>CAJQUN010000172.1:0-405713 GCA_907163345.1 Haberlea rhodopensis | reverse complement strand
ATGATTCCATAGTTTTATGTTCATCGCTCGCTCACATAGCGGCATTTAAACCTCGCGCATGGTCATGCTTAACACAACAACACGGCGTCATAACCGGTGTTTGCTCAATAGCTACAACATGCCAATCATTGCTCGCTCAAAAGCTGCACCATATAATTCCCAATGTATATCAATTTATTGCAAATACCATATAACCATGAATTTCACAATTGCAATATAAAAGGCTATACGTTATACGTACCTTATGATCCCATAGTCTGAACCAAACCTTGACTGAGTCCCGCAACCCGATGAATTATGTGCTAACACATAAATAACTCCCAATTAAACAGCGCATGCACCCACGTTCCCAAGCACGTTCATAATACCCAATTATATCGTCATCCTTGACGATTAACCATTTTAAAAGACCCTGGGTGAAGCATGCATCGAAAACTCAACATGAAATAACTTTTCAACACATTGCTCTAACCGATCGATCGGTCACCATTACCGATCGACCGGTAACTGTTCAAATTTCTGATTTTAGCTACGGCTTTGCACCGATCGATCGGTGCAAGCTACCAATCGAGTGCTAGTCTCCCACGATCGGTAAATACTGAAATAATTACATATCGCTACGCACTTGCACCGATCGATCGGTAGATGCTACCGATCGATCGGTCGCTGTGCGAACCCGAAATCACCATTTTTAAAAGCTTAAAAAACCTCAACAACCATACCCAACTCCTTCCAACTCCAACCAACAACCATAAAAAACACCCTCAGACATCCAATAAGGGTTAAAACACATTTTAAAACAAGAATCCAAGATTCTCCAAATTTTTCCAAAATCCAAACCAACTCTAAACTCAACCAAAACCCACAATACAACAATCAAAATGAAGATAAAAGCGAGGGGAAAGAGATTACCAAGTTATCTTCGAGAAATCCAGCTTCCAATACGCCCCATCGATTTTTGCTTCCAAGGAGAAAAAGGGAAGGGAAAGGGTTTGGGGAAGGGAACGCTGGTGAGAGAGATAGAGATGAGATCCAAAATGATTGAACACCGAGTCCACTTGGTATATATGGTACCAAGGCTCAAAAATCCTGAGTCCTCCACAAATACATCACGACTCATTAAAATCATATGTGTTCAATAAATACTCTCAATCTCAATTTCCATTATCAGCCCCAACTCAAAGTATCCCGGACCCCAAATCCCACCAAAAACCAAATTCCAAGGTTTATCACCACAATGAAAATACAATCTCAATCCTTGGATCCAACGATCCCAAATACCCGATTTAACATCCTCGGGTGTCCCAACACCATAATTAATTCATAATTGCCACAATTAAAATACATTATGGATCATTATCACTCTGTGATTAATACCATTAATTCCTTGCATCACAATTATCCCCCACTAAATAAAATTTCGTCCTCCAAATTTGCACAGGCGTACTCCACGTATCGCTGAGACCACATAATCCAAACGGATCTACATCATCGAGTCATGAACATATCATGAACGACACAACAACTGCTGAGGACACCGACCTCGCACCAAAACCTGGAATGGATTAAACCTCCCAAATCGTCACCATCACAAAAGAACGTCAGCATACCCCGATGCTAACCACCCAAAAGCAGTCAGTCAACCCTAAATGCTAACCAAACGAATCATTCGTGATTCCAAAATATAAATATCACAATGATATCTCTATGACTTAGCCAACGATGTTAAACATACATCGTTACCAAAGAAACCACCAGTACACAACAGTGTACCTAAACTACACCCAGTTCCCGCTTTCCGAATCCATCTCCATCAGAGGAGTAGTTGCACCACTTTTGCAACACGGATTGGGCAACTCACGGCTACCGATCAACACAAAATACATCTCCAAAGATGTCTACGCCCGTGTGTTCCAAGAAAGCACATCTTGGTCCAAACACACTATCGAGACTCCACAAGGTCTCAAGTTCCCAAAATGACATGCAAGAAAAAAAGAAAAAAAAATCAATTGCATTCCCACCACACGTGTCAACCACGACACCTAACAAATCCGAATCCTGGTCATCCCTCGTTTACACTAGGATTCAACAATCCTAACACATGGAGGCTATCGAATTATCCAGTAAGAAATTCCATAACCCCAATACGACAATCCCTCCTCAGAGGAAGTTTACCGAACCTCACGATCATTCCTCAGAATACATCGTGCTATTGAGATTACCATCTCAAGTTGCCGCAATCTCTCACCAGAGATTCATTAATCCAAGCATACTAATCCGCTGCTCGTCAAGTACCAAGATGATGGCATTCGTATACACACACTGGCACACACAAATAAGCACCAACACCACGTGCATACTCACTGCACTCGGCTCGGGTATCTCCAATCATACCCACAAGCCCCATAAACAAATGTCAATCCTCAATTATTCTCACACCGTGGAGAATGATGATTGACGAACCAACGTCCAATTGTGTGATTCCAACATCAACACCACACAAACCAACTCATCGAATCTCTTAAAGATTCCCAATAGATATATCAATATCGCCTTCCTCATAAGGAAAGTGTCATGAACCATGACCCTCCAACCTTGAACCACCGTTCGGAAAACCTAGATATATTTATACCAAACATATCTCGGAACCAATAATACACAACTGGTTCAGAATAGTGCATCATTGCCACTATTGCCAAATCAAAATTCGTATACACAACGTATACTCATTCTAACGATGCTCTGTACTAATGCCATAGTACTCCACATCTCGAGCATCTCCCCATAGACGTCTCCTCATACGTCTCTCGAAAAAATAAGAAAGCCATTACTCAGTCCAACACCAGTAATGTTTACCATGGTTGATTCACAATCACCCCACTAACTATATTCCACAATTCAGATTGTGTTTCTCCACATGCATTCCATATGCAAAGATGCTCACCAGAGCTAACAACGACTTGTTGACACTCACGTTGGTACTCCCAACAAAACTGAGCTGTCCCAGTACAAGTCCCTCAAAGAATTTGATGTATAAACCTCCACATGAGTACCTGACTCAAACCTCATGCCACATAGTGACTACAAGAGTCCACCATAAACCCTCATCGTATCATTATACGATTTACCAAACTCGGTTCCAACGAGCTGTATAATGTCTACAAACAAGCCCACTACCCTGGCTCTAGAATCGCTGCCTCCTTAGGTTTATACTAAACCTACCAACGTATTACACTTTCCGCCCAGGTATACCAGACCGTACTATCAATTAGAGTAGTGGGTCATCACCCAATATTCATCCAATACCAATGCATAACGGACATCCCGGTGTCCTTATCCACCACAATGCAATCCTAATCCATTAGGATTTATCCCACACTTTCATGTGTGGGTGTGACCATGTCTACCATACGTCACATCGATATATGCAAGTAGTGTCCTCAATAACTACTATTACCCACCCGTCACTTGGCACATAGCCATCCCAACGAGTATACCCAAATGTACCACTACTCGTAGAATAGTAACCTCAAAAAGTGTGATGCGGTACACGTCATGTACGACGCATCCAATAATTCATCGAAGCAAACCTGCGCGGCATAATGGTCTCGCAACCAGTGACTCAGACACTACCCTGTGCCCATCATTGGCACTCAAACCATACGGATTAAGTCATATGCCTAACTGTATTTTTTTCCATCGTACGACGGTATCCGTCCCATAGATCACCCTCTATGTCATCGGCATCGTGTGACGGTACATATCAACACATGACATCCACAATATCATCGTCAACGACCTTGACGGTATATGCCAATACATGACATCCACAATATCATCGTCAACCACGTGACGGTATATGTCAATACATGACATCCACAATACATCGTCAACCAACGGACAGTATATGTCAATACATGACATCCACAATAACATCGTCACCCGTGACGGTATATGTCAATAATGACATCCACACATATCATCGTCAACCACAGTGACGGTATATGTCAATACATTACATCCACATAACATCGTCATCCCGTGACTGTATATGTCAAATACATGACATCCACAATATCATCGTCAACCACGTGACGGTATATGTCATACATGACATCCACAATAACATCATCAACCCGTGACATATATGTCAACACATGACATCCACAATAATGCTAACAAAACAGCATATAACCATAATTCCTCGCTAATAAGACAGCGGCATACCTGTCTCCGTCATCCATAACGGTACAGAATCACACCCACTAGCTCGTGGGTGGCACAATCACGTGCTACGTACATAGCGGCATAACCCTCGCTATAAATCAACCGGCATGATCCCTCGCTATAGAGTCAGCGGCATTAAGCATCGCTATAGAATCAGCGGAATGAAACATTGCTACAATGACGTCTGGCGGCATAAACCATCGCCATATAGATACCCGGCGGCATGAAACCATTGCCATATAGAATAGCGGAATGAACCATCGCTATATAGATAACCCGACGGCAATGAACCATCGCCAATAAATATCGGAATGAACCATCGCTATAAAATACCCGGCACATGAACCATCGCCATAGAATAGCGGAATGAGCATCGCTATATGATACCACCCGACCGGCATGAACCATCGCCAATATAATAACTGAATGAGCCATCGCTATATAATACCCCGTACGGCATGAACCATCGCCAATAGAATAGCGGAATGAAACCATCGCTATAAGATTACCCCGGCGGCATGAACCATCGCCATAGAATTGTGTCATGATATCCGTCGCTATAAAGCGTGCAAATATACCTCTTCTCTACTTTGTTTCGACATACCACAGCGGCATAATATCCCTCTCTTAAGCGGCAAATAGCCTTCATCGCTATCATATGACAGCAGAAAGTTCCACCGCTTCGCCATATTAGCGGTATAATATCCCGCTATAAGCGGCAAATATTCGTCATCGCGATGGTATGACATCGGCACAATACTCCTCGTTTTGACATGACAACGGCATCATCACTTCGACGTGACAGCGGCATGTACATCGCTTCGACACGACAGCGGCATCATCGCTTCGACATGTTAGGGGCAATATCAGGAATGTATCACTTTGTTCCGCAGGCTCAAGAGGTACTCCCATGTACGTGCCCACTATTGCCCCGTAGGCTCAAGTGGTGATCCCCCGTACAATTGGCACTTTGCCCATTGGGACTCAAGAGGTGATCCTCATTCCACAAAGTCTCATCCATATCCCATAATGACCCTGCACACCACCATGGTTAGCAACAACATATTCCAATTATGAACATATATCATAAACGCACATTACGCAATATAGTTGTGTCACACAACACGAACTATCATTATGCATAAGTATGTGCTTCCCATTTCTATCAACATGTTTCCTAGGCCCTCAACAGCCCCAAAGAGCAAAGCCTGCTCTGATCCACAAATGTAAAGACCCTCGTGCCCTTAACCTCGTTATTAGTGTATTAATCCACGCCTTTAGTGCATACAATCATATAATCATGGGGAAAACCACTTGTCACCATAGCAAAACATGACCATAATAAAATTTCTTACATTAGTCTTCCTTATAATGTCCAGTTTCCCCCAACCAAGTTCACATACATATCATGCACCCTTATAATAACTAACAGGGTTCTCAGTTCATTTCAATTCCTTAATTAATTGCATGCAAACACATGAATGAAAAGAGAAATGCCCTTGCTTTTATATACAACCCATATACATATATAACAGTGCTCACATACGAGCATCTACAAATGTATGTGTATCAAATGTATAAAATATTGTGCTCAATACCGTCACTGGTACTGATTCGACTCCTGGAAGTACACCAATCCAATCCGATAGCTCGAGCTCAGCTCCAAAGCCATCGATTACCTATATTCACCCACGACGAGGTGAGTATACCAATACCACCATTCCAATAATCAAGTACGTTATTTACAGAATATAAAACTATAATGTAAAAAAGATACTCCCTGTATAGTATCGTTACCACATATGAGTCCCCGTACTGTCCGTGTTCTCAAAATAATCAAACCATCAAATTCCCAAAATCAGTTAATCGCCACAATGATTAACTAAAACCATTAACCACCACCCGCCATACCAGTTTCCACAATCAATATGATTAAATCATTAAATGAAGGGACATAGATATCTCATATATCTAACCAATAATTCCATAGTTTTATTTCATCGCTCGCTCCACAATAGCGGCATTTAACCTCAACGCATGCTCATGCTTAACAGCAGCGGCATCATAACCGATGTTCGCTCATAGGTACACTCCCAATCATTACTCGCTCAAAAGCGGCACCATATAATTCCCAATGTATATCATTTATTGCAAATACCATATAACCATGCATTTCACAATTGCAATATATAAAAAGCTATGCTCGTACGTTATACGTACCTTATGATCCCGTAGTGCGAACCAAACATTGACTGAGTCCCGCGACCCAATGAATTATGTGCTAACACATAAATAACTCCCAATTAAACACAAGCATGCAACCACGTGCCCAAGCACGTTCATAATCCCCAATTATATCGTCATCCTTGACGATTAACCATTTTAAAAAGACCACGGGCGAAGCATGCATCGAAAACTCAACACGAAATAACTTTTCAACACATTGCTCTAACCGATCGATCGGTCACCATTACCGATCGATCGGTAACTGTTCAAATTTCCAATTTTAGCTACGGCTTTGCATCGATCGATCGATCCAAGCTACCGATCGACCGTTTGTCTCCCACCGATCGATTGGTCGCCCATACCGATCGATTGGTAAATACTGAAATAATTACCCATCGCTATGCACTTGCACCGATCGATCGGTAAGATGCTACCGATCGATCGATCGCTGCGTGAACCCGAAAATCACCATTTTTAAAAGCTTAAAAACCTCAACAAACCATACCAACCTCCTTCCAACTCCAACCAACAACCATAAAAACACTCTTAGACATCCAATAAGGGTTAAAACACATTTTAAAACAAGAATCCAAGATTCTCCAAATTTTTCCAAAATCCAAACCAACTCTAAACTCTACCAAAAACCGCAATATAACAATCAAAATGAAGATAAATGCGAGGGGAAAGAGATTACCAAGTTATCTTCGAGAAATCCGGCTTCCAAGATGAGCACCATCGATTTTCTTCCAAGGAGAAAAGGGAAGGGAAAAGGGTTTGGGGAAGGGAACGCTGGTGAGTGATAGAGATGAGATCCAAAATGATTGAACACCGAGTACACTTGGTATATATAGTACCAAGGCTCAAAAATCTCGAGTCCTCCACAAATACATCACGACTCATTAAAAATCATCTGTGTTCAATAAATACATCTCAATCTTAGTTTTCATTACCAACCCCAACTCAAAGTACCCCCCGGACCCCAAATCCCACCAAAAACCAAATTCCAAGATTTATCACCACGATGAGAATACAATCTCAATCCTTGGATCCAACGATCCCAAATACCCGATTTAACATCATCGGGTGTCCCAACACCACAATTAATTCATAATTGCCACAATTAAAATCCATTATGGATCATTTTCACTCTGGGATTAATACCATTAATTCCCGGGAATCACACATTTCTTCTTCGGTCATCATCTCGCTCTTGTGAATTGGCCAAAATCCATGGACTCCACTCAACGCACTGCTGGGCCTACGTCGAACATGACCAAACCAACGTAAGTGGCTTTCTTTCATCTTCTCTTCTATACAAGCTACACCTACTTTAACACGGATATCTTAGTTTCATATTTTATCTCTTCTGGTCTTACCGCACATCCGACAAAGCATACTCATCTCCACGACACTCATCTTTTGGATGTGATTTCTCTTGAATACCCAGCATTCCATCGCATACAACATTCATAGAGATAATTTGAAAATAAACTTCATATGTCCCTGACTCCTCTCTGTTTTGATATTCTTCTCCCTTCTCTCTATAAATTCTGGAGGTTGCGCAACCCTTGAAGTTTGAGGTTGAGCAATCCTCGAACTAGTTAATCAAATATAGTTCCATATAATTATTTCTAAAAAATATATATTTAGCAATACATATTATATTTTAATAAAAGTGATTTTATAACTGAATATGATACTAGTATTGATTAAAAACAAATATTTGAGACAAATATTGAGTACCAACAAAAGTTTGGGATTATTTTTAATTAAAAACATTTTACTAGTATCTCGTGACAATATTTGATTAGTACTAAAATTTTAGGACTCCAGATAAAAAAAGTAACAAATATTCAATTGATATCACATTTTGTAATGCAATATAAAGGTCAAATTTTAAGTAAATTACTTTGATTTGTAAATAAATGCTTGGAGCTTCATTATATTAATTCTAGTGGAATCCACATGCAAGCAATAGGGTTTGTTTGATGATGCCCTTAAGGACAGTGCCCTTAGGGGCATCATCATCGTTCATTTGGAATCTTTTTTTTAAAAGAAAAAAAGATTCTATATGGATGGTGGATGATGCCCATAAGGTCAGTGCACGTGTGAAATACAGATTGGCCTCTATAGTGGACATGTTTGGGCTGTTGTAATCCCAACATACCGGGCCTATTTCCATCGAGAATTCCCAATTGGGCTCTGAAGTCCAACAGTAAAATAATCAACGGCAGTATCCCTGAAATCACAAGTATTAACCAAATATGGAATGCCTAAAAAAAATCTCGATTAAACATTAATAAATTCCTTTGATGTTCCGCATGTTGGAAAATTGAATTTAAAATAAATAGTGGACCGATCGATCGGTCAACTATTTTACAAGGGTTGAAAAATTGGAGTTCTACCGATCGGCCGCTTTGGATCGATCGATCGGTAGAGGGTGTGGCTTGGAAAAAAGAAGCGACCAACGGATCGGTTCTGTAGGCGCTTCGATCGGTAGTGCATCGTTTCGTGAAAACATGTGTTCTTTTGTGTGCATATGCGTTTTAAACATGGTGTGCCTCTAAATTGTATCTTTTGGACACAAACATTGGTTTGCTATAGGACATCCCACACTTGGATTAGACAACTTCATACAATACATAATCAAATTTTGAGCATTTTGTTCGTTCATCATCATTCTTCATATTGAGTGCTTTCAACATTTGTGGTTTGAGAGTTTGTGATTTGAAGTGCTTCTATCACAAAACTGTAGTCGTTGTGTCTTGGGAGACAAATTGCCAAAGCAGACCGTTAGCACCAAGGCGGTACAATTTTGTCTTAAGGACGAACATTAGAAATCACGCATCGTCATAAACTTCGAAGCCATTGTCATTCTTGTTGCTACTTCCCAAAAGATACAATTTCCAGAATAATTTTTCAACCAGCGGATGAACCCAGTGTTTTCAAAATCGGACCGAACATGGTTGTATGTTAGATCGGTTTGATCGGTTGAACTACTGGTTCAACCGGTGATGATGTCAGAATTATATAATATTTATTTTAAATTTATAAAAATATATATACCATGTATTTGTTATAATTTAAAGTTGTTCACAATAAAAATATCATTACAATGACAAAACATGTCAAACCAATCTTAAAAGAAAACTAATAAAACATCTAAATAACGAGCAATACCCAAAACCATAAGAAAATATATAAAAATTATGAAATGATTCACATCTTTTATACTTTACGAAAAACTAAATATATTTATATATACTACATACAAGACAAATTTATGGAGTTATATGGTTTTTTTGATAAGGCATACATAAAAATGTAATTATTTCAATAACAATAAATTATTAATAATATATTTTTGTTCTAAAATATGATTTATAATTTTAAAAAAATATTAAAAAATAATTTTTTTAAAAAAACAAAGAAAAATAAAGAATCAAAATTTTCACATGTCGACCGGTTCACCGGTCGAACCAGTTTTCACCGTACGCTCAACCTGACCGGATTAAGCACCAGTCATCAGTTGAAGCAGCTTAAAAGCTGGTACCACTTTGTGGACAATAATTTAACATTGTCTACCAAAAACAAAAAATTCACTTAAGTCTATTTCCTGTTGAAATGCCATTAATAACCATCACGAAGTTACTGTAGCACATGCACCACAACACTGTAGCACATGCATCATAATTACTGTAGAATGTGCACATAAATTACTGTAGCACGTGCACCGCAAAATTCAGAATTATTTGGCCAAAAAAGCGTGCACCACAGGTCGAAATCGTGCTCCAAAACAAATTTTAGTGCATCAAATGTCCAATTTTTGTAAATCGATGTCCAATTTTAGTGCATCGACGTCCAATTTCAGTGCACCAATGTCCAATTTTTCTGCATATAATGTCCAATTTTAGTGCACCAAGGTCAAATTTAAGTGCATCCAAAGTCCAATTTTAGTGCATCAATGTCCAATTTTAGTTCAAAAAATGTCCAATTTTAGATTGATGCACGCACGATCTAGGCTGAAATTTAATTGCTTTAGGTTGATGCACACAATGAAATTGCTTTAGGTTTGATGCACGAACGATTTGTTAACATTGTGGTGCACAATTTTTGTAATTGATTTTTAACCTTTGGTGCAGTTTTTGAGCTTGTGACGCACGATTTTTTGACCTTGTGGTGCATGATTTTGCTAACCTTTATACTATTTTTTAATCTTGTGGTGCTCTGTTTTTTAACCTTGTGGTGCACTAACTTTTAAATCTTTTGGAGCACGACTTTTTAACCTTGTGGTGTACGATTTTTGTCGTGCACGATTTTTGTAAGCGGTGCATGATTTTTAACACGTCGGTGCACTTGATTTTTGTAATCGGGGTCCATAATTTTAAACATTGTGGTGCACGAGTTTTTACATTTTACTACCCGATTTTTTCAAAGGTGGGGCACTTGATTTTGTAATATGGGTTGCACAATTTTTGTAATAGGGGTGCACAATTTTTTGCAAGTGGTGTACAGAGGATTGAATGAATTGGGTTGTGTATCGATTTACGCACATTGGTGCACAAACCATAGTATTTTGAACAAACATGGTGGTGCGTAAACCGCGTGACCAAATTCCGGAAACATTTTAAATTTGATAGCATGATAGTTCTTATTCATCTTCCCCATGTCACTGTCTTTCCCCATGGCATGATTGTTCACTACATTTGACAAACATGATGGACCATTAAATCCAGCTCTTATCTCCACCATTCTACCTACTATCGGATTCCAAGAATTCTCCATCCCAGCCTTCGCCGCCGACCTCTCCACCATGAGCATCTTTTCTCCGCCTTCTCCTGCTTGGATGTGCTATGTTCTTGAACGATAGCACATCTGATTCCTCAGAGGCGGTTTGTGCATGAGGTTGGGGGGTAACTGGTTCATACGGGGAAAAGAAAGAGTGCAGATGTACTGGTGGTGGTGGGAGGGACGTGAGAGTGATCCCGTGCCGAATGTAATATCTAATGACGTCTCGCTACCAGCTCGGCGGGCCATGATTGTAGACAGATCATGCCCCCATGGATTTAATATTTTTTTTATAATAATAATAATTATGATTATGATTATGATTATGATTATATTTTTACAAAAAATGGATCGTTATGTGAATAAGCATGTGGTCTGCTCATGTACACATGTTTGAAATAAGTTGTTATTCTCGGAAAACCCATATACGATTAATATTATTTTTAATTTATTATTATTATTGTTGGTATAATAATTATTTTTATTATAGTTATAATTATAAGTATAAGTATAATTATTATTATTATATTATATTATATATATATTATTTTTATTTCATTATTATTATATATTGTGAATAGGTACAATGTATAACATTGTGGCCCGTCCTGGAAGGAATATAAGTTCTGAAATACTGAATAAGATGGATTGGCCACAAGCTCAAGCCGAGCAACACGGATAATAATAATAATAAGATGGATTGGTCACAAGCTCGTGCCAAACAACACAGATAATAATAATTATTTTTATTTTTATTTTTATTTTATATATAATAATTAAATATTTATATAATATAATATTATAATATATATATGTATATATATATACCCACAGATACGTGTATATATATATATCTATATATGTACATTATATATATGCATATATGCAAATTATATTTAATATAATAATAATAATTATTATTATTATTATAATACAAGTATATATATATGTATATATATATATGTATATATATAATTTATATTATATTACGTTATATATAAAATTTTAAAAAATAAAAAGATAAATTCGTTTGTTAAAGAAACGAATTACCGTAAAGTAGTAAATCAATTCTTTCCTACTGCATTTTTGTAATTTCTCCTTTCTTGCTATATTTTCATAATTTAGTAATCAAAAATGGCCTTTTGGACACGAAAGCATCTTCCAATCAGATGAAGCCGCGTGTAACTGGATACGTGTCCTAGAGCCTCTCCCGTTGTCCCGCCTCCTCAAATATGTCCGTAACCATTCAACGCGAACCCTTCGCTCTTCTCTCTCCCCTTCGTTGGATCTATTCCGGGCGGGGAAAAAGAGAACCCAAGAAAAATTTATCCAATTCGTGTATAAAAAATAAAATGGGGAAGCTGATATGTGACTCAACTGCGTCGTCTCCGGTGATCCCATGGCGCGACCCCACCGCCACCACGTCTTCCGATTTCGTTGACCATACATCAACATTGCCGCAAGGGAAGCCAGGAATCACCACTGCCGACGTTTCATGGGAAAATGTGCCTGGATTAGAAGACCAACAGAAGAGGAATTTGACGCGCCTGTATAACAAGGGTGTCCTCTGGAAACACCCGAAGGATAAGAGCCTGAACGTCGTGTTCAAGCTGATGCACGGGGGAGAAGTGGAGGGTGATGGGAACTGCCTTTTCACGGCGGCGCGCAGGTCTATGGTGTTGGAGGCGACGGCGCGTGAGCTGAGAGTGAGAACTGTGAGGAGGTTCGTGGAGGATCTTGGATCCGTGGACGAGGAGACGAAGGGGCTGATTGAAACGGCGATTGGACACATGTATTCTCCGGATCTGAAGTCGGGTTGGGGGATCCATGTGATCCAGGAGGTTAAGCTTTTGGCGAAGAAGCAAGATCGTGAGATTTTGGATTCCGCCATTGAGGAGTTAGTCCAGATCGGCATGCAGAGGTAAAGATTTTACCCGATCTGGTTTTCCTTGTTACGTGTTATTTTTTTGTATTATTAAGAATTGTCCTATTGAGATTTTGTTCTTTTGAAGATATATTAGTGATGTTAGTAAGGTGTTGATTTTCTTGATTTTTATAGAGGAAAATATGAATTTCATATGTTTTGGTGTTCTATGGTTACTTTTAAAAGGTGGGAGTATCAACTTGTGAAATAAGTTTTAGATTTTTCGAGTTGTTTGGGAGAAATAAATTTTGACAGTGACTAGATTTCTTTTTCATGCCTGTGATTTTTTATTTTTTTTTGTGGATTTTCAGAGAATGCTACATCATGGCTTAAAGATTTGATTTATCAAGATTGTGTTATGGTTTACAATCATCATCCTGGGTATAATCCATTAGTGAAAGATTGAAATCATTATTAATAAAATTTGAGCATGCTACATGCATTTGAGGATTCGGTTTAGTTGTTTGATGGTTGGTTTTTTGAATTATTCTTGAAGAGAATTGGCAGCAGAATCCATTTACAAAGAAAGATGTATAGCAGTGGAAGATGGCCCGAGTTGGGCGAAGTACATGTCAATTTCTGGTTCGCCTGATGACGAATATGATATCATCAATATGCAGTACACCGAGGATGGTTTGTTAACTTTGGATGAGAATAGAGATGGCCGTGCTGCTGCATTTGGTGATGATATTGCTATAGAGTGTCTTGCGACAGAGTTCAAAAGAGAGATATTTGTGGTGAGAAGATTTTATCCTTTTTCAACTCTTATGTCGTGTCCGTTGTTGCTTTAGAAATGCATCTCTTGCATGATCTGGAATCACCACTCTAAAGAATGTAATGTAAAATTTATAAATGACAGGTTCAAGCGCATGGATCTGATGCGATGGTCGATGAGGAAAATTGTGTTTTTCTTCCTACCTCATCGTCCAAGAAGTGAAATATGCGAACCTCCTTTCTTTATGTTCATGAAAGGAACTGGTAAATTTTACTCAGCCTTTGTGATTACAGCACCATTTTTTCGCAGTCCAATATCTCAATAATATCAAAACTCAAAGCATTAAGCATGCTTGAAATTGACAGGATGGTGTGGAGCCGGTGCTGATCATTATGAACCTCTTATTGCTCATAGATCCATGATTGTCTCTCAAGATAAAGTCGCCCTGGTTCTTTAGAGTACGAACCTTTTAATTGCTCGACGTTTTACAGTTGTCTCCAAGAGAAAATCTTCCCTCTATTATATCTGTAGACCGTTTTATGAGTTTTGTGGCTTAGATGTAGATTAGTAGCTATTCAAAATTTTGCAAGAATTGTGAGTTTATTGTTCTCATTCTTTGAGAAGTCATTCATCTTTGTTAGACAAGTTTCGTAGTTGCAATGATCCAGCATCGAGTACCAGGTGGTCCGTGGTCGTGCTACTGCCGTCTGCATCAGAGGAATCTTTTAGTTTGGTAATTGTTAGTTGTTAGGTCGGCTTTTCTTGTTCTGTATTTTTTCGAAGGAGCTATGTTGAGCTATTTTTTTCTGACCGGAGAATCTCCCGTCGTATGTGACATAACATGAAGGATCCCCCTTTGTTCTGTTGGAAAAGATGAATTCGGTTAAATATTTTAGTTGAAGTGATGATTTAATGATCTAGATTTTGGGTGCACTCGATTGGAATCGAGTCCAGTTTTACTAACTTTTTATTATTATTTTCAAGGTCGAGTTCATATATCAAGCTGAAAGATAAACTAATTCTGAGCTTACTTGTTGAGTTCTATTTTGTAACTACTATAATTTGGGCATGAACCCAGGTAATTTTAAGTATATTATATAAAAATCATTAAAATATTAATGATTTTGAGCCATTAAATAATAGCGATTTGAATTTGATTTGAGAATATATTTGAAATATGTTCCAAGTTTGGTCGAACTTGATATTTCAAATGTGAATGTCATAATATTTTTATATCAGTGGAGGAAGCTAAATTAAATTTTTGCGCCAAGCACGACTCTAACTTAAATTTTCGACTCTAACTTAAATTTTTGTTTGCACTCCTAATTTCGATGGCCGTTTTAAACAGGATTGCAAATAATATGGAATCTTTTTGTTTATTTTATGATGATTTAGCCTAGGTAGTGTGTGGCACAATTACCAACTTTGACCAAATTAATTGTTTCTTTACATAATCTTGTTGCTTTGTGTTTAGAATCATTGTTTTCACGTAATTGGCTCTTGTGGCACCAAGCATCGTACGAAAACGGAAGTCTCGAGTTCGAGACGACCTATCTTAGGTGTGTAAACGAATCGAGCTGGTTTGCGAGTTTTTCGAGCCGACTTTAAAAATATTTGATTCATATTCGAATTATCGAATTCGAGCCGAACTCGAACATGTTCGAACTTTTTTTCGAGCCGAACTCGAACACAACTTATTTTGTTCGATAGTCCGCGAGCTGTTCGTGATCTTTATTATTTTATTAGTATATATAATTTTATATTAAATAAATACATTTCGAGCCTTTCGAATATTTATTTTCGAGTAATAGTTCGAATATCTACCGAGCATGTTCGAACTTTCTGAGCCGAACTCGAGCTCGAACTTTAATTCGAGCTGAACTCGAGTCAAAAAATTACAAATTGAATTTCGAATCGAGCTCGAGCTCGAATATACCTATTTCGAGTCAAATCCGAACCTTAAAATTTCATTCATATTATACTCGATTCGATTCATTTACACCTCAATTGAATCCCACCCTTGAATCTAAAAAAAAACACAAGAATCATTGTTCCCATGATCAACGAGTTTATATTGTATTTAGAATATATGCAATCTATTTTTGGCGTAGTTCAACAAATTCAAACAGTCTATTCTACAGAAAATAATATGCTTCATCGGGTAGAAAAATCCGGTGCACCCTGAGTTTTTGTATCGAGTGTAGGTCATACGGGGTTAGATTGATGTTATTCCTAAACGCAACATCTCAACAATATGTGGGATTGACATGTCCAACATGATACCATTCTTCGAGGTCAACAATAACTCATCAGTTGTTCGATAGAACATAGAATCTTCATTTACTACATAAGATAATGTTTTATTTTCCCAATATATAAAAGATAACAGCATGCATATACGCCTGGGTGCAACAAAAAGAAACAAACCATTTGAAAATTTTAGTGATAATTAGCAACAATAATAAAGATAATACCTTATATTATTTTTAATGGTTGTTAGGACCTTATTATAAGGGAAAAACTTCAGGCCGGTACCAACAGGTAAAAGTTTGTTCATCCTAGTCTAGGTAAAAAACATGCAATCATTTAAGTACATGATCGCTTTTATTTTAAACAATTATTTCCAATCTAGCGATTTTAGACCGCAAGTGCACGGTGTCAAGTTTTAGTATAGATAGGAAGATACGGATTGTCGAATCCTCAGAGACTAACAAGTAAGTACCAAATAAGATGTCTTTTAACTATATTTAACCTACGATAATAAATTGATAATTAAACTAAACTAAATTAAACTACTCTAATCCAACCAAGTCAATAAAAGTAAACGAGAAAAATCCACAAGATAAGATTATCGAGACTTTGGCTCACCAATGTAATTCCCTACAATTCTCGATTGAATATTCAAATATTTCTAAGGTGACGAGTTCTCCCAATTTATCTAATACACTCTCTCGAGCTATATTAAACCTAACACCAAATTGCAGTAAGTAACTCTCGTTCACTTATTTAACAATTTAAATGTTGAATGCGCTTTATGAAAACCACTAACTTTAGATTAAACAACCCAAAGCTATCACTCGCATGTGATTTTATCTCTCGATCTCAATCTTTAACACACGGCATGAATTATTATATCGTATTATAATTTCATCTCTCGATCTCAATTATAATAAAATATCATTCAAAGGTGATCAAATCCTTCAAAAGCATTAAGAACAATAACACATGCACTTAGAAGATATATGAATTCAATCTCAAAATCAATAGGAAAAACCATGTTATTGATATCTCTCAATCATAAAAAACACAACAATCCAATTATTCATGTAAAACAATAATAGAAAAGTAAAAGAAAACTCCAAAGTCGACTTTTTCGTTGATTCTCGATCCTTCCTCGCTTCTTTCTCGATCGTGCTCTTCGATTATCTTGTTGGCTCGTTCCAAAACATAGGGTGAAGGGTTGATGAGTGATGATGGATGGTGAAGAGTGGAAGAAAGATGGAGGTTATGGTGGAGTGAATGGCTGCTGGCCGTGTGAAGGAGGCGTGAGGTTAGAGTGAAGAAAGGAGGCGTGTGGTTTTGTGGAATTGAAGGAAAGGGGGGGCTGAGATGGAGGCTGTGATGTGAGTGTTCTAGGGTTAAAATCTGATTTTGGGTTGTAAATCTCGTCCATATGTATAGGGGAAAGAATTATGGACTTCCCTTTTGCATACGAACTCTACAAGGAAGTTTTTTTTTCTCAAAACTGCTCGTCCCGATCGATCCGAAAAAGTGGCCGATCGATCGAGCCTTCCAGTAAGAATTTCGCTCAGTTTTCAGCATTTCTCGATCGATCGAAATCCTTTCTCGATCGATCGCCCTTCACAGTAAGTTTCTTCGCCTTTTTCAGCTTCTGGCGAGTTTCGTATTTTGGCCGTAACTTTCTCATACGAACTCCGAATTCGATGAATCAGCTGCCCACGCGAAGATAACTCAAAGTTCTACAATTTTTATATGGACCACATTTCCAAAACATGGCTCGAACATATAGTAATGGGAGGAGAAAGGAGCAAAATGTGTCTTGGATTCTGGTTTTTTCCTCTTTTCTTCAACTTTATTCATTTTTTCATCATTTTAGCTTGATTTCTTCCCCTTTTATGAATTTTAACATTGATTCCTGAAATATAGAAATATATACCATAAGACGTAAAATAATTCAAGAATCAGCACGAAAACATATACAAATCATAGCATAAAAACGCGTAATAATCAACCCTATCAACTCCCCCAAACTTATCACTTAATCGTCCTCGATTAAGCATTAAAATCATAAGGTAGAGTTCATTCTTGATATTTGAAACAATTATTTCATGACTTGCTTATTCTCAGAAATCTCATGCACATATACAAAAGTTGACAAGACATGTTTTCTCCTAATTCAAGCAACATATCTCAAAATCGAAATGTGTGTGTGTGCTAATTTCAATCTCAAGTTTCATGCACATATTCAAGATCAAATTATGCTAATCAACTCAAAGTCGAGATTATCATCAAGCACCCTATAAGCCTATTTTCAAACAACTTCTCCACTAATGATAGTTACTCCCTAGACTTGGATCAAAAGGACTTTTTAAGCTTGTAATGTAAGGCCTTTGGTGTTGGCTTCAAAGAAAAGATAGGATAAGCGCAAAGAAGAGAGTATAGTCATTTATAGTTCAATTTTTCTCACACATCGAGCTCCTCTTCGTTTTCTTTTATAGCCTTGGCCACTTTGGGTCTTATATGTTTATTTTTTTTCTTTTCAAGGCTCTTTGTCTATCTTTTTCTTTTCTCATTCATCAATATTTTTCAATAAGCTCATCAGGATATAACAATTTACGTGCATCGAATGGAATTCATTATACTCTCTTAGGGTAAGGATAATCTTTTCATTTAGGCTCAAATAAGGGTAAGTATAATGAGTTTGCCAAGAATGTCGAATGGGGTCTAATTATATGCAATACATATACCATTTTTTTTTCAATAAAGCTCAAATGGGACACTAGGGATTGATATGAATCATGGCAAGCTTGAAAGGCTCAAACGTTTCAAAGATCGCCTAGATCATTTCCAAGTCAAGTTTGTAACTATAAAATTTTGCCTCAAAGTGTTATCATCAAATAAGTTCTAGGATAACTCTAAGATGCTCAAGACAAATCATCAAGTTCACAACAATTATCACTATTCAACATGCAATCCACAAGATCATGACTCATTGTGCTCAATATATTCCTCATTCTTGACATGCTAACTCAACTTGGATATTCATGTACAAGTCCAATCACAAATCAAGTTCATATGCATAGTGAGATCAAAATCCTCATTGAATAGTCACAACTATAATTCATTCTTTTCTCAAGTTTGAAAAAAAAAATTTAGCTCATAATAATCGGACGATTCAAGTGTCATTTAAGCACACAACATGTGGTTAAAACAAGTAAAACATGCAAGCTACTACTCCCCCAAACTTAAATCAAACATTGCCCTCAATGTTTAAAAGAATCAAAAGGGAAAAAGTGAACTCCCCTGATCAAGACGCTTGCATGAGGATTGAGGAAGATTTGCTTTTGAAAGCTCCACTGTTGTAGGGGTTCATCGCTCCAACCAAGTACCTAGCAAGAGAAGAATGCAAATGGTAAAATATTCGACTCGAGAGATAAACAAAACTAAAACAAAAACTGAAAATCAAATAACAAAACTAAATAACAAAAGGATACGCTTGGGTTGCCTCCCAAGAAGCGCTGATTTTTGGTCTTCGGCTTGACCATCAGAAGCAACCATCAAAGAGCGGCTGCCGCCCATAGTAAGTATCGTATGATACCACTAATGGGTCTTCATTTAGTATGCCCTCAAGATTGGCAAGATTGTAGCAGTGTAAGCTCGTCGCTCCAACAACATTCGTCTTTAAATGGCAGGCATGGGAGAATGATTCTTGATTTGGCTTTGCATATTGGAGGATGTAGTGCGGTGAAGTTGGCATCGATGGAAAATAAGGATCCACATATGGCATAGAACATGTCTCCATCGATGGACTCAGATCGGAATCTTCGAAAGTCTCTTCCTTCTCCAACATCACACTCGACTCATCTTCATATAGGAACTCCTCGGATGACATCTCTGAAGTAGGTTCAATCTCTTGAAGAGGCTCAAGTTCCCTTGACTTTTCCACATGAGTCGGATCACTCCCCCAAACTTGGTTGGTTGAGTAATCGTCATCATATAACCAAACTCGATTCGTCGCCTCTTGATTTGTAGCCCTCATCTCTTCCTCTTGGAAACTAGTTGAAATTGTTTCCATGAGGACCGCCATTTGCTGCTCCAGGTGACGCATAGAGTTGGTTTGGCACTCTAAACTGCTCTCAGTTGATGCTATGAATCTTATTAAGGTATCTTCTAACTGAGTTGTGACATCTGCAGAACTATCTCTCCTCTCTTCGCGATGTTCAAATGGTTGTGGTGTATCAATAGGGTAGTGAGGCTCCGGTGGGTATCGGTGACTCCAACCTTGTAGTGAAGGATCACAATACCAGTGATAATCGAAATCCGCCATATCATTGAACAGGTGTAGCACACTGTCCTCGTCTCTATCAACCAGGGGACTCCCAGTCACCAGTGCTCCGCTCAATACCCATTCTTGTGTGTGTGCATCCAACCCGTTGAAGAAATATTGCAAGAGAGTATAGTTTGAAAAGTTGTGATACCGGAATGTGTTGGCCAATTTATTGAATCTCTCCCAAACAGCGTAGAACGGCTCGGAACGTTGTTGGGCAAAGCTTGTGAAGGCATGTTGATGTAGCATCTCCAAGTACCTCACAAGACAAACAAAACAAAAACAAAATAAATATATATAAATTTTTTTTTTCGAAATAAATAAACAAAAAAAATGGTTAAATTACAGTCAAAGAACCTAGTATGATATTACTAAAGTTAGTCCCCGGCAACGGCGCCAAAAACTTGATCGCTTTTATTTTAAACAATTATTTCCAATCTAGCGATTTTAGACCGCAAGTGCACGGTGTCAAGTTTTAGTATAGATAGGAAGATACGGATTGTCGAACCCTCAGAGACTAACAAGTAAGTACCAAATAAGATGTCTTTTAACTATATTTAACCTACGATAATAAATTGATAATTAAACTAAACTAAATTAAACTACTCTAATCCAACCAAGTCAATAAAAGTAAACGAGAAAAATCCACAAGATAAGATTATCGAGACTTTGGCTCACCAATGTAATTCCCTACAATTCTCGATTGAATATTCAAATATTTCTAAGGTGACGAGTTCTCCCAATTTATCTAATACACTCTCTCGAGCTATATTAAACCTAACACCAAATTGCAGTAAGTAACTCTCGTTCACTTATTTAACAATTTAAATGTTGAATGCGCTTTATGAAAACCACTAACTTTAGATTAAACAACCCAAAGCTATCACTCGCATGTGATTTTATCTCTCGATCTCAATCTTTAACACACGACATGAATTATTATATCGTATTATAATTTCATCTCTCGATCTCAATTATAATAAAATATCATTCAAAGGTGATCAATCCTTCAAAAGCATTAAGAACAATAACACATGCACTTAGAAGATATATGAATTCAATCTCAAAATCAATAGGAAAAACCATGTTATTGATATCTCTCAATCATAAAAAACATAACAATCCAATTATTCATGTAAAACAATAATAGAAAAGTAAAAGAAAACTCCAAAGTCGACTTTTTCGTTGATTCTCGATCCTTCCTCGCTTCTTTCTCGATCGTGCTCTTCGATTATCTTGTTGGCTCGTTCCAAAACATAGGGTGAAGGGTTGATGAGTGATGATGGATGGTGAAGAGCGGAAGAAAGATGGAGGTTATGGTGGAGTGAATGGCTGCTGGCCGTGTGAAGGAGGCGTGAGGTTAGAGTGAAGAAAGGAGGCGTGTGGTTTTGTGGAATTGAAGGAAAGGGGGGGCTGAGATGGAGGCTGTGATGTGAGTGTTCTAGGGTTAAAATCTGATTTTGGGTTGTAAATCTCGTCCATATGTATAGGGGAAAGAATTATGGACTTCCCTTTTGCATACAAACTCTACAAGGAAGTTTTTTTTCTCAAAACTGCTCGTCCCGATCGATCCGAAAAAGTGGCCGATCGATCGAGCCTTCCAGTAAGAATTTTGCTCAGTTTTCAGCATTTCTCGATCGATCGAAATCCTTTCTCGATCGATCGCCCTTCACAGTAAGTTTCTTCGCCTTTTTCAGCTTCTGGCGAGTTTCGTATTTTGGCCGTAACTTTCTCATACAAACTCTGAATTCGATGAATCAGCTGTCCACGCGAAGATAACTCAAAGTTCTACAATTTTTATATGGACCACATTTCCAAAACATGGCTCGAACATATAGTAATTGGAGGAGAAAGGAGCAAAATGTGTCTTGGATTCTGGTTTTTTCCTCTTTTCTTCAACTTTATTCATTTTTTTCATCATTTTAGCTTGATTTCTTCCCCTTTTATGAATTTCAACATTGATTCCTGAAATATAGAAATATATACCATAAGACGTAAAATAATTCAAGAATCAACAAGAAAACATATACAAATCATAGCATAAAAACGCGTAATAATCAACCCTATCAGTACACTTTATTTTGAAAAGACAAAAACACACTTTAATCCCACATTTTCCATCGTGGCTTTCCATCTTCTTTCCGACTTTTTTCAAGCTCATGTAAACTCCCAATCTTATTTCGATTCTTCCAGAATTCATTCCCGCGCTTCCTTTCATCTGTAATTTCGTTCCAATCTTCTCGTAAACTCCATTCCATTTCTTCGTATTTTGGGGGATCATTCTATGACTACTGTTTACATGGCTCCAAAATCAATCAAGAGTATTCGGGCAAAATCTCCAAGGAAGACGATAACACAAAGAAAAACCTTGAGGAAATCTGGTATGTAATGGTGGATTTTTGTTTCCTAATGAATGTTTTTTGATATTATTATGGTTTTAATGTTGTTTATTTACCGATTATTGTTGTTTAAATTGTATTGTTGAAAATTTAGGGTTTGAATTTTTCTCTATTAAGATTACGGCATGAAATGTTTTTTCTGATTAAAGTTCTTTTCATTTTACCGATTACTGTTTCTGATGCACGAAATGTTCATGTAAAGGTATTTTTTGATGCACGAAAAATTATTTGTTTAGTGGGATTTCATTTTAGATCGTTCTGTCAAGATATTCTGATGCACGAAATCTCCATGTAAATGTATT
Source organism: Haberlea rhodopensis (assembly GCA_907163345.1). Lineage (NCBI taxonomy): Eukaryota > Viridiplantae > Streptophyta > Magnoliopsida > Lamiales > Gesneriaceae > Haberlea > Haberlea rhodopensis. The sequence goes on along the minus strand of CAJQUN010000172.1, from coordinate 382,564 downwards.
TTTTATGCACGAAAATTTATTTGTTTAGTGGATTTCATTTTAGCTCGTTTGAATGGTTTAGTGTAAAGGTATTTTTGATGCACGAAAAATACATGTAAATGTATTTTTGGTGCACGAAAAATGTGGGAATTACAGAATGGCAATCAATATCTTTTTTTTATTTCGTTATTGTCAAAGTGTAGTATATAATCACTAACGTATCCTTAATTGTTGTTTTCATCTCAGCATCGCCTCCGCTCTCGCCAAGCGACCAAGATATAACCAAAAAATGGAACAGATCTGCATTTTACAGAGCAAACATGCAGGCTGTGGTTTCAGACCTAAAGAAACTTAATATTCGAGAAGACCATTTGGTAGTGTTGCAGCAAACACCATTTTGGCTCATTGTGAATGGAATTCAAAGTGACCGAGTGGTCATTGATCATTGCAAGAAGCGTGATCTCGCAATTATGGAAATTATTTCTTGCTTCAACAAAGATTACTCTGAATTCACATTTGGGGATTACAGAATGGCGATCAATATCAATGATGTCCGTTTAATTTTTGGAATAAGGGATGGCATTGAAGACATTGATATGCAGTTGGTAGATTATCCACACACATCATTCTTAAATAGGTGCTTCCCTGAGAAAGAGTCAAAAAGTGATTGTAGAATGAGCAAGAGCTCGATTTACAAGAAATTGACATTGAAAGTAGCAAGGCGGGTTCAACTACGGTACATGATGTTGCCAGATTGGTGACACTGTACTTGCTGGCAACATTCTTCATATCTACTAAATCATCAAACCTGTCATGGGCTTACACAGCCTTGGTGGATGACATTGATAAAATTTGCACGCACAACTGGTCGGAACACGTATTAAAGACTTTGTTATTCAGTTTAGTTCAATCAAACACAAAAAAACACTCTGGATGTGTTCCTCTAATACCTGTAAGTCGTATTGTAATCCCTTCTTTAATTTTTGTTGATAACATTGTTTCACATTTATGTGTAGTATTGGCTATGCGAGAGGACAAACATGATTGATCCAGTTGATGTGAACTTGTTCCCAAGGTTCATGAAATGGGATCTTGAAGAGTTATACAAAAAGCTCCGGTCGATTAAAATCAAGGAGCTTGACCGTGCTTACGTAAGTATTAGTGAACTCCGTTTATTATGTATGTAAAATCACTTATGGTGCATGTATTACTGCAAAAGTAAAATGATGCACGGACATTTTTGTACTGGTGCACTAACATTTGAACTTATATTGTTGTTGAAACTTATATCGATGCACTAACTTTTGAACTTATACTGATGCACGAACATTTTTGTACTGAGCCTGAACTTTTTTATTCTGGTGCACGAACATTTGAAGTTTTATCTTGGTGCATGTATAATAACACATTAATTTACTGCAAAAGTAAAATGATGCACGATCATTTTTATACTGGTGCACGAACATTTGAACTTATATTGTGGTTGAAACTTATATCGATGCACTAACTTTTGAACTTATACTGATGCACGAACATTTTCTACTGAGCCTGAACTTTTTTATTCTGGTGCACGAACATTTGAAGTTTTATCTTGCTGCATGTATAATAACACATTAATTTACTGCAAAAGTAACATGATGCACAAACATTTTTATACTGGTGCACTAACATTTGAACTTATATTGTTGTTGAAACTTATATCGATGCACTAACTTTTGAAATTATATTGATGCACGATCATTTTTGTACTGGTGCGCTAACATTTGAACTTATATTGTGGTTGAAACTTATATCGATGCACTAACTTTTGAACTTATACTGATGCACGAACATTTTTCTACTGAGCCTGAACTTTTTTATTCTGGTGCACGAACATTTGAAGTTTTATCTTGCTGCATGTATAATAACACATTAATTTACTGCAAAAGTAACATAATGCACGAACATTTTTATACTGGTGCACTAACATTCGAACTTATATTGTTGTTGAAACTTATATCGATGCACTAACTTTTGAAATTATACTGATGCACGAACATTTGTGTACTAGTGCGCTAACATTTGAACTTATATTGTTGTTGAAACTTATATCGATGCACTAACTTTTGAAATTATACTGATGCACGAACATTTTTGTACTGATGCACGAACTTTTTTATTCTGGTGCACGAACATTTGAAGTTTTATCTTTCTGCATGTATAATAACACATTAATTTACTGCAAAAGTAACATGATGCACGAACATTTTTATACTGGTGCACTAACATTTGAACTTATATTGTTGTTGAAACTTATATCGATGCACTAACTTTTGAATTATACTGATGCACGAACATTTTTGTACTGGTGCGCTAACATTTGAACTTATATTGTTGTTGAAACTTATATCGATGCACTAACTTTTGAAATTATACTGATGCACGAACATTTTTGTACTGATGCACGAACTTTTTTATTCTGGTGCACGAACATTTGAAGTTATCTTTGTGTATGTATAATAACACATTAATTTACTGCAAAAAGTAACATGATGCACGGACATTTTTATACTAGTGCACTAACATTTGAACTTATATTGTTGTTGAAACTTATATCGATGCACTAACTTTTGAAATTATACTGATGCACGAACATTTTTGTACTGGTGCGCTAACATTTGAACTTATATTGATGTTGAAACTTATATCGATGCACTAACTTTTGAGATTATACTGATGCACGAACATTTTTGTACTGATGCACGTACTTTTTTATTCTGGTGCACGGACATTTGAAGTTATCTTTTGCATGTATAATAACACATTAATTTACTGCAAAAGTAAAATGATGCACGATCATTTTTATACTGGGGCACTAACATTTGAACTTATATTGTTGTTGAAACTTATATTGATGCACTAACTTTTGAAATTATACTGATGCACAAACATTTTTGTAATGGTGCGATAACATTTGAACTTATATTGTTGTTGAAACTTATATCGATGCATTAACTTTTGAAATTATATTGTTGGAATCGAAGAGGGGGGGTGCATGAGATTCCTTGGCTACTTTAGCGTTTTAAAATGAGTTTGAAAAATAAAAGAGTTTTGCGCTTGCGGAAGCCTTAAGTCAATCGATAAATGAAAAGAACAAAATAAATAAATGCGTAATGGAAATTAAAGCAATAAAAGACAAGAGATTTGTTATAGAAGTTCGGCGATGAATCGCCTATGTCTCCTCTTCCCGGTTAGATAACCTCCAATCGAGGTTCCACTGGAACAATTGGTCTTGACCTTAAGGGCTCCAAGTTAGCCACACAACAACTCTTCCCGAGTTTACAAAGCTCTTCCCGAGCACACTACTCTTCCCGAGTACACAAGCTCTTCCCGAGCACAATACTCTTCCCGAGTACACAAAGCTCTTCCCGAGCTACCAACACTCTTCACGAGTCTTCTTGGCCTTAAGGGCTCCAAGGATAGCCACAACACATGCACCAACTTCACTTGTTGGCGACTTTACAATTTTCCAACTTGCTTTGGTGTTGGAGGACCTTTACAATAAATCAAACCAAAAACACCTTCACGGTGTACTCACACGAAGACAACAAGACTCTAACAAAGAAAAGAATTATAAGCTCCAATACAACAACAATGTATGGAGATTGCAATGCAATATGAATTCAAAATGATCAAGGCTTTGTAGAAGTTTGTAGACTTGTTTCTTAGCTTCAAAATGCTCCAAAGCATCAATATTTATAGTGTAGGAGGCCCCCTAGGCTCCTACTAGCCGTTGCTACACAAAAGGTTGAAATCACTCCTCGATCGCCTCGGACATCGCCTCGGGCGATCACCATCGCCGCGCCCCAACGGTCACCAAATCACGCACATCGCCTCAGGCGATGAGTCGATCGCCTCAGGCGATCCAGAGCAAAAATCAAGGTCGTAGCCTCAGCATGTCCAAAAACTTCATCGCCTCAAACAAACCATCCATCGCCTCAGGCGTTCGTGCCATCGCCTCAGGCGTTCAATGCCATCGCTTCGGGCGATCCCCCCCTGTGCGCATGCCCGCGCATGCCTCGGCGTCGCTTCAGTCGATGTGCGGGGCGATGTCGCTCCTGGCTGCCATCGCCTGGGGCGATCCAGCCCACAACATGCACAATCGATTTTCTTCATTCCAATCCACTTTTCATCACTTAATCTGCACACTAAGTAGATATATTAGTATAACAAACACAAGTTTTGTTGATCATCAAAACTCAACGATGGACCGGGGATTAATTAACGCATTAAACACAACCATGCGTTTAAGGCTCAACAATCTCCCCCTTTTTGATGATCACAAAACTTGATAAACTTGAATAAGTAATATGCATGAAATGTGAGTAAAAATGACTCCCCCTTAACAATTGCATAACACATACAAGTTAAACAAGTAAAGCATTAAACAAATAACTCTCCCCCTCAAACCATGCATACACAAGCTCTCCCCCTTAAAATATGCATGTATGAAGGTTCAAGTTTATCACAAAATTCTCCCCCTTTTTGTGATAATCAAAAAGCATAAAATTTAAATAAACATAGCTCAAATATGTTGACACATAGCCATATTTTAACAATTTTACACATGGTCCTCACCAAGCATGTAATAGGTATTAGATCAAATCAATTAGTGAAATACACATGCGTTTAAGGCACTCAACCATGAATTCTAAACGTTGCAAAGTGTGCATATGTTCTACCAAGAGTTCATGCACCTATGCCCAACTAACATCAAAGCATCATTAGATAAGTTGACAAAAACATATAGTTGCTCATTTCCACATAGCAAATTCAAATTTGAATACAAGGCATATCAAGATACTTACTATAAAAAGATAAGCATACATCATGCAATAGAACAATTTATATGTGCATATGCTAAGGGGTATTCCATTTTACTACAATGAATATTGAGCTTCAATATTTATTGGTCACAATTAATTTGTGCCAACTAATTTTGAATTGCTCATTTAAAATGTATAAAATAAATTTTACCCTTGATGACAAGAGTTCGTTCTTGTCATTGGCCCAACGCCTCGCGCCTCTTCTATGGTGGTGAATAGAATAAACTCTTCCTTTGAGTTGCTTGGCCCTTCATCCTCCATCCCATTGTTAGCGATATACACGTAAAATGTACTCACATAAGAGTACCCAATGGATAAGCGTGTATCTGATGTATAAAACACTCTACCGGATACCGTTACTGGTACTTCAATCCTGGAAGCACCTCCCAAGCACAGCTCGATCTCAACACTGGATCTATGTACTCATTCAACCAGCTCTGGTACCTCGATCCTGGAAGTATCTCAAATCAACAGCCCGAGCTCAACTCCAAAGCTGCTGCTACACCTGTAACACCTGCCCCAACAGAGACAGCCCCCACACGGGGTGAGCATACCAATACCACCAATCAAATAACCATAACATTGCAATTCATAATTTACAGAATGTAAATGCCATAATTTAAATGATACTCCCTGGATGGTAACACCCTCATCCGGGATCCCTTGTATTGTCCCTGTTCTCAAAATAACCAAACCATTAAATTCCCAAAAGCCAGTTGATCATCTCATTGATCAATTAAAACCATTCCTGCTATACCAGTTCCATAACCAAATACGATTAAACCATCAAAATAGAATACTACAGAATCACATATATTTAGCAATTGACTCCATATTTCTATGTCATAGCTCGCTCCACAATAGCGGCATTTTGACCCCACGCACGCTCAACAATAGCGGCGTCATAATCGATGGTCGCTCAACGGCGACAACATCCCAATCCTTGCTCGCTCAAAAGCGGCACCATATAATTCCCAATGTATAATCCAGTTGACGCAAATACCATTTACCGCGCATATCGTTATCCATTTATAGTAAGTATCATGCACCATGCATTTCAATACCTATTCGATGCACTTACCACGTGCCACATATTTCAATGTCCATATAATGCAATTATCACACACCATGTGTTCCAATGCCCATTTAATGCAATTATCACATATCATGTGTTCCAATGCCCATTTAATGCAATTATCACATACCATGCATTTTACAGTTGCAACATTATAATAGGCTATGCTCGTACGTCATACGTACCTTAGAATTCCGTAGTCCATGTCAAGCCTGGCTTGAGTTCCATGCTCCGTGAAACATGTGCTAAAACACATAAACAACCCACAATCAAGCATAAGCATGCAACCATGTGCCCAAGCACGTTCAAAACTCCCAAACATATCGTCTATCTATGACGATTACCAAATTATAAAAGTTCCCGGCTAAGCATGTATAATACCCCAAAAATTTTGTCTATCCATGACAAATAACCTTTTAAAAATAACCCGGGGCGAAGCATGCAAGACACCCAAAAAGAGCCAAGAAACAACAAAAGAGGCACCAACAAACTGGCCATCTCGATCGATCGAAATTTCACCTCGATCGATCGAGAACCACCCTCCGATCGATCGGTCAAAATCCCGATCGATCGGTCCACTGTTCCAACGCCACAAAACACATTCTGCCATGCTCGATCGATCGAAAATATTTTCGGATCGATCGAGCAGCCCTGTATGCGCGAGAAACCTCCAAGAATGATCTTCCAACAACACCCTAACTCACACACCACCAAGATCAACCATCCAACACAACACTAAACTACAAAACAACCTTAAAATACATCCCCCAAACATAAACAACATGTTGGACCAAGATCCACCCTTATAACCCCCAAAACAAGCTACAAGCCCAACCAAAACTCAACAAAACTTTACCATAATGAAAGTTTACCACTTGAGCTCCAAGTTTTTAGCAAGAAATCACAAAAAGATCCCTTTTTCAAAGCTTTCTCCTCCTCTCTTGTTGCAGAAACGAAAATGGGGGTTTTGGATAATGGATGGGGTTGAATGGACATCAAAATTGATAGAGAGGGGTGATGGGATATAAAGTAGGTGCAAGTGGCTCATTTGCCATGTATGGGATTTAAATGTGTATCAAGACACAAGCTTGATATATAAAATACCTCAACATGATATTTTAAAAGCATTTTACTACAATGCATCAAAATCACCATTAAAATCATGCTTTACCAAAATTACAAATTATAACACCCAAACACCCAACATGTATAACATGCACCCCGAAATGCACCCCAGGTCACCCATACCACGTGACTAAGCATTTTTACCAAGATAAGTAATTATCACCGCAAGAATTATATAACCACAATTAATTCCTAATTGCCACAATAAAAAAAATCTATTAAAGATTAATAACCCTCCGGGATTAATACCAATAATCCCAGGACATCACAATTATCCCCCACTAATAAAATTTCGTCCTCGAAATTTGCACCGGTGTACTCCACGTAACACCAAGGCTACACCAACCAAAATAAAACCACGAGCCCGATTCTGGATCACATTAGAATCGAATTAACAACTGCGAGAACACCAATCTCGCACCAAGTTCTAAAATAGAGCAAACGTCAAAATCCACACAAACCCATAAGATAACAACATACCTCGATGTGAATCGTCCCAGAAGTCATTCCACCACAATTTCAAATCAACCAAATCTCCCTTGGTTCTGACATAGATATCATTCCATGATATTCACCACTTGCCCACGATGCTTGACACGCATCGTTATGATGGGAACCACTAGTATAAACAGTATACTCACAGAAAAATTCAGCTTCTGCTTCCCAGTCCATCTCCTCCGTAGTAGTAGTTGCACCAATTGCAATCCGGACCGGGTTACCCACGGTCACTGATCCACACAAAACACATCACCAAGGACGTTTACACCGGTGTGTTCCAAGAAATCATATCTTGGTCCCAACTCACCATCAAGACTCCACAAAGTCGCAAGTTCCACAGAGGTCACGCAAAACAATCAATTTGCATCCCCGCCACGCGTGTCAACCACGACACCAAACAAATCCGAGTCCTGGCCACCCCTTGTCTATCCTGGGATTTAACAATCCTAAAACAGGGAGGCTATCGAATTAACCAGCAAGAACTACCATGGTCTCAAAACACGACAATCCCTCCTCAGGGGGAAGTCAAACAACCCTCACGATCATTCATCAGAATGCATCGTGCCATCGAGATTACCGATCTCGAGGTTCCACAATCTCACACCGGAGATTCACCAAACCAAGCATACAACCCGGCGTTCGACAATGAACAAAATAACGTTGGCATTCGTATACACTCACGGCATACATGCCCAAACACCAATCACAACATGCATACACAATGCAATAGACTCGGGTATCTCCAAACATACCCAAATCCCAAAACCAACTGTCAAACCTCAATTATTCTCACCCCACGGAGAATGATGGTTGACAAACCAAAACCAAAGGGTGTGATTTCAACATCACCACCACACGAACCAAAATAACGAATCTCCCCAAAAGATTCAACCGGTAGGTATCATAATACCGCCTTCCTCTCAAGGAAAAAGTCATGAATCCATGATCCTCCAATCCTCGAACCACCGTTCGGAAGACCTGGATATATTTATACCGAAACATATCCCGGAACCCAGAAATACACAACTGGTTAGAGTAGTGCATCAATGCCACCAATACCCAATCCAAAATCCATATACGCCATGTATACACATCCAAACAATGCTCTGTACTAATGCCATAGTACTCCACAATCGAGCATCTCCCCGAAGACGTCTCCTCAAACGTCTCACCGAGGTAAGAAATCCATTACTCGGCCCAACACCAGTAATGCTTACCCTGGCTGATTCATAATCAATCCACGACCGATGCAAGCTGTCTCCAAGACAGTACAATCCAAAACTCTCCAAGAGACAAAATCAATATAGTAGTGTCACCCCACTAACTATATCTCACAAACCATTGTGACTCCCGTTGCATTCCATATGCAAGGATGCTGAACCAGAGGTAACCACGACTTGACGACACTCACGTTGGCATTCCCAACAGAATTGAGCTGCCCCAAAGCAAGTCTCTCAAAACATTTGACGTATAAACGTCCCCGTGAGGTATTCCCTACCTCAAATACCATGCCACATTGAGACTACAAGAGTCTACCATGACCCTCATCGTATCACCATACGATTCACCAAACTCGAATCCAACGAGCATTATAATGGCTAACACAAGCACGCTAAAGTACTGCAACAATACCTGGCTAGCGATTCGCTGGCCCCATAGGCTCATACCAACCTATCAACGTGACACACGTTCCATCCCGGTATACCATACCGTAACCATTAGAGTTGTGGGTCATCGCCCAACATATCTCTAAAACACCAAAGCACAATGGACAACCCGGCGTCCATGCTTAATTACCATGCAATCCTAATCCATTAGGATTTATTCCACACCCTCACGGTGGGTGTGCCCATGCCTATCACATATCACAACAACAAGCGAGTAGTTTCCTCAATGACTACTCTTACCACCAATCACTTGGCCCTATCCAATCCAACGAGCATACCCAAGGGTATCATTGCTCGGCAAATATTTACCTCCACAACATGATGCGGTATACACACCGGTACAATGCATCCGATGCTCCCTCGAGCAAACCTGCTCGGCAAAAAGGTCTTGTCAACTAGTGACCCAGACTCTACCATGTGCTCACCATCGGCACTCAACCATACAACCAAATACATAAACACGAATGTATTATTCACTAACGACGCCACGCGTCCACATAGACATCCCAAATAACATCGTCAAACACATGACGGTACCCGTCGATACACGACACTCATAATCTCATCGTCAAACACATGACGGTATAAAACAACACATAATATCCACAATAATGATAACAAAAGTAATATGCCATACCTCATCGCTATCAAGATAGCGGAATACCTTTATCCATCGTTCACCAGCGGTACACAAGCAGCATCCATCGCTCGTAGGCGGCATAATCCAGTGCTACACACATAGCGGTATAATCCATCGCTATAGAATCAGCAGCATAAAACATCTCCAAAGAATATCCGGCGGTATGAAGCATCGCCATAGATGTAGCAGAATGTACCATCGCTATATGATACCTGGCGGCATGAACCATTGCCAATAAAATACCCGGCGGCATGAACCATCGCCAATATAATACCCGGCGGCATGAACCATCGCCAATAAAATACCCGGCGGCATGAACCATCGCCAATAAAATACCCGGCGGCATGAACCATCGCCAATAAAATACCCGGAATAATCGCGGACTCAAGAGGTACTCACACCCATGTAGTACTTTGTTCCCGATCGCATCGCTACGTCATGACAGCGGCATCATCGCTTCGACGTGACAGCGGCATGTAACATCGCTTCGACATGACAGCGGCATCATCGCTTCGACATGATTGTGGTACCATCGCTTCGACGTGACAGCGGCATTCACCATCGCTTCGACACGACAGCGGCATTTACCATCGTTCCGGCATGACAGCGGAAATACCCCTCGCTTTACATGACAGCAGAAATAATATCCCTCGCTATTAATATGACAGCGACCGTGTTCTTCGCTTCATTTTAGCGGTAAATATTCTCTCAGCGCTACGGTATGACAGCGGCAAGTATTCACATCGCTACGCCACGCATGCAACCGTGCATATCCCGTGTTCCAATAATTGTTTTGGCACGACAGCGGCATCATCGCTTCGACGTGACAGCGGCATTTACCATCGCTTCGACACGACAGCGGCATCATCGCTTCGACGTGCATGCAACCGTAATGCATACCCCGTATTCCCATAAACATCGCCATGAGTGTATTTTCACGCACCTCGCTCCAACATTTAGCGGCAAAGCATTAAAATCATCACTCCGATGTATATCTATGCAACCGTAATGCATAGTCCATGTCTCATAAGACCCTGCAACCACCATGGTTAGCAATAGCATATTCCAATTATGAACACATATCATAAATGCACATAAGCAATCATGCATAAGTATGTGCTTCTCATTCCCATTAACATGTTCCTAGGCCCTCAACAGCCCCAAAGAGCTAACCACTGCTCTGATACCACTAATGTAAGGACCCCCGTGCCCTTAACCCGTTATTAGTGTATTAAGCCATACCATTAGTGCATATAATCATACCATCATGGAGAAAACCATGTGCAAGTGCAACACCGTATGCTACCCAGAAAATTTCTTGCATTCAATTCACATAATATTCAGATTCCCCAACCAAGATTATTCATATAACATGCACCCTTGCATGCAACCATAATGAACAGAGAGAAGCCGTAGCCCATTGATACATTCCATATACACGTAAAATGTACTCACATAAGAGTACCCAATGGATAAGCGTGTATCTGATGTATAAAACACTCTACCGGATACCGTTACTGGTACTTCAATCCTGGAAGCACCTCCCAAGCACAGCTCGATCTCAACACTGGATCTATGTACTCATTCAACCAGCTCTGGTACCTCGATCCTGGAAGTACCTCAAATCAACAGCCCGAGCTCAACTCCAAAGCTGCTGCTACACCTGTAACACCTGCCCCAACAGAGACAGCCCCCACACGGGGTGAGCATACCAATACCACCAATCAAATAACCATAACATTGCAATTCATAATTTACAGAATGTAAATGCCATAATTTAAATGATACTCCCTGGATGGTAACACCCTCATCCGGGATCCCTTGTATTGTCCCTGTTCTCAAAATAACCAAACCATTAAATTCCCAAAAGCCAGTTGATCATCTCATTGATCAATTAAAACCATTCCTGCTATACCAGTTCCATAACCAAATACGATTAAACCATCAAAATAGAATACTACAGAATCACATATATTTAGCAATTGACTCCATATTTCTATGTCATAGCTCACTCCACAATAGCGGCATTTTGACCCCACGCACGCTCAACAATAGCGGCGTCATAACCGATGGTCGCTCAACGGCGACAACATCCCAATCCTTGCTCGCTCAAAAGCGGCACCATATAATTCCCAATGTATAATCCAGTTGACGCAAATACCATTTACCGCGCATATCGTTATCCATTTATAGTAAGTATCATGCACCATGCATTTCAATACCTATTCGATGCACTTACCACGTGCCACATATTTCAATGTCCATATAATGCAATTATCACACACCATGTGTTCCAATGCCCATTTAATGCAATTATCACATATCATGTGTTCCAATGCCCATTTAATGCAATTATCACATACCATGCATTTTACAGTTGCAACATTATAATAGGCTATGCTCGTACGTCATACGTACCTTAGAATTCCGTAGTCCATGTCAAGCCTGGCTTGAGTTCCATGCTCCGTGAAACATGTGCTAAAACACATAAACAACCCACAATCAAGCATAAGCATGCAACCATGTGCCCAAGCACGTTCAAAACTCCCAAACATATCGTCTATCTATGACGATTACCAAATTATAAAAGTTCCCGGCTAAGCATGTATAATACCCCAAAAATATTGTCTATCCATGACAATTAACCTTTTAAAAATAACCCGGGGCGAAGCATGCAAGACACCCAAAAATAGCCAAGAAACAACAAAAGAGGCACCAACAAACTGGCCATCTCGATCGATCGAAATTTCACCTCGATCGATCGAGAACCACCCTCCGATCGATCGGTCAAAATCCCGATCGATCGGTCCACTGTTCCAACGCCACAAAACACATTCTGCCATGCTCGATCGATCGAAAATATTTTCGGATCGATCGAGCAGCCCTGTATGCGCGAGAAACCTCCAAGAATGAGCTTCCAACAACACCCTAACTCACACACCACCAAGATCAACCATCCAACACAACACTAAACTACAAAACAACCTTAAAATACATCCCCCAAACATAAACAACATGTTGGACCAAGATCCACCCTTATAACCCCAAAAACAAGCTACAAGCCCAACCAAAACTCAACAAAACTTTACCATAATGAAAGCTTACCACTTGAGCTCCAAGTTTTTAGCAAGAAATCACAAAAAGATCCCTTTTTCAAAGCTTTCTCCTCCTCTCTTGTTGCAGAAACGAAAATGGGGGTTTTGGATAATGGATGGGGTTGAATGGACATCAAAATTGATAGAGAGGGGTGATGGGATATAAAGTAGGTGCAAGTGGCTCATTTGCCATGTATGGGATTTAAATGTGTATCAAGACACAAGCTTGATATATAAAATACCTCAACATGATATTTTAAAAGCATTTTACTACAATGCATCAAAATCACCATTAAAATCATGCTTTACCAAAATTACAAATTATAACACCCAAACACCCAACATGTATAACATGCACCCCAGGTCACCCATACCACGTGACTAAGCATTTTTACCAAGATAAGTAATTATCACCGCAAGAATTATATAACCACAATTAATTCCTAATTGCCACAATAAAAAAATCTATTAAAGATTAATAACCCTCCGGGATTAATACCAATAATCCCAGGACATCACAAGTTCAAGAACTAGATATTGGTACACGAACATAATTTATAGTGGTGCCAAGAAATATATTATACTTGTACTTGAACAAAACATCAATGGTGTACGAAAATAAAATATATTGGTGCACGAACATTTAAAACTTATATTGTTGCATGAACTTATATTGGTGCACGAACTTTTAAAACTTATATTGGTGCACTAACTTTTGAACGTATACTGATGCACGAACATAAGCTAACTGTTTCACCAAGATTACATTGGTGCACGAACTTGTGAAAGGAAAAGGCAACATAACTGGTGCACGAACTCAACATAAATGGTGCACGAACTATGATTACATTGGTGCACGAACTAAGATTATATTGGTGCACGAACTTTTGAACGTACACTGATGCACGAACATAAGCTAACTGTTTCACCAAGATTACATTTGTGCACGAACTTGTGAAAGGAAAAGGCAACATATCTGGTGCACGAACTCAACATAAATGGTGCACGAACTAAGATTACATTGGTGCACGAACTAAATCTCCAGAACACCATAATATAAACTCATACTGCATAACATTATAGTGAAATAAATTTCTTCAAAAGCTTTCATAAATCATCCAATAGGTTCCTTACAAGTTTTCTTATCGTGGCCATGTTTATTACAACGACTACAACACAACTGTCTAATGTTTTCACCTTTAGATCGAATTCTTCTCTTCTTTGGACGCCCAGGTTGCCTTTTTGTTTGGGGGGGGGGGGGGGGGTAATACATTTGTTTCCATTCCAACCAGAGGAACATCAACCTTCGCGTATCTTGGAATAGGAAAAATGACTCCTTCATAGCATAGCCTATACGTACTAACATGAAAAAATTTGTCAACTACTTCATTAATTGCCAATTTATTCCTCATAAATACAGCAATTGCATGTGGACATGAGAATCCATCCAACTGCCACTTGTAGCATGAACATGTTTTATTGTCAAGGCGCACAATAACTGTAGGGTATGAAAACACTTCAAAGTAGCAATCAGAAGACATCTTAATATTCCATGCACGACCTTCATTTACATAAGATGCCCATTTCTTTTCCATCCGGGCACACAATACCCCACTCCATCGTTGTGCCATTAATCTCCTAGCCGAAAACAAGCACATCAACTTAACCCTAATAGAATCAACCATATGTGCAATAGGAAGACCCCTTGCCTCTAATATCCAAGAATTGAATGACTCGGCTGCATTGGAATACATCTCTCCATATCTCATCCCAGTAGAGTATGCATTAGTCTACTTATCCAAAGAAAGTCCTTGTAAGAAATCTTCCAAAATTGACCCACCTTCTCGTTTGAAAACAACTAGCTTTTCATTAAAAATAGCCACTGTCGGTGAGTAAGCACATTCATCGAGCAAAAAACATAATCTCTCTCGAAACTTATTTGAAAAGTGTTTACCAGCATATCGATCACGGAGGTTGCACTTTAAATGATATAAACAAAAAAAGTGTTTCAGAGAAACTCCAAACACAACAGGTAGCGCCTCCATCAAACCAATATTACGATCGGATATATATACAACATCTTCACCATTGTCTAAAATTCTGTTCAAATAAGATAAAAACCAAAGCCAATTATCGTGGTTCTCGGAGTCCACAACAGCGAAAGCCAAATGGAACAAACCTTGCAAAATAAAACATCACTATGTTAATTGCAATATATTTTCGTTCACCAGAAATCCCAAATTATAAGGGTGCACAAACATAATAACACTGATGCACGAACACAAATTATAATGATGCACGAAAATAATATACTGATGCACGAAGGAAAATTGTGATGTATAACTGGTGCACGAAACTTACTAAAAGTAACTGGTGAACAAAACTTATTAAATGATGCACGAAATAATAGTAAATATAATGATGCACGAAACTAATATAAACATTACTGATGCACGAAATTTACATAAATTAACTGATGCACGAAAATAATATACTGATGCACGGAAAAGACTTGTGATGCACGAAACTTATATAACTACAATGATGGCAAGGCTTTATAAATATCTGGTGCACGAATCTTATTTTGTAATAAGATTTGTGCACCAGTTTGGTTATGTTCGTGCACCATTGAGATTCACGTTCGTGCATCACTTATTGTTGTGTACCTTGATTCCCATCCTTCGCTGTCGCTGACAGAAGGGTGCCCTTGAATCGAGATTTCAAAAATGTTCCATCAAGGAATAACATTTGATGACAATGTTTAAACCCGTCAATGCTGGCACGAAATGAAACGAACAAACGGCAAAATCGGTTGCTGTCATCAACTTCAAGCTCAATAAAACTTCCAACATTTATCGTTCTCGCCGCATCAACGTACGAATTCAATTCCTGGAACGACTCATCATAATTTCCAAAAGCAATAGATCTAGCATTTTCCACACTTCTCCATGCCTTACTATAAGTAATATCCAAGCCATAATCTCTTTTTATCAACTCCGATACATCAGTTGCAGAAAACTTAGGATTTGAAGACAATCGATCAGCAATAATTTCAGATATTAAAACAGAACTCATCCTTTTAGATTTGTCTTTCATCATTCTGAGCCCACAAGTGTGTATGTTGATCAATTTCTTTATATAAAAAGACATATCCACTCTTGAGATACTTGCATTTACAAACCAACCACATCCTTCATCATGCTTTCTCCCACACTCGGCAACAACCCTAACCTTATTGTTTTTTACATAGTTGAAATCAAAACCAACCTCCATCGAATATTTACTCAATTCACAGCGAAACTCTTCTACACCACCACTAAACTTTTGACCAACCCTACTAATAATTGATGACCAACTGGAACATAACAACAACTTCTCTTTGCCTTTAACATTACGTCGGAGACGATCAGAATCAAATTCTGGAGATGAATTACATGCTTTCATCACGTGCACATGCAACATTATTTTCCCTACTATCTATAAGGTCAGTTGCCTCGCATGCACCATTATCCCCAACATCAACAAACGATGTCTGCCAATTCCTACTTCCTGAAGAAACTCCAGGGTATGCAATTCTTTCATCATCAACATCAACTGTCAACAACCGGATGTCTATAATCTTACACAGAACAAACATATTCCTTATATCGTCTTCATTAGTATAACAATATTTAGGGTGTCCAGGCATAGAATACTTAAAGGATATTCCATCAAAGTTGTAATCACTCCATTTACGAATTGCAGAAGATTTTAACTCCATGAAAGAAAAGCTGGAAATTACGTCAAAAACTTGTGTTTCCTCTCTAAATTTCAATAAAATCATAATTCCAAAATCCATTGCTTCCAACCAATGACACGGAAGAGCAAAAATTTAGAGAAGAATCTATTATCTCTACAAAAAAAACTTACCTTCCTTTAACTCAAACGATCGATGCCATCAGTTTTATGCGCTCCAAACAAACGTATATCACTTCCTTCTCCTCGATTCAAAGAAATTTCAAATTACAAAAAAGTTAGCTGCTTCGATTTTTGGTGCAGAGTGATCAAAGGTGATAGATTTTACGTGAGAGAGGAGAAAAGATTTTACGTGAGAGAGGAGAAGGTTTTACGTAAAGAGTTAATATAAAAATTAGGTTTAGAGTTTTTTTACAACTTAAAGGGTATTTTAGGAACTAGAAAATACTTTTGCAAACTAACTCTTTAAAAAGTGGACTTCTCCTAAGTGTATGTTTTTGTAAACATTATTTTTTTTAAGACTTATTTGAAATATATTTTTAAAAACAGTACCAATATACAATTTCCCCTTATAAAGTAACAAGTCAAATTTTTTATTGCCAAAACTTTTATGGGAGTCCTTCATTGAACCTTCGTTTGTGCTTTTGGAATTTCAGCCTTTTCTTTCTGTTGGCGTTACCTACCTCACTGGTGGTGGTATTCTTTCTTTTTTTCTTTTTCCCCTAAAAAAAATTTAACCACATTACATGAATTTTGTTAAAGGAGTGGTGGTGAGATTTATTTAATTTTTATACCTAACTTTGATAACATTTTTAATTATCACTACTTCTAAAAACTTATATTATAAGAGAGTGAAAGGCATTTGTAATTAATTAATTTAACGACCTTCTAGAGGGAGAGTTTATTTCTCCAAACTTGTAACATATACTAGTGTTTCTCTGTACATCTCCTTGAAAAAAATTAAGGTTAAATATATATTTTTAAAAATATATACATATGAAAATAATAAATTCTTCAATTTTTTTACAAACCCCGACTTTTATATGATACAACACTTCAACATGGTATCAAAACATTTGGTTAATGCCGATATTTATGTTTGAAACTCATAAACAATAACTCCATCACATGAAATATTCATTTCTGGGCTTCGAAAAAATGAGTAACAAACCGACCAATAAGTGAGATGGGAGTGTTAGACAACAAAAAATAAATTGTTCACTTTCTCTACAAGTTCGGACTTTTAGATGATATAATAATTCAATATGGTGGTCCTAAGTTCAAAACTCATAAACAACAACTCCACCCACACCCACATGAAATATACATTTAATGAACCACCCAGAAAAAAGAGGAACAAATCGGCACACAAGTAAATAAAGTGTTAGATAATGAATAATAAATTGTTCAATCTTTCTACTAATCCGGGTTTTTAAATTAGACAACAATTCAATATTTTTCACTAAAATCAGCATAACCTTTGCAAATATAATAATGTATTTAATTATAATTTATTGCTCAACTAAGTTTTTGATTTCATATACGAAACAGATACCAAGGGCCCTCAAATATACAGCATACTTCCCACATTGCCATAGGCATCCTTATTTAATCATAATGCTTTAGAAAAGTTTAGGCTTTTAGTTTCTGTCCACTTTTACGAAAGTTCTTGAAAAGAAGCATGTGCGGAATCCACCATAATATCCCACTCTCACTATATAAAGACCGGCCATCGCCTTTGTTCTTTGTTCTGTGAACTGCATGAGAAAACCTAGTTCTCTAAACTCAGATAAAACACCAAACAATACAAAGTTTTTCATCAATGGAAAATTCAGCCAAGCCCAAAGAGAAAATTGAAGCCATGAAACAATACAAGATGGCTCGGTTTCTTTACAATCTTATTCTCTATTCTCTAACAACTTTGATCACTTTCTTGTTTGTTTCGTACCCCTTCTGGTTACCCTCCACGAACCACTTCTTCTCGGTCTCTCTCCCAAACAATCTGTCCCGTTTCTTTGATGCAAAATGCCTTTTTGTTCTGGGAAACATCATCGTTTTTATCCTTGTCGGAGAATCGAGGCTAATGACACGATCTTCGAATTTATCGACAGCTTCAGATATTTATGATGACTATGTTGTAAGAAGCAAGAGTTTTCGCTCGGTTAAATCCGATATCATTGGGGATGATCAAAGAGATGAGGGGTCCTTGAAAAGAACGAATCTTGAGGAGCAAAAGCTTGGAAATGATAAAAATAAAGAAGAGAAGACAGGAGAAATGAGGGTTTGCAAAATGAGTAGGGATCAAAAGGCTGTGAAAAGGATGAGAAGAAGTGACATTGGTGACATAGAAGTAGACGAGCTTAAAGATATGCCAATGGAGGAGCTAAACAAAAGAGTGGAAGCTTATATTGAAAGGGTTAACAAACAAAGGTTGCTTGAAACATATTAGAATAAGAACACATATTTGGATTATTTGCTAACACTAAATTGTTTAAGTGCATTGAAAGTTGAATCCGTAAACTGCTCATCAATCATTCATCACATCTTATCCATTGTACCAAATGATGAACTAATAATTTTTAACTGCTCATCAATCATTCATCATTCATCACATCACATCACATCACATCTCATCCATTTTATCAAATGATGAACTAATAGTATGATACATGAACTAATATGGTCAATCTCATATTATTAAATTACATATATTGCTAGAGGCATTTGATTCAAAATTCACCAAATTTCATTTCCGATAATGTTCCTCCTAAATTCAAGATACTCCTTGGCCCTTAACCCCTCAAGAAAACCGGATAGAAATAAAATTTGTGACAAAATACAATTCTCTTAAAACCTAAGTCACGTAATCATATCTTTTTACCCTCATCCATGCATTGACGCTCTGGTCAAGATCTCGCGCTCCGATCATGCATGCGGCGCTTTAAGACGAACTAAATTTTACTGAGTCGCGATTGAAGTTTTACATGGTCGTAACTTATTTTTAAGCCTTCTTAATTCTTTGAAAGAAAAAGCAAGAGAAAAATAAAAAGAAAAAGATTGAGATTAGAATATTAGCAAAACTCAATTAAAAATTTTATTTGATATTACTATCATATAAATTATCCTTTTGTACCTTATTTTGGAATCTGATTTTTTGAATGATAATATTATGTTAAGAACTTCATATTGTAAATGATATAAGAATGATCCAAATTCTGTGAAATATGATGTATATTAAGTATGTTTAATTTTATTTCAGGAATATATATATAATATGCGCACTAAGGTACACTCGTACTAAATTGTTTTGAAAATGGACGCACGTGCATGCACTCCTACATCCTCATTCACCCGCTCACACATCGAACTTAAGTGACTTAGCTTAAAACTATCCTACAAACAAAAATAATAGCAACTTGAGTAAACATTTAATTCACATAAATATATGTCATACGTACGCATAATTGAAGACATGAAATTAAAATAATAAATATATAACGTTTGGTTGTATTGGAGTTGTCAAGTGCAATACGAAAACAATCAAAATCAATTTTGACTTTCCCCGTGTATTATTGGGCTGCTCCGCTCTAAATCAAATATGTGGTCTTTTGTGAACCATTAAGAACGAATTTTAGAATAATTGTTTAGGGATCCAAAAAAATAAATTTGGATTGAGGTATTTGAAATTAAGAATTTTAAATTCTTGATTTCAAATTCATTTAGGTTGCATTTGGATTGAAGGATTTGGATTTGATAAAAGGATTTGAGAGAATGATTTTAAATAACTCCATTTTGTAGGAATTTGAAATCCATTACATTTGCTAAGAAATAAGTGATAAATTGTAAAGTGATAAATTTCAAATGTATGGATTTCAAGAGTATCCAAACAAGTTGGATTTATTATTATGGATTTGAAATCCTAAACTCCAAATCCATCAATTCAAATGCAATATGTGGTGTTTGGATTGATGGATTTGATTTGGAAAAAGGGATTTGATTCAGAGACGGATTTGAATAATTAATTTGAAATGACATTCATCTTGTGTGTATTTCAAATGCATCATAATCAACATTACATCTATATAAATTAAGAAAGTGGTGGATTTCAAAATCCACTTAACATAAATTCATCCGGATAATCAAATGTAATTGAAATCCATAGTTTCAAATCCACTGTTTGATGAATTTGTTTTGGTTGTATTTAAAACCACCTCTTACTAATTTATGTAAATGTTATTGTAATTGTGATGGATTTGAAAATGCACAACGATATATATCATTTCAAATCCAAGCTTCAAATCATTTATCAGCTCAAATCTTTTCATATATGTTATATTAAGACACTAAATAACATAGTAGGTGAGTGTCAATTTATTATTGATCAATGCCAAAATTGAAAGAGTTCTTTTCTTTTTCGCAACAATTTGGACTAATAATTTTTCTACTCGAAGCAATTCCAATTGCCATGTTCAACACTAAAATAAATCGAAAGTAGAATTAGGAGTAACTCTTGCCTAGCCCAAACACCAAAATTTAAATAATACAGAATAAAACAGCCTTTCGGAGATCTCAGGAGTTCCTGCCCCTCGACAATTCCCAAGTTCTTTCAAACTGTTTTGTTTTGTTTTCATAGAATTTTTTTTCCAATTATAAAGATTCCTTTTTTCTTCAGTCGTAGAACAGATTGATAATTGCCTTTCCTCAGGTTTCCGGAAAAAACGGAGAATTTTTTGCTATGGCTGCGTTTTCCTCATCAAATCGATGCTGTTCTTCGTCATCGGCTTATTCCAATTTTTCCTCAGTTGGGTCTCTTCAACAGCGCAGAAACATTCCATATTCCTTGATTTCTCCGAAGAAATTATGCTCAAAAAGCGTTTCTTTGCAGAACAATGGCAACAATTTTCCCAATCTGATTCTCATGCAAGATGGTTGGTTTTATGATTCATCCTCGTTTATTCTTTCTTCGTGAATTCATTCACCTCTTTGTTGCGATTTATTTCTACATTTCTTCGTTGTTTTCATTCAGATGAACTATGCAAAATCGTAATGTTTGTATGTTCTTGCTGTCTTTGTAAGTTTTTAATTAAATGATTTTTCTGTTCTCTTACTGTTGCTATTGTTATTGAACTAACCTTTAATTGGGTATTTTCTCCTGTTCTAAGTTGGCGATGTGATGGTTGGGCTATTTCGATATTTCAAACATTAATTATGTGGAAGCTAGAAGCCTATAGAACCCCTAAAATCCAAAAGACTCTGTTTTACAACAATTTGTGGGGAAAAACATTTCTTTTAATTTGTGTTTGGCTGAATCCTCAAAACTTGATTATTGTTGTTTTTCTCACAATTCTAGATAAATAATTATGAGGTTCTGGAAATTAGTGTTTATTCTAGAATTTTTTCCCCCGCAGTGATTTAATTTCTAATATAATGTACTCCCATTATGATTTATGACGTGAGAATGAATAAATTTCTAGGCGCTTTGTCTGCTACAGTTCCCGCAATCGAAGAAGAAGCTCCTGTTAGGAAACTGAAGGAAGGGTTGTTTACTCCTCCAGAAGAACGGAAAATGACTATTGATTCGAATGTAAATGGCGATAAATCAACTGTCAGTATTACTGTTGTAGGAGCCTCTGGAGACCTTGCCAAAAAGAAGATATTTCCGGCTCTTTTTGCACTTTACTATGAGGATTGCCTCCCTGAGGTCTACCTCACATTTATCCACCATTACTTACTTTACGTTTACAAATATATAATAAAACTGTGTTTTAGACAAATGAACAAACATAAAAGTTTACATGGTTTATAAGCACAATGGATGAGTACACCAAGATTGACTTTAGTTGTATTTATCATCGTTGCAGCATTTCACCATCTTTGGTTATGCCCGAAGTAAAATGACGGATGCTGATTTAAGAAATATGGTCAGCAAGACTCTTACTTGCAGAATCGACAAGAGGTAACTGGTTCTGCAGCTTCTAGCAGTGATTTTGATTTGACACAAACACATGTTGTCCATGTTTCCGGAGTGAAGGGCTTGAGTGATGGAATATTCTTTTGTTTTTTCAGGGAAAATTGTGGTGAAAAGATGGAACAGTTCTTAAAAAGGTGTTTCTACCACTCAGGTCAATATGATTCTCAAGAAACTTTTAAGGAACTTGATAAAAAACTCAGGGAGCACGAGGTATTATAGTTAGTAGATAGTTTTAAGATTTATACTTGTTTCAACTTCATGGTTAGTCTATGTAATGTTCTTTCATTCGTCTTATGCTTGTTAATTGGATTCAAATTTCACGGTGAATTATGCCTACGTTTGTATAAAATCCCATTCAGTCGTCATTCTTTGGTGACTAAATCAATTGGTATCTCTTTATCTTTGTTGAAATTCGAGACTTATATATTTTTTTCCATGTTTGTAGATACCTTAGCATATAATTTGTTAGCATTTCCACTTTTCATTGAAATATATACCTCTCTTATGGGTTGCCAGTTCTCGATTGCTTCGGACATTTTTGTGGGGATTAAAGAATAAAAACTAACTATAAGTGGTAGAAGGGCTGATTATAATTGGCTTCTGTAGGCTGGCAGGGTTTCAAACCGGCTATTTTATTTATCGATCCCACCAAACATATTTGTTGATGCCGTAAAATGTGCCAGTCTCTCTGCTTCTGCTTCCAATGGTTGGACCAGGATTATTGTTGAGAAACCTTTTGGCCGGGATTCTGAATCCTCGGCTGCTTTGACCAAATCTCTCAAGCAATACTTGAACGAGGATCAAATTTTCAGGTGCCTTAATTTAATCTGGTCTTGATTGCATTTTCCATCGTTAAATGGTGTGGTGAGTCGAGGCATCAGCAATTCTTTGTACGGACAATTTACTTGTATTGATTCTCGTTTTACAGGATAGATCACTATCTTGGAAAGGAGCTAGTTGAAAACCTATCTGTCCTTCGCTTCTCTAACCTCATCTTTGAACCATTATGGTCAAGACAATATATAAGGAATGTTCAAATGATATTCTCCGAGGATTTCGGCACAGAAGGAAGGGGAGGGTAATTTTTCTTTTAAAATCGCAATTGAACTAATATATTTTCTTTGTTAAATGTTTTAATTATTGTTCTTTTTGTTTCATCAGTTATTTTGACCACTATGGGATAATAAGAGACATAATGCAAAACCATCTTCTCCAGATACTTGCACTTTTTGCCATGGAAACACCGGTCAGTTTGGAAGCGGAAGATATAAGAAATGAAAAGGTCTTTTTCCTCTCTGTGTGAACTCAGATATGATTTAAAAAAGGTTTCCTTTTTCTTGAAAGAAATTATCTTACTTGACGAACAACAGGTTAAAGTGTTGCGTTCCATGAGAACTCTACGAGTTGATGATGTGGTCATAGGACAGTACAAGAGTCACACACAAGGAAGTGCCACTTACCCAGGATACACGGACGATAAAACGGTACCTAAAGACAGTTTGACGCCAACTTTTGCTGCGGCTGCACTTTTCATAGATAATGCAAGATGGGACGGTGTGCCTTTTCTAATGAAAGCCGGAAAAGCCTTAGATAATAGGAGGTTAGAAAAATCTGAACACGAACATGCTTAGCTTCCCAGTTTTATCTTTCTTGACGGTTTCGTGTTGCATGATTTGATTCATGGACGTTGCTTGTAATTCACAGGGCTGAGATAAGGGTGCAGTTTAGACATGTTCCTGGTAATTTATACAATCGGAACATTGGGACTGATCTGGATTTGGCGACAAACGAGCTTGTAATCCGTGTTCAGCCTGATGAAGCTATTTATCTGAAGGTTAATAACAAAGTCCCAGGATTGGGAATGAGATTGGACCGAAATAATCTTAATCTTCTATACAAGGCCAGGTATTTTTTAGAATTATCCATTGTAATGCCTGAAAAATCGCTTGTCCAAGCTGCAATACTCTTGATTCATTGAAATATATTCATCGTGAGATGTAGATACTCGAAAGAGATACCTGATGCGTATGAGAGACTTCTTCTTGATGCCATTGAAGGGGAAAGGAGACTCTTCATCCGAAGTGACGAATTGGATGCTGCCTGGTCACTCTTCACACCCGTACTAAAGGAGCTCGAAAAGAAGAAGATAATCCCGGAGTACTATCCGTATGGAAGTCGAGGTCCTGTCGGGGCCCATTACCTTGCGGCTAGATACAATGTTAAATGGGGTGATCTTGGAATTGATGAATAACCAGTTAGATCCATGCTACCTCAGTTAAAGGGCTTGTCGTTTCAAGTATATTGATTTAGATGTAGCAGAGACTCTCCGTCAAAAAATGGTATCACCTCTTCCCCGTAGTTTTCATCAAGACTGTTTTACTTTAGATCTCTATGAAATTTTAATAATTTTGATTATGGTTTTTTACAGGCCATTTCTTTCAGATTTGTATTATTTTCTGAGTCGATAAATTTTGTTATATATGTCGCATAGTTTTCCTCATTACTCATCTTCGTTGGAGAATCTATTTATTTAGGATTGGCGATTATTTATCACTATCAAACAATTGACTTATATTTGCATCAAGAACATTGCGCACTAAAAGCCACAACTTATAATCATGCAACGTTCAATACAACCCAAACTAGTACATGATCAGATAATTAAGAACCAATATACTCAGCAAAAATAAACAAAGCCCTGGCCGGAGTTTTTCCTCCCCACACCGCCACCACCTTCCCGGAACTGATCGATTTTCCAGCAGGAATATCAATTTTTGTATCTTACTTAAGTTATATATTGTTTCGGAATAACCCTCGTCTATTCGTAGACATCCAGTTATTATCTATTGCCAAATATTGGAGATTTTTCCTCTCAATTTTATCCTATCTTATGGTAAAGTTTGAAGAAGACACCACTGCCTTTCGCTCCATCACTCAGCCATTGACATTCTTCACACTGACTCAAGATTGCGGGTTAAGTCTCTTCTAAACTTGATCTTTATTAACTAGTTGATGGTGTATTTTATTTCTGAATGAAGAGTAGGCTTTAAGGACCAAAACCATGGTGTACAAGTACACCCGCTTATAAATACTTTTTCGAATACAGATACTTTTGAATGTGCACAGAACATGGGGTTTGAAGTCTGTTGGTGTGAGGATGCAGAAGTATGCTGGATGACCGGTGGGGTGGGGTGGGGGGGGGGGGGGGGGGAGGTGTCTGCTGGAGTGGGGATTAGTTTTTTAAATGGGATTTGGAGGGTCATCTACCAAATTTTCTCAATAGGTAGCTTGTATTAAATATATGTTTTATCAAATGGGAAGTTAAATATTTACTTTTTGAAGAAGGAAAATAAATATTTTACCACTCTCCTTTCTGCGCGCTATGTTTCCTTTAATCAATGGTATTACGAAGCCAAGCCCAATGAGAGGTTAATTACAGGTATTACTGTGGCATCACTTTAAAACGATACCTAAAAGATCCAATTACGAGTTTTAAGTTAGAGATTAATATATGAAAATAATACGAGGAATATAATCATTCGAAGATTACAAATTTTTACACTCTCTCCTTTGCAGATAAGCTCTACAATATTGTCTGGACAAGTAATCCCCGGTTAAGTGGAGGAAAATGCTTCATTCTGCTAATTGCTACTTGCTACTTGCTACTTTACTTGCTACTTGCAACCATAGCAGCGTATGTGACGTAAAAAAACATGAAATTATATTTGATGGCCCAAAACAATATCACAAATTGTATGACGAGGCTTTGCCTGTAAAGATAACGATAATTCGAGCACAACAGTATTATTTGATTGTGAGATTATTGTCATCGGATTCAACTTCCGAATTATGACTGTTTTTCATGGTAGATTCACAACTACTCTTACAGCATCGTAACATTGTCAGCGGTTGAACATGCAAGCTACTCCTCTTTTCTAAAAAGATAAGAAATACTGAAACGTCATTGCACAGCCTCGTCAAATAGCCGGCCCTCTCTATATCAGGAACCCGACTTCAAAAACTAAAATGGTAAAAATGGATAACCTGCTGATACCAGAAGTAGTGGTTTTATCATTTTCAAGCCACTGGAAGTTCCCCACAATCGCTAATAATGACCCTCTTTGTAGGACGATCACCTCTGTCGGTTTCTTGTGACTCAATCAGCTTCACAATATC
The DNA here is from genome assembly GCA_907163345.1 of Haberlea rhodopensis. Classification (NCBI taxonomy): domain Eukaryota; kingdom Viridiplantae; phylum Streptophyta; class Magnoliopsida; order Lamiales; family Gesneriaceae; genus Haberlea; species Haberlea rhodopensis. The sequence goes on along the minus strand of CAJQUN010000172.1, from coordinate 355,738 downwards.
CATTCCCTCCAGAACTTGTCCAAACACGACGTGCCTTTGGTCCAGCCACGGTGTCTGTGTTTCAACCAACATAATTTATTGAAAGTTATTCATACACTCGTAATTCCATGAAAAAAACAGTAATCTTCCTGCAGATAAGTTTTACTTCGATGTTAATCTTCTTTATATGACCAGGGGATTGCTGTAAGTCATAGCTGCTAATTGATACGGGGAAAATTGAGTATTTATCTCGTACATGTCAACCAGGGTTTCAGAACATGCTCAGCTTCTGAAAAAGGCGCACCCTTAAAAGCGAAAGAAAAGTAATATAGTTTTTTGAAGAGAGGCAAAGGAAAACAGGGTGCCTAATTATAAAGAAAAAAGTTCATGGCTCAATCCTTAACTCTGGTAGGATCTGGATTAGTACCACATAAACACTTGTACGAGTGAGTGTTTACTCCAGAAAAATAAGAGAGATTTGAGAAGGTATTGAAGAAGAAAATATCAGAAATTTCAGGAGGGTTTGAGCAGAGTAGAAGAGAGGCATAGGGAGGAAACTGAACAAACATATTCCTCATTATCCCCTAAAATGATACAACTTAAAGTTTACATAGGAACGAGCAATTTAGCCTCCCAACTAAGTTTACACAATTACCTTATTATATATCAAACACTAAAATTACTTACCATATATTTATTATATTTTCAATTTCAATATGTATCATACTCAATCTTTAGAATCTTCGTGACAACTCAAGAAATATGGAGAACCTGCGGATATTCCCACTTATTTTCGTACCCAGACTCGTAGCATTTTTGACAACTCCAGAAATATGGACTTGCAGATATTATTCCCACATATTTTCGTGCCCTGACTCATAGCATTTTAGGTTCTTCACCGTGAACGTTAATTCTATGCTCTAGAAAAGGTTTTATCACACTGCTACGTACCTTGACAGTGCAAATGAAAAATTGGCTTCCATTGGTATTGGGACCAGCATTTGCCATGCTAACAACTCCCGGTCCAGTGTGAACCACTGCAAATGTTATGGCATTTTGCTTGTTCTTCAGTCACAGTAATGCCAAATGCTCCATACAAAAGAATGACTAAAGGAAAAGAACAAACTCACATTTGAAGTTTTCATCTTTAAATGTGCGACCATATATGCTTTTACCACCGGTACCCTGAAAACACAGATATTCATTCCAATATGGATGGAATAGGTTCAGATACTTAAAAAAGTTCTAAAAGAAAAAAAAGAAAATTCTGTGCCTGATGACAAGCAACAAACAAGTGTGTTGATCGTTAGCACATGCATCTGCATCTCTTCATTGCCTATAACAATAATAGAAGAGTAAATAGTCCAGAAATTAACAAGAAGTTGAAGGTGTCCATTGAGTTTAGAAAATGAATCCACTTGAAATAAATGTGAATCACACGCCCTGGGCATGATCTCATGATCTAACTTGAACTGTCTTTGATATCAATATTTCCTTCACAAATAACTTATAATGGAATTTTGGCACCACTAACAAAATCTTCCAGGATGCTAATAATATAGTCCAAACCATACTAAACTTTTCATCCCATAATAAATATTTCTATATAAAAAGAGAAAAATGCTGAATAAAGGAAATGATTAAAAACACGGAAGGCTGCAAGAATGGTATCCAAAAAAACACAAAAGATAAAAAGCTAGTGATGGCCATATAGAGTGGAAAAATAAGAGAGAAGGAATGATAGAACGGAATGTTTGTTAGATGAGCTTAAGAAATATGGTCGGTCATAGTGGCAACATAATTCACTCTTCCAAATGCTGTAGCAGCATCTACGAGCTCGATGATGAACAAGATTTTTTTTAACCAACAAACAACAAGATTGTCAAATGCAGTTGGAATTAGGATTATCCATCAATATTGAAGTCACAAGAACTTCATAGACAACATTTATAAATATTTTTCTAAAGTTTTTGTAACAAACACACATAAACTTCCTCAACATATTTCTTGTACATATTTTAGAAATCACATCAAGAGTTTTTCATAATTAACATACTCAGATTTTGAATATCTAAGCGAGAATTTGAGCGCTAATAGCAGACCAAGGGCACAACATGACTTAACTAATAAATATTATTCTTAAACTATGCTTGCTAAGACTAAAAGCTTACATTTCCTTCGTCGAAATCACCTCCTTGAATCATGAAATCCTTAATAACACGGTGGAACGATGAATCTTTGAAGCCAAATCCCTTCTCCCCTGTCGACATTAACAAAAAATAGTAAGATGTGCAACACTAAGATGCAATCACGACCATGCTGAGTATATGCACCTGTGCACAGAGCACGGAAATTTTCGGCGGTTTGAGGAACATCATCACCATATAAACCGATCACAATTCTTCCAACTAACTTTCCCACTGGGTTCCCAATGCTTACATCAAGATACACTTTGTTGGTCACTTTTGATTGCACTGCAACATCCTGAGTAAAACGTAAATTAAAATGAGGGGAAAATTTAATTTGGTCGCGAAGAGAAGGTGAGAAATTATTTTCAGTTTTAGGGTTCCATTATATAGCACACATTATGTATGCATTATCAACTCCCAACGTTAATTCATTTGGATAAAAAGAAATTCATTCATCTAACAAAGAGAAAGAAGTTTATTTCTAAACAAAAAAAATCCATTTGGTCACCTTAACCACGTCCACTGCTTCAAAACAAATGGGTAGAAGATCTACCATTGATAATGCAAATAGTTTCACTACTAAGAATGACAAGTTTCTAACTTATGAACTATGGTAACCAAATATCTTCTCAGAATCAAGTAAAATTCTATATTAACTGTAGCAAATCACAATAAAACTCCAGCACTGTCGCGCCCCAAGACCGGAGACACGGCATCCACAATGTTCTCAAAAATTCAAAACAAACTTTCGAAATCACTAAGTCTCTGTAGTACAGAAATAACTCTAAAAACCAGTCTTCTATTCGATATATTCAGAAAAAGTGTTCTTACAACTAGACATAAAACTAAATTAAACCTTGTGTTCACTGAAATAAGAAACTACAGCCGTGGAGTCAAATAAAACATCTACTAGAAAGAAACTAAAACAGTAGCTGAGTGAGTTCTTATGTTCCTTATGCCTTAACTGACAGTCCTCTAGATTTATCCTCCTAGAGGTTAGGCCAGGAATCAGGAATCAAAAGTAGTCAGAAGTCAGAATATGTATCCTTACAATTTAGTTCATAATTTCATTAAGTGCCAAAATCAGGAATCGGAACTCATTTTCAGAAAATTTCACGTAACTCAATATGATATGAAAGTTTAGATTTTCTTGTGCCACAATATTTCAAAATTCCAGAAATTAAAAATTGGTTACTTTCAAAAGCAAGATATAAATCACACAAAAAATATAAATATACAATATTTGAAAATAATAAAGCCCACTTACCACTCCCAATAATCTCAAATTCATATAGTGGAAAACAAGCGCTGACCATCCTCAATCGTCAACTTTACGGCGAAGCTTAAGAATCTAATAATGTATCTCAACTTCTCAAGAATCCTTAAATATCTACAAGTGCAAAATATCCAGTATCTCCGATAAAAAGGCGAGTATTTCCGGTGGCCACTCAAAGGGTCAAATTAAATGAGATAATAAAACGTGGGTTTGTGGCTAGAGGCGTTGGATTCTAGAAAGACGTGATGATCACAAGCACATAGCCCTTTTGATTCTTTTAAATTCATATCCCAAGGAGAAAGTTTAAAGAAGAGCCTAAACTACTACTAAATTTGAATTCATAATCAACGTGTTCATTGTGTAGCCATTTCCCAAATTAATAGGCTTAAACATAAGTAAATAAATGCATTTACTGGCATTCTTGAATTTTTTGCAGAAACACATTTCAAAATAGTACAACTTTAGTTTTCTAACATATCTCAAACACAAAAACTTCAATAATCAACATGAGTAGTCAAAACCTAAGTCACATGATGCGGGAGCGGATGCGCGAGTACGTCAATTTTAATATTTGAGTGCAGGTGCGCCTTATTACGCCTATTCAAAAATTTGACAAATTTACATCATTTTTATATTATTTATAGTGCAACTCAAATCGTTTATTCGATCGTTCTCCTAATAGGGATAATTATTATTCTCCGAAAAATATATTTTGGAGAATGAAAAATGAAAATAAATTACTAATATTTGGTCATAAGATAATAATTTCTAAAAATGAAACCAAATATTACATCTCTGTTTTAATATGTTTTATAATAGTATGAATTTATTAAAAATGACTTATATATTAATTCCAGATATTAACATTTAAGTTCACGACTTAGTAAAACTTAATACGTGACTTAATAAATGCGTCAGATCACGACCGGGGCATGATTTAATAAAACCTAGTGCGCGACTTAGTAAAACTTAGTGCATCTTAAAGCGTCGCACAAGCACTCGATGCTCTGCGCCAGTTCGAAACCGGAGCGATTGTGCGCAAAGGGGGATATGAGAATTATGTGGCTTAAGTCAAAACAATTTCAAAAGGTAATTTATACCAACAAAAGTCAATTTTTTTACACTAACGAAAAGTTCATCCAAAGAGACTATCCAGGGATAAACCAATGAATCCTCCAATATATGAAGGAACAAGTAGCGGAGCCAACTGTAATACGCTTAAACATCATTGAAGAGAACAATAGTCATACCGCAGTCATGGCCCGAACAGATAACGAAGTAAAACCAGCTCTCTTCTGAACAGGAGGGTTTTGAAACGACGAAGAGAGGCTCAGAGAACGGGTGAGAACGCTTGAAGATGAAAACGAAGACAACGCTGCTGAATTCCGAAGTACTGCTTTTGCTGGTGAGATACTTCGCGAAGCTGAAACCGAGCTAATAGTGGACTGAAATTATAGCAAAAAAAGAAAAACAAAAATTGCAAAAAAAGGGATAATTAATAAATAAAATGGAGAAATTAAGTCTTAGTATGGTAAACTTACAAAAGATGAGCAGTAAGCCGCCATTGTAGACGCGAAACACGAGGGGAGAGAGGACCTGTGCGAGGGTTTGTATACACTAATATTTTAGGGGAAGGAGGAGAGACGGAGATGGCGAGAAAAAATATGACAGGTCATAGGACGCTGGGGAGAGAGGACCTATTGTTCGACATGGCCGCGGTTATTACCGCGGCTCGGACCGGCCTTTAATCGGGTCAATGTGCCGGTTAATTATTGACCTGGTTACGCGGTTAAGAATAGGGATGGTAATGTGATGGGTCTAAACCCGGACCCACATTGAATCCGCCCCGTCGGGGCGGGTCTGGACCCGCTTTAACCGAGTTTGGAAGCGGGGAGAGGCGGGTCCTGGGATTGGCCGAACCCGCTCCACTATAGATTTTTAATTTTTTTAAAAAAAAAATATGATATTGGTTATACATTTTACTTCTTTGATTGAACAATAAAGTGTCATTATTTTATTTTATATCAAAATTCATGTGTTCATGTTAAAGAAGTTGAACATTTTGAAGGAAATAAGAACAAATTAATAAATATTTAGTAGTTTAAAGATAGTTTTACAATGTTTATTATAAATATTTATTAGAGAAAATGTGAAATTTAATTACAAAACTCAACTTTTGTGTTTTAAAATTGATTTCTAGTTAAATTTTTTTTTAAAAAAATAATAAATAAAAAAAACTGGAACCGGGGCGGGGCGGGTAAACCCGCCGGGTTCGCGGGTCTAGGCAGGGCGGGGCGGGTCCGAGTTTTATGTGTAGCGGGGCGGGTCGTGGGATTGGCCAAACCCGTCCCATACCCGACCCGTTGCCATTCCTAGTTAAGAACCGTAACTGGTCCGTTACTGTACGAGCCTGTTACGATTCAAGGCCCAAAATAACCGTGGAACCGCCGGTTTGAACCGACGGTTCCAAACCTTAATATTTTTTTTATTTTTTTTTTTAAAAAATGGAACGGCCAGGATCTTCTGACCGTTGTATATCAACGATCAATATCTCCTGACTGTTGCAACAGGTGAACCGGCGGTTAGTAACCGACGGTTCACCCATAATATATATTTTTTTTAAAAAAATGAACGGTCAGGATCTCCTGACCGTTGTATATCAACGTCAGGATCTCCTGATCGTTGCAACAGGTTGAACCGCCGGTTACGAACCGGCGATTAACCCCCGGTTCGATCGTAATTTTATTTTTTTTTATTATAATTCGATGGCTAGGATTATTTGACCGTTATAGATCGACGGCTAGGATTAAGTGACCGTTATTTTTTATGCTTATAAATATCCTCCACACCCATTTCATTTTTCATCAATCTTATCACAACTCCAAGTTTTCGACACATCATTTACTTGTATTATTTTCGAATTACTCAATGGAAGGTCCTAGTGATCCACGTAAAGGCAAATGCAAGGGCAATGTGATATATCCCGAAAGGGCCGAACCCGGATATTGATATTGATGATACTGAATTCACCAATGATGATCCTTTTGCTACACATGATACCCAAGAAAAGTGCGCATTCAAAGGTAAGATCTATGCCTCCACTTAAATCATCGATTTTTACTAAACATTTTGAGAAGGTAACTCTTCCATCCGGAGAGATGCGCGCCAAATGCAAATATTGTACCAGTACGTATAAGTTTCAAAGTGGTGGTGGCTATGGATCTTTTAAGCGTCATATCGAAACAAAGCATCCAGTGGAGTTTGGTAATGATTCTTCTCAAACTCAACTGTCTAGATTTCATTCCTCGGGTGAAGGTACCGACTCTCCACTTTTCAAATACACTGATGCAAAATTAAGAGAATCGGTGGCAAAATTTATCTCTGTAGAACATCTTTCTTTTAGTATTGCATCTAGATTTGGTTTTGAAGATCTGTGTCATGAATCTCTACAACCTGCTGCTAAACGTGTTCCTAGGACCACAGTCACACGAACACTTAAAAAATTACTTCGTCAACAAAAAAAAGAATTAGTTACATTATTTAGTAATTTGATGAATAAAGTTTCTATATGCTCTGATATTTGGAGTGATCATTGGCAAACTAATTTGAACAGGGGTATTACTTGTCAATAGAGCTGTCAGAACGGGCCAGCCCGACCCAAACGGGCTGGCCCGCCCGACCCGCGGCCCAAACGGGCCCAACCCGTTTGGGCCCGCCTCCAGGCGGGTTGGGAAAATCCCAACCCAACCCGACCCGACCCGAAGCGGGCCGTGGGTTGGGGCGGGCTGGCCAGCCGAAATATATTTTTTTAAATTTAATTTTTTTTAAAAAAAAATAAATATTTTTTTTTTTTTTCAAAAAAAAAAACTTCAAAAAAAAATTTCCATCTAAACTTGCCGAACCTGGAACTGATGCTAGAAGAATACTGAAACTTGTTTTAGGTTTTATCTAGATATTAACACTGCTACTAGAAAAACTTGATTAGTAAATCAATATTTTACTCAATTTTGAAATACTCGTTGCAACTTTGAAGCAAGACCAAGTGAAAATATATAGTTGATCGAAATGCTTCAATGTGATATTGAGTTATTATCTATGAATTGAGCCTAAAAAAAGAAATAATTTTTTTTTTTTAAAAAAAAATGGGGCCAACCCGCGGGTTAGCCCGCCAAAACCCGCGGCCCGTTTGGGCCAGCCCGTATAGGCCCGCCTGCTGGCGGGCCTTAAAAATGATGGCCCAACCCGTCTATTTGGCGGGTTGGGGCCTGGCCCATTTTGACAGTTCTACTTGTCATTGGATAGATAATTCATGGTCAATTCAAAAAAGTTTGCTTGCATATCGAGTATTCAATGAATCACACACCGCACAAAATATTTCTCAACTGATTCGTGTAATTTTAGAAGAATATGGTTTAACTTCCAAAGTTTTTTCTGTGTCATTTGATAATGCTAGTTCGAACATATTGAGTATTGAAGATCTTAAACGTGTTTGTCAACCTGCTATTGGTGGTTTATTTTCCAGATTCGATGTAGTTGCCATATTTTGAACTTATGTGTGCAAGATGGATTAAGATCGTTAGATAATCAGATTCAACCAATTAAAATGACATTATCTTATTTGTGGTCCCATCCGAGTTTGATGAAACAATGGGGCAAGTTTTGTAAGGTTAATGACATGCGACCTAGAAAATTTCCACGAGATATACCCACACGTTGGAACTCAACATATAAATTGCTAAATGACTCATATGAATATAGAAAGTTATTGTGTTCATTTTTTGCACAACATGGTGGAAACTCTAATATTTATGTATTTTCGCACCAATTGTATGTATGTAAAAGTATCTGTGAAATGTTGAAGGTATTTTATGATGCAACTAAACAATTATCTGGAGTTTATTATCCTACATCTCATTTAGTTTTGATGAACTGTTGTAATGTGACACTTACCTTAAATGAAAATTTCTCTAATTATCTGTTAACCTCTTCTGTGGTAGCAATGGAGGTTAAATGGGAAATTTTTTTTATAATATTCCTGAACTTTTGCATGAAATTTTAGTGATGTATTACGAGGCATTATCCCCCCCGGATGATATTTCCCCAATTGATTCTTCTATGGTAGTAAATCGTGTTAGAAATTATTTGCATGAGATTTATAGAGAATATAGTTTAAAATATGGTGTACAAGAAAATGAATCACAACTACAAGTTAGTGCTCAAAGTCATTCTAGTGGTATTAAACTCACCAAATCACAACTTCTGTTAAAAGAACGCACTAAACGCCCCAGAGGATCATCAAGTTCCAGTCAGGTACTTGATAATTATTTTACGACTTCTTTGGATTTCAGTGAAGCAGATAGCGATCAACAATTTGATATATTGCGGTGGTGGTCACAAAAGACACAAATTTTCCCGATTTTATCAATCATAGCAAAGGAAATCTTAACTTGCCCCGTGTGAACCGTTGCTGTGGAACAAGCTTTTAGCGCAGGGGGAAATATTTTGGATGTAAGACGATAAAAAATGAGTCCAGATTCTTTAGAGGCCCAAGCACTAATGGACGATTGGGCGAGGGCGGCAAAACGAAAACAAGGAATGGAATCAAGCTCGGACCAAGATGAATTTGATACCGAAGGAACTACTACTACGGGGACAGGTAATGGAAGTGATTGAGCTACGCCACTTCCAAAGGTAAGAAGGGTTAAAAGGTAAGAGAACTACGTGGGCTTTGATTCCTTTACACCCTAAGAGGATACGTAGGCAACTTAAAAAGTTCAAGCCCTCCCTTCCCCCTTACATTTCTTTTGTTTTTTTTTTATAGTAATTTTTAAATTATTTTAAATAAAATTTTACTTTTTTAAATTTAAAAATATAAGGGTCGAACCGTAACCGTAACCGGTGGTTAACCGTAACCATAATCGGCGGTTCACGAATCGTAACCGGAACCGTCTACGAAGGTTAAGGTTAAGGGTCGAACTCTTATGAACCGTCGAACCGAGGGTTCCGAACCGTCAACCAGCGGTTCACAAACCGTGGTCATGTCTACCTATTGTCACATATCGACCCTCGTGGATTTTAAAAATTTAGATATATTTAATTGAAATTTTTAATGATATAACAAAAGTTTATTGATATTCAATATAAATTTTTATAAATTCTATAAAAGTTTATTGGTATTCAAAATGAACTTCATAGAATTTTAAAAAATCATATGGTATTCCAATATGACTTTTAAGAACTATATAAAAGTCTAGAGATATCAAAATTTCAATAGATTTTTAATGACTTTTGTGGAATTTTAAGTACAAAATTTGAAGTATTATGTACAAGTATAAAAAATCCAATTCTCCATCACTTATCCCATGGATGTGGCTTGACTTTTAACATAGAATTGTGTAGCCATATTTAGGTTCGACAAATCGTGATTTTGTTTTATTGTTACTTTACTTATTGTTCAGAATTTGAAACTATACTTCAAATCGTTGCAAAAGTGTCATTGGTATCTAAGAAGGCTGAGTGGCGCATCACCACACGCGAATGGACTTGGAAACGCTTTTATGGGAGATGCAACATCCGGGTCGATATCTTCTCTAGTGGCCTTAATATTATTGTTGATTAGAGTTTACTGTAGCTTCTTCGTCTTCATGCTTTTTAGCAGGTTTCTGTCTCCTTTCAAGCCTTCTTGGCCATGCATTTGGTTTTTGGAAGATTGCGACCCTTTCTAACTTTTTGGGCGATATGCCGTATCTTTCTCGTCGCCTTCTTGGCCTCTTTGCCGACTCTCTTCGTTTCCTTTCTCTTCCATCGATTAAACTTTCCAGGCTTGTTCTTCTCGGCCCTTTTCTCGGGTTGTCCGCTCTTTTAGGCTTGGGTGGTGGTCTGGCAATGTTTTGGATGGCTTACATAGGTTCTCACTGCCCAAATCTGTTGGGGCTTGTTGTAGTGGGTGTGGTAGAGCCGCTCTCCATTGCCTGGGCGGTGAATATGTTTATCTTTAGACTGTTTGTTTCCCTGTTGCTCGGCTCTTCGCGTTTGGTTTCTGATGGTGGTCAGCCTTTGACCTTTTTATTATCAGCGGTAGTTGCGTGGCAATCCTGCGGATTGCCATGAGCCTTCTATGTTGGTTTGCGCAGGATTTGGGGCCATCCCGTGCATCTTTTGTGCGCGTCTGACTTGTCGCGTGAGCTCCTTCCTTTTGGTGGTATTCTGATGTGTTTCTTTGTAGATATGATTTTGTCAGGATTTGTCATCGGGTGTATGATTATTCGATATCTACTTCTTTTGCGCTGGATTGGCGGGCTTCTGCTATGGATATTGCCTACTATTTCATAACCACTACTATATTTGTATGGTGACGCTATTTTGGTTTGCTGCGGGTGGTTTATTGGATCTGTATCACTAATGTAAGGCCCCAACATCCCAACACGTCAATAATACAATTATGACGTCACATATACAAATAAATTATCACTCTTTAAAACTCTTACTACATGCTTCATAATTACTGTGTGGGACTTTATAAAAATTTGGGCAGAGTCTCCCCGTAAACTTGACTTCCCAAAAATATCAAAGAAGAATCCCAAGCAACAAAACCTCAATTAATAACCAATATCATAATCCCTTCTCCCAATAAATCATAAAACATATTCTCCTTAAAATAAATGCACATAAATCAACCAACTTAAAGGGAAACATCAACACTTTTATACACACCATATACATTCATCAAGGTGCTCACTTACGAGCAATGAATAAATTAATACAATTCTACATGCACAAGTAAGGTGTGCCATCAACCAACACTTGTACCATGTTTCCAAGAGCATTATCATCCAAAATGTCATGGATAATATGTGAAGCATGTAAGGATTCTTTTAAAGAATGAAATTGTTTTTTATACTCCTACGACGTCATAAATGCACTAATGACGAGTATAAGGGGTTGGGGTCTTACAACTAATGGGTTATAGTTTGATCTTGATTGCTTTTCGGTTTCGTGCGCCACCCGATGGAGCTCTTCGATCATGGGCATTCAGTATGGGACTTGGATTCGAGAGCTTGCACGTTTCTTTGTCCTTATCAGTTTACTTCTTTCGTCTACCATCGTTTGTATCTTCAGTTTTTGGAAATTTGTTCTCATTTTGACCTTCTCCCGAGACCCATGGTTTGAGGGGATCGAATTTAGCTATGGCGGCCCTTGCACTCTTCTGGTCAAACATATTTGCTTATGCTATGATGCATATTTCTTTTATACACCTCCATGTATGCGTAATTTTAGGAATTTTCTCTTTGTTAGCTTAAGGTTGTCGTTGAATCTGTTGTACAAGTGATTTTATTATTATTAATATATATATATATATATATATATCCATTTTAAAAAAGATTAATAATTAATATAATAATATATAATATATTAATATTACTTAATATTATTAATATATAATAATTAAAAAATATTGGTTAATTAATTATGTATGTTGAAGTGACTTGAATAATAGAAATATGATTTTAATAAATTGAATATGAAAAAATCTAAAAGAGTCTACGAAAATTATTTGATTATATTTTAATGAATTAAAATTATTAATAAATCATATCTTAGTTAATTAATCCCAAATTTCATTACAAATTAATTAATTGATTTAACACACTGCCCAACCAGCCAACCCAAATGGGTTGGCCGTCGGAATTTTTTTGGCCAAATCCAACTATTGACGGGTTGAGTTAGGCCATCTCGACAGGCTCAACCTAAGCTTTTATTTGATTCGAGAGAAGGCATGTTTACAATTTCTTTTCCTTTTTAACAACTTAAACTTTCAAAATCTTGAAAATGAAGAACAAAATTGCTCTGTTTGAATATAAATTACGAAAAAAATGTAATAAATTGCAACGTGTATTATGTAAGAGTAAAAAATATTGTATGTAAAAGGAAATCATGTAATGAAGTATGAGGGGTTTTTTATTAAAATAATCGAAAAAAAAAATTAATTTAACAAAATATCCGAATTTTAAATTCGTTTTTAAAATGACCCAAAACGCCATATCAGATGACGCCTTCATGTAAAGCCGCCATCTGAGGGGTTTTTTATTAAAATAATCGAAAAAAAAATTAATTTAACAAAATATCCGAATTTTAAATTCGTTTTTAAAATGACCCAAAACGCCATATCAGATGACGCCTTCATGTAAAGGCGCCATCTGAGATGGCGGCTTCTGTATCTGATAAAAAAATTAATTGAAGGCGCCATCTTGGATGGCGCCTTCAGATAAAAAAATTAATTTTTTTTATGAAGACGCCATCCAAGATGGCGCCTTCTCGGGTATAAATACCCCGGCCGAGCACTTCATTTTTCATACCGAAGCGAAAATCACATATCATCATAGGTTCTTATCTTATTTTTATCGTTAAAATTGTTCAATCTCCAATCTCAATTAACCACTCTCGAAGTATTTTTCAGGTAAAAATGTTGTTATATTATTGATTTTATCATATTGATTTTATAAATTTATTAATTATTTGTAATATTTATCATATTGATTTTATAAATTTATTAATTATTTGTAATATTTTATAAATTTTTCAGAAATGTCGATTCAAATATTATTATATTGTGGAGGTAATATATTACAGGATTTGGATACCATTAGATATGATCGTGGTCCAATAAGAGTTACCACAATATATCGCACAATTAATTTTATGCAGTTGTTGACCGAAATATATAATATCATGGGCATCGATGGCAACCAGTTTCTTCTGAAAATACATGTAAGACATATGTTTAGAGATTTTGCCGGGGTACGACAGACAATTTTGCCAATCGATAATGATTATAATTTAGCATGGCTATTGGATTCAGAACAAGGTTTTAGTTGCTTGGAACTTTACATAGAAACGGAACAGAGAAACTATGATTATATTCCAGAAAATGTAGATTGTTTGCCTGTAGTTGCAGAACGACCGACTGTCTCCGGTAGACACCACGATGACGATCCAATAGATGCTGATGTTATTGCTCCTGAGCCACTAGCAGACAGTTTCGCTGAATTGGAAAATGATATTCAGTCAGAACCAGATGATATTCCGTCCGAGGATGATGCTGATGACGATGAGGTTGACATTTGTGTCATGTCAGAAACAATTGCAGATGAAGATGAAGGGATCCCAGTTAATGTGCCGGAGACAACCACGACAACTAGTCATGTCCTTTATCCAACAATTCCATTCTTCTCAATGACACATCCTGAAGTATTTGCAGACTCAGTAGACATTCCAACACGTAAATGAGGTAGTTATTACGATTACTCCAAAGGGGATATGCATGTAGATACGGTCTTCAAAAATAAAGCACATCTGCAGGCAGCTGTAAAGGATTACTCTGTACGTGTTGCAAAACGAGAGTACCGCGTTGTGAAAAGTACAAAAACATTGTGGAAAGTTGTGTGCAAACACAGTACAGAAGATGCACCTTGTAGATGATACCTGCGCCCCTCGTTGAAGAAGAAAGTTGGATTATTCAAAATAAACAAATATGGAGGTTCTCACACATGCCTTTTGAGTGAGCTGTCTATCGATCATGCAAATTTGGACAAAAACATGATTGCTAGCTTGTTAGTGGGAATTGTTCGGCGTGATCCAGCTTTCGAGATAAAGTATGTAATTCAAACAGTCAAAGACAAATATGGATTTGAGATCTCTTATGCAAAAGGATGGTTTAGTTTGCGACGTGCTGTTGAGAATGTGTATGGGACATGGGAGAGCTCCGTTCAGAAACTGCCTTACTATACGGGAGCTTTGCAAAAATGGAATCCCGGCACCGTCATTGAGTGGGTTCACCTTGACAATGCCAGACCAAGAGAGAAGACATTGAATTACGTGTTCTGGGCCTTCCGACCATGTGTAGAAGGATTTCAACATTGCCGCCGGGTAATAACGGACTACATCTTCTTCCGTACTGTGCTCAGTAAGAGCATTATTCACCAAATGATTGTTTATTGCAGATAAAAATAACTTTGCACCTTTAAAGTGTGCAGTATCCGGTATAAATCCCAAAAGCATATGGCAATATGCTTGCCAGTCAGGTGTACTCCTATCATAATCAATACCGGATACTACGTTACCATCTACTGGCAATGCCCATATAACTGCAATGTCTTGCAGTGTGATGGTCGCCTCTCCGGATCTAAGATGGAAAGTATGTCGGCGCCATCTCTCAGCTAAAGCCGTGATGAGGTGAAAGTCAAGTGTAATTCTACCAGACCTATAAACACCATAAAAACCAAAACTGTCCAACAAACTCGCAACACGAATATCGAGGGGGCAAAGATCCCAAAAATACTTATCAGGGTTTCTGCCTCGAAGTGTAGAATCAATATCACCTGCCCAAACAGCTTCAGATCGATGACCTGACTGCAATGATAGCAGATGACTGTCAATCGGTCCTGGTCCTCTTTGTAAATCCATCCTGAAATATTACACAATAAATATCAATATAACAAAATATCAACATGGCAACCACCACCCGTCCCTGCCGGTGACAACACGGCCGCCTGAGCCGGAGCGCCGTCGCCGCCGCCGACGACGCCGTGCCGCCGCCGACGACGCCGTGCCGCCGCCGACGACGCCGTGCCGCCGCCGACGCCGTGCCGCCGACGCCGCCGAACCTGCCGCCGAGCCGTGCCAGAGTAAAAAATTCCGGCAAAAACTAAAAATTTGTAAATCATCCGGCGGTTTGCCATTATCTCGAAACTATAACTAATTTTTCAATAAAAACTACCATACAACAAAATTTAAAAACAACCAACAACATATTTCAAATTTTACAACTTTCAAAAATTTCGATTCAAACTTGTAATGTTACCTCAAATTCAAAAATGTTGAACAAGCAAGCTCCAGAAATGATAAATCACGATGATTTTTTAATTTTTGCACAAGAATATTCAGAGATTTGCGATGAAGAGGAAGAAATTATTCAGAAAAGGCGACGAGAAGTGAGGAAGAAGAAGAGGGCCGGCGATTTATTTTTATACTGAAGGCGCCATCTTGGATGGCGCCTTCATAAAAAAAATTAATTTTTTATTTGAAGGCGCCATCCAAGATGGCGCCTTCAATTATTTTTTTTCAGATAACCAAAGCCGCCATCTCAGATGGCGCCTTTACCTGAAGGCGCCATCCGAGATGGCGTTTTGGGTTATTTTAAAAAAGATTTTAAAATTCAGACATTTTGTTAAATTTTTTTTTTTTTCGATTAATTTGTTAAAAAATCCGAAGTATGAGGCTATTGTCGTCCCTTCCTTTGTGGATGGATTTCCTTGTACACTTTCTGTTTCAGCTTCCAATCTCGGGGGGGTTATTTTTTAAATTATTATAAAAAAAATAAAAATTTATGAATTACCGTAAAATAAAATTACATTATTAATTTAGGGTAAATTGTTACTTTGAGTAACGAATTCAACTTTTTAAAAGTTGAATTCGTTACTCAAAGTAACGAATTCAAATGGTTTATATTATAATAATAATATAATATAATATAATATTTTATAATATATTATAATATATTATATCAATATAATATTCATATATACAAATATAATAATAATAATTATTATTATTATAAATAATAAAAAATAATAATAATATTTGTATTTGGGTCTTGCTGAATATAACAAACCATTTCAAACATGTGTACACAAAAAAATCACATGCTTACATACATAACAACACAATCTGATTTTTGTAAAAATGGATTATAATAAAAATAATAATAATAATAATCGTCATTATTAATTATTATTATTATTATAAAAATATTAAATCGTGGGACATGTTCTGCCCACGATCATGGCCCGACGAGCTAGTAACGAGGCCCCATTAGAGGGTGCCCTCCGCACGGGGAGCAGTATTTTGAAAATCGGACCGGACATAAAATCGATGCTCTTAATGGTTACATGTTCGATCGGTTGAACCACTGGTTCAACCGGTGATGACGTCAGCATTATATAATATCTATTTTATTTTTTCTAAAATACATATATAATGTATTTGCTATAATTTCAAATTGTTTATAATAAAAAATATTATTACGCCTTCATTACATGTCAAACTTAAAAAATCAGATCAAACCAAATATCAAACATAAAATAAAAACAATAAAACATCTCAAAAACCACAAGCGATACCCAAAAAGAACAATTTTACAAAATCATAAAAAAAAAATAAAAAATTATGAAATGATTCACATATTTTATAATACGAGAAACTAAATAGATTATATATAATATACAAGACACATTTATGAAATTATATGGATTTTTGTACATACATAAAATATTATTTCGTAATTATTTCAATAACAATAAATTATATATAATATATTTTTGTTCTAAAAATTTGATTTATAATTTTAACAAAAAAAAATTACAATTTTTAAAATGTATGTGTATAATTATATGTAACTAGAATTATTAATATTACATATAATCTGGGGAAAGACGGCGTATATCGAACAAAAAAGTGGCATGAATGTAATTAGACATTGGTCTGAAATGATACCGAATTTTATGTTCGGATCGATTTTGAAAACACTAGCTCGGGGTACACATGTTCGTAATTGGTTGTCGTTCTCGGCACTAATAAAATAATAATAATAATAATAATCCACAAGTAGAGGGAGTGCTCACGTGCTGAGAGCAACCTCTAATGGCGCCTCGTTACCAGCTCATCGGCCATGATCGTAGGCAGAACATGTCCCACGATTTAATATTTTTATAATAATAATAATAATAATTATTATTATTATAATTAATCTTATTATAATCTGTTTTTACAAAAATTGGATTGCCTTTATGTGTGTAAGCATGTGATCTACTCATATATATATGTTTAGAATGAGTTGTCATGTTCGACAAGACCTAAATGCAAATTCTATTGTTTTTATTTTTATTTTTATTATTTATAATTATAATTATAATTATTATATTATGTACGTATATATATATATGTTTATGTATATATGTATGAATATTATATGATATATATTATAAAATATTATATTATTATTATAATATTAAATTTTTGAAATCGTTACTTTGAGTGACGATTCAACTTTTTAAAAGTTGAAATCGTCACTCAAAGTAACGATTTACCTTAATTACGTAATTTAATTTATTTTACGGTAATTTATAAATTTTTATTTTTTTTAATAATAGTTTTAAAAATAAGTCAATCTCGGGGCTATGATGCTCGCTATGTTGCGGTGATGTCTCGTTCAACTGGTGTTGTTGCTAACAGTGGAAATGTCGTACTAGTGAGTTTGGCGAGTCTTCTTTGGGATAAAAAATCTCTCGCTCCCACTGTTTTCTTTGTTCTTATGCTACAAGTTTGGTTTCTCCCCCAACGATTTTGACTACCATATGGTCTCCACTACTTCTTTTCTTTGCCGATTTGCTGTTGGACACTATGTGGCGCTGTTTTTGTCCATGGAACTTTAGGTCTTTTCTCTGTTACTAACGACCGGGCTTCGCAATGGGTTTCTTAGCATCATGGAGTTCATTGTTTTTTAGTTTTGTTGTGGGGATATAGCAATTTCCGCTGCCGCCCTTATGGTGCAGGGTCGACCATCTTTTGCTGGGTATTAGGTCGCCGAGTTTCTGACCTTTTACTGCAAAATGGGCTGCGGCTGATTTCACACTGATTATCCTCTACAATATTTTGTCGTCAACCGCCTCGGCCATGGTTTGAAGCTTTGGGTTTCGCAAGTTGGGTTATGTTTTGCACGGTTCTTTCTGGCCATCAAGAACATTTTCAGGCTTTGATGGGTTTCGGCTTCTGGGCTGTGCTTGTTTTGGGCTCTTGGTGCTATTTTTGTGGTGAGTGGTGACACTATTTAACCTCTTTGATGGCGGCTCTTTAGTGCTGTTTCACGGCTGAGGATTTGCTTGGTTTAGACTATTGGACCTTTCGCTTTCCGCTTTTGTGCATCATTCAGTGATGTTCTTTGGTCGATGGATTTTAGTTAAGGGATTTGGATATGAGAGTTTGCTCGTTTGGTGTCTTTTATCAGTTTCTGTCTCCCGTTTATCATCATTTGTACCTTCAGGTTTCATAGAATACAGTTCCCATTTTCGATCACATTCTGGGCTATATGGTTTGAGGGGACTTGGTTGTGTCTGGTGGTCCATGCTCTCTCTAGGTCGAGTTATTGCGTTTCTGTTACGATTCACTCTATCATTGGACCTTTTAGTGCTCCACTTCATGGTGTGTTTCTTATTGGCCCAGTTAGGCTTGATAAATATTGTAACTGTTGTTAATTAATATATTACATGTTTATGCTAAAAAAAAATTGTATGTCATACCGTTTATTTAAACAAATATAGACTAAATATTTTTACAGGTTGGTCCAAATTCAACTAAATAACAACCAACATTTTAGTTATCGAAGCTTGTGTCGTAATATAAAATGTTAAAAGTACCATTTATATTAAACAAATATTCAATGACATATTTTTAGAAGAACAAAAATCTATATGTAGATCATAGTAGCTTTACTCATCCATCACTAAAATTAACAAATCCAAATACTTATCTTGACTTTTTTTTTTTAAACCACATTTTCCGAAATTTAGGAGATAATGATAAAATAAATCCATTCTCTTTTTTTTTATACTACCTTGAACACTTTAATGCCGAGAACTCTCAGACTATACCAACATTACCTAATATATTTCAATATCATATGATCTTTTGTCATTATTCTTACTTGTCATATATTCTTAGGGGGTGTATTCAATCTAGACTTTTATTGACTTTTAATGACTTTTTTAAATGATTGACTTTTATGGAGTTGATAGATTTCTATTGACTTTTATAGAATTCCATGGAGTTATAAAAAGATTTGTATAGAGTCTCGCAGACTTTTTCAATAGATTTCTATGGACTTTATCGACTTTTAATGACTTTTTTAAATAATGGACTATTATGAAATTGATAGATTTCTAATAACTTTTATAGAATTACACGGAATTATCAAAAGAATTTTATAGACTCTATAGATTTTATAACTTATAATTGATTTCTTTGAACTAACAATTGAACATAAACAACTTCTTCAACATATAATTTTTTTTACTATTAATGTAAAAATATTTTACTTATTTAACAGTCAAAAATGTGAAAAATACCTATTCAATTCTTTTGCATGGCAAATATTGAACAACTTTTTTGCATCTTCAAGATAACGACCTTGAAGATTCAGTTAATGTTGCTATATAATTGTAATCTATAATTTTGTGTAATAAAACAAAAGTTTTCTATTAAATAACATTTTATAAACTTAAAATATTTTTTGATGATAGTTGACTACTATAAACTTCTTAAAACAAACTTTTTAAATTAAACATGATAATTTATATCGTTATAAATATTTATTGGATAAAAAATAAGATGTAAAAAAATAATAATTGAAGAAAGAGCCGCACGTTAGGAATTAAAGAAATGGTACATGTAGAAAACATGAGAGGAAAAGCCGATGCGGAAGTGGCCGTGTCAGAAATGAAATAGCAAAGAGTAAAGAGAGATGATGGTAATTTGGAATTAAAAGTCATTCCAAATCTTTACTAGGAGTGGTGGATAATTTTTAACTTTTTTGGGATGTACATGGGGCATCAAAGTTTGTACGTAAAGATTTCAACAGAAGTCATTAAAAGTCTATGAGATTTTGGATACCTATAGACTTTTATAGAGTTTTAAAAATTCAAGTTTGAATACCACTTGACTTTTTAAAAGTCTACGAAAGTCTGTCTTGAAACCATTAGACTTTTGTAGAGTATATAAAAGTCTGGATTGAATACCTCTAGACTTTTAAACTCCATAAAAGTCAATAAAAGTCTATAACCAATACACCCCCTTTAAAAGGAATAAGCAATCAGGCTAGCCACTTCAAACAAAGCATCTTTTCATGCTCTCTTTCTATCATTTGATATAAACCATTTGAGCTCGAAGGTTCGTGATCTATTTTCTACCACCCCTATTTACATTTTTTTTAGCATAAAACATGGATAATATTAAACCAAACCAAATGTATAAGGATTACAATAGTCATACATAGAAATAGACCAACGAACACCTAAACAGAGACACCGATAAGGAGGGAAAACAAGATGTGTAATGGGAAAGAACTTCACAGCAGATATGCAGGCACTGGAACAAGAGTAGTCAAAGACCAACAAAATTAGACCAGGTCCCCTCAAACCAATCATCATCGTGCAAAGTCGAATATGGAAACTGCCTTCCAATATCGATGAATGTACAAATACGGATAGACAAGAGACAAAAACTGATTTAAGAACAACAAACACACAAGCTCTTGTATCCAAATCCTTATCGGAAATCCGTCGACCAGGAAAAGTGATTGGATGGCGCAAGAAATCTAGAATCTCAGTAGTAAAAGCCAACCATTGCCCGAGCAGCGGCATAGAACCAAAAGCCCACCACCAACAAGACAAAATAGGAACACAAGAAACAGACACCCCAAGACAACAACAATAAGAAAATAAAGCAAATTATTTACAAAGCAAAAGGGGAAAGCTATCACTGACGAGAGAGTCATGCACAAAAGAATGGACGGGTCGTTTCCCAAACCCGTACATTCCATCAAAACCACCTCATACCAAACGGCGGGGTTACCACGCAACCACCACCGTGAAAGCAGAAGACAGCCAATTTTGGACCCAGAAAACTGATAGCAAGTAGCATGCAACAACATTGACACCTCCAAAACCATCCAACCCACAACCAGTACAGAATCACCACTGTAGCCGACGTGTGGGTTGCCACCCAGACCCCCACTAAGACCACCCCACAATCTGAACTTCCCCCATCGAAACCCCACCGTTGCCAAAACGACCCTCCGCAACTCCACTGAACCTCCCACTACCAGCACCACCACATAGAGCACGACAGACACCAAAAAAACCAAAGCGATATGACATTTTTCTTAACAAAACTCATCACTGTCGCATGATGTAACCCGAAATTCAAAAAAACCTTTATTCCTTGAGATCATTGACTTGATGCTCTAATTTTCAACAAAAAATACTTCTATCGCTTGTTTTTTTTCCCCCACTCCTTCCCATCTTGATGAGGTTGTTTAAGGGTAGACAAAAATTTCAATACAATAAATATTGAAAAACATATTTAATAAAGAATTATATATGTCGGAGATTCGAAGTGTAAATACTTCTATTCACCTCTTCTTTCACTAGATCGATAAAGAATTAACTAGACTTAGTAATAAATATAGGATTTTTCTCCTGGGCAAGAAAACCCCTCAGCCAATTTCCTTCCCCCTATCGTTGATCAAAGTCTCATGGGCTCTGGTTCAATTATAATATATGTGCCCCTGGTTTCAGATTCCTATGAATAGATTATGGAGGATTTACCTTGAGATGTTGATTCATTATGTTTAGATTAGGGAAAAAGTTGCGTGCCGGACATTACATCTAAGTCAAAGTTGCAGGATTTAAACGAAAAATCATATATGTGAGTTACTCACTATGTAGTTTGAGTCATTGAATGTAATGGACATCATGTGGAGTCCACACCATCCAATGCCTATATCCACATCAGAGTAACACTCCAGGTGTATGTGATAGAATTTCTTGATTTAAACATGTTGTTAACCTGTAATAAAGACAATAATAATATCACGTGGAGTCCACACCATCCAATGCTTATATCCACACCGGAGTAACACTCCAGGTGTATATGATAGGATTTCTCGATTTAAACATGTTAACCTGTAATAAAGACAATAATACCACAATATTCATTTCAATGTAAATTATTTGGTTGACTTTAATTCATTGACTTCGAATTTATACTCGAGTATAGGCACAAATGAATAAAATAATGCCTCAAAGGCGTATTGACCAAAAACTAGCTTTGATTGATTATTCAGAAGAAAAAAAAAAAACAGCTTGATTGATTATTTGGTTGTTAATATTATACCTAGCGATATTTTTATTTCTCGTAATAAGTTGCAAATATACGTTAGATCTTATAAGATCAGCTACTTTTATTATATTGTAATTGTAATTATTACAAATCTTACGTCATCTATTGTTTTTCTTTTATTTATATTTTGGTTATGGTAAGCGAAGTAGTGCACAATGACCAATACATTTTCTTTATATCGATTACTTTCTCCCTAACTCATAATCTCTTCGTTTGACAAAAAAAAAATAAAAATAAAAAATAAATAAATAAATAAATAAATATATATATATATATATATATATATATATATATATATATATATTTTTTTTGTTGCACCACGCCTTAGTGCACAATGCCCAATACATTTTCTTTATATCGATTACTTTCTCCCTAATTCATAATCTCTCTGTTTGACAATATATATATACTAGTTTTTGTTGCACCTCAGGAACAAATTTTTTTGTTAAAGAAAAAATGTAACAAACATAGATATAGAAGTAATATTTTTGATAGAAAACATTTATGGGATCTTTTAAGAAGATACTATCGTATACGATACAATCAAAAACTTTAGAAAATGTTACACACGTTGATTGCGCGGAGTTGCTTTCTTTCCTTCGTTAGTTGGAGTGAAGAAGGCCTTAGTCAAGAGGTTAGTGGAATAACAACACTAGTTGAGGAGAAATCTTTGAACAAACTCTTTTTCTTTCTCAAGATAGTACCTGATCCTAGTAGATGCGGCTAATCGTCCGCAAGCAGAGAATCGTCCTCAGTCTCTTTGAAAGGGGCGTAAGCGGCTATGAGGGAAACTTTCTTTTAATTCAAACCGTTAGACGAGACGAGAACTTGTATGGAAAAGGGTTCTCCATCATACCAATAAGATGTTAGAAAATAACAACTTTAAGGGTCATTTCATAAAGATAATTTTAGTTATATATATTTTAAATTGGCTGGATCCAGATTTTCTAATCGAATTTCTTGCACTATATCGCTCTTTCTATTGTTAATTTATTCACTGTGATCATTTGTTCATTAGTAGCAGCTACAACACATATAGGAGAAATGTATGCTTAATTAGTTTTTAAGTAGAAAGGAATTAAATATGGCATAAAGATGATATATGCCTTGGAGAATCACCTTGTACAAGAGTTTCATCTTTATAGAGATTATGAGCACTATCGAGCTCGTCCCCAGAAATATCAATGTCAAGCACAACATTGTGGATGGATCTCTTCTTCACCCTCTTTACCCCCCCTTCTTTTGAGCTGCGTAAATTATCAATTAATAAATAACATACAATATATTATATTTCCAAGGACAAAAAGTAGTGTTAGAAAATATGGATGCAATACTTAAAAGTTAACGTGATTGGGTATATACCTTGATAAACATATTTAAAATTATTATTATTTCTAGTGGTACTTTGATAATGTATATAAAATTTAAAAAACGTTGTTAAATAGCGACAAATTTTAATTGTCAATCCCAATAAGTTATCGAGGCAAAAGTTTAAAAAATATCCTCAAACCAAATGGCAAAGTGGCCTTGTCCGTCCCTTTTGTTGTTTAATCGATGGGTAAGGGTAGCTACTTGTTAAAGAATGACAAGTAAATGTGTGTGATAATAAAGAGGTTGGAATAAGTTGAGTGGCAGCAAATGGACCCTCGTTGAATTTTGAAAACAGTTTTGTTCCTATCAAGGACCATAGTTGATATGATTCGTTATCTATCGTGTTCAGTAGAACTAAGTGTTTACGAAAAATAAACAAAAGACACTACAATTTTTACTTGGAAAACCCTCAAGAATGAAGGAAAAACCACGAGACCTTGTCCAATATAAATTCTTTACTATGAAGAATGGATTTGTTACATGACTCTGATACGAAACAAGAATAACAAACTCCTAAACAAGAATATCAGAAATGAATATGGGAATGACCGAATAGACTTAGAATGCTCTATTCGGAGTCTTTTCTTGCCTCAAAATTCCAACCTCTTACAATGAGACCACAACTATGTATTTATAGGGCTGCTCCCGTGGTTAATTCGCGGGAAATCTGGAACACGACCTCCTTTGATCGTGACGTTATTGGGGCAAGTGTGTCCGAGAAATCCGTGCTCCATTATTGCACGTTTATCTTCGTCGGTTGATTTGTTGGTTACGCCCGGGTCTTTCGCTATTCTTTGACAAGTATACCGAGCAGGGTTTAATAGTGTTCGGATATCTTGTGCTCGGATACTTCTGTTCGGATACTTCTTTTCGGATATCTTGTGCTTGAATACTTCTGTTCGGATATCTTGTTCGATACTTGCAAAGGATTTTACCCGAGAAACTGATATGTCATATGGTATGAATAGTGAAAGAGGGAAACAAGTTGTCCATATGAAGTGTTAACACTTTCATGATTTACGCATATGAACAAACATATGTATTAAATATTCTGTACCGGTGCAACACACGACACACATTACGCTTTGTCCCCCTTTTCTCACAATTAACAGTAAAAGCTCTCAATCACAAACAACTTTGAATTAAACAAATATATGCAGAAAGTTACAAATAATATACTGCAGAAAACCAATGTAACCAAACTTTGGCCAATTTTGTTGTGTTAGCAAAACCTAAACAGCAAGATAGAATACAAAACGAAGAAATTATGAGGAAGCCAACCTAAAAGTATAAACATAAAAGTCGAAATGCAAACCTAATTGAAATTATTCCAAATAAAATAGTGTGCTCTGTAGATAAAATTTTGAAAATCAAACGACTTAATCGGCCACAAAGAACAAAAAAAAAAAAAGATATCTTGACTAACCTTAGAACAAGGTTTCTGGCAGTAAGGAAGAAGCCCAGGGTCGCCCAAATAAAACCAATATGAGGGATCTAAACTGAAGATCGAAGGCAAGACTGAGCAATATATATATTTTACAGAAGGGACAAGCAACAGCCGTCCCTTCGTATCAATTGGCGTCCCTTTAACATTCAATGAATTTTGTAACCTCCTGATTGACCGTACGGATTCTCCTACACCGGTCTCTTCGATAATGCACGATCGACGCTTTGATAACACAATGAAGAACGTAGACCAAATCTTCCGCATTACCGCTGTAAATATGGTTGCCCCGCCTCTTGGTTACACCAGAACCAAAGGATAAAAATAATTTAATCTGGTAGACAAACAAAACAATGCTGAATAGGCTAAAAAACCTCAAATAGAAAAAGGCCAGAATCCCATTAAACATGCATGTACTGATATAAGAGAAAGTACCCACTGACAAATTAATTATTAGGCCTTCGTTTAGTGAAATTTGCCAGAAGAATTAGTATAAGCCCACAAAGCATTAATTATTCGGCCTTCTTTTAGTTTAATTATTGATTTAAAGCTGACTGGTAGACACCACATGCACAGACCTTTATATATGTTGAGAGTACCTAAAAAATAATGCATGGGATGGAGCAAAATGGCTTCTCCAGTAACTTCAACTCCCCCAACACCTGAAAATGATGATGATGGTAATCTTCCAGTCAGTGTAGGACCTTTCATCACAAATACTCATTCCCCTTCTGAGTACGAAACCTCTTGTCTGCGACAATTGTAAGCGCACATTCAACCATCCTTATTTTTTGTTTCTTGCTTAGTTTGCTTCCTAATATGTTCATAACATTCACTTTACGATTTATGTATGTGAAACAACTATTTTTTTTAAAGTAAATGTTACTTGCCTCATCAATTTGGCCTTGTTCTGTTTTCATTTTGTGAAATGCAGGTTACAGTGGTGAGTGGGAAGCCACTTTTCGATTTATCTTCCAATATACTCAAGGAAATGTATATTCTTACGATGGTAATCAAATTCAAAATGTTTAATCAATTAATTCTGACATATCTTCTTCTTTCACGGCCTTATGGTGGGCATTTTTTTTTTTTTTTGGGAACATACTGGTAGGAATTTTTTGAAGAGTAGGAAAACTGTTTAATGTACTCATGTTAGTGTTTGCAAGTCTGACATAAAAAAATCTTAAAATCTTGTTTCCTGGTCAATGTCGCATAGACGTGTGTTTCAACAGGTTATATATGTTATAGCGACGCTTCAAAAAGAGTTGATTTCTTGAATACATCAACATAGACATCATATGGGATAGAGAAACTAAGTTATGTTAGTCAGCTTAATATTAACAAGTGTCACGAAATGTAGTATTAGCGTCGCTTTAAAGCTTTGGTAATATTATCTTCATTGAAACATTCATTATCTAACAATTTTTTCTACATGGGCGACTACACATCACTTCAACAAAGTGTCATTTAGGTGTCAACACAGTCTACACACACATTATCTTATAAACAACTCGTCACACTATTTTACCTCAAAAGATAAATACTTGTATACAATTGACACACCTAGCAACCAACCATTAGTTTTTTCAACATGGGATAGCTCCAGCATACAATAACTATAATTAGAGAAATGCTTAATGATATTATTATTTTCAACAATGAAGTAATTACCTTTTCTGATTCTATAATTTGAGCGAAGCCTTGTGCCAGTAATGTGTTGCATTTTATTCTTTGACCTATTTTCTGCATTCTTCTCACTGATTTTTCTAAATGATAATACAACAATAACAAACTTTTACTCCACCATTTCTAATTTAACCATTTAACTATTTTCTTAACTATTTACACTAGTGGTCTTCATAATGGCGAAACACCTTGTTAAGGTACACTCCAACAGCCCAAATTGGGAAAGTATTTCTGTATGTTGAGTAGCTTATCATACAGGTTTTGTTGACCACACCACTGATTTCCTGTCTGATCAACAATGATGGATGTAATACTCAGTGTGTGTCTGAGTTATGACAACTTGTGTATTGAGTGCATGTGGCTAGGTAATAGCTTAGAAAAAGGCATTTTCCGACTCTCGAAACTACAGATTACCTGCTGTGGACAGTCTCCATTCTCCAATTGGGAAGTAATCAACACCTTATCTGCACGGTGCAGGGGGCCAAGATCTCAATCAGCCTAGTCGTAGTCATCAAAGTAACATATTAATTCTTATTTAGCATCTCATTGTGACTTGTTAGTAGGCTTTTGTGAATTGAACAAGACTAATTTGTGCAATAGCATGTCCACACAAGAGCAAGAAAAGATTATAACAATTTAATATAAAATACAATCATGCACTACTTATCCCTAGTATCGCTTGATGTCAATCCTCATCTGAAATCATTGCTTTAATACCTCCTAAGGGCAATCCGAGCGTGCTTACTGAATAATTAATACAAATAGGAGTTGATTAAAAGATTTAAAATCCAGATAATTTGCGAATTGATGGGCACATCCTACTCGAGAAAGTAATCAAACACCAATGCCAACACCACACCGTACATCCTAGAATATCACAGCCTAAATACCATCCTCTTTTACATGCTATATCATCTGTAAAAACTGCTCTGCAAAACAGAGTAATAATACACAGAGACACATGGATAAGGAATGCATCTATGCAAGCAATGACTTGTATGTGATAGTATCAGACATGAGTATACTATGAAGAGCTCTTGCTCTTGTAATAACCAGGAGTTAAACTAATGCATACAGATGCTGAACTTTAAAAAACATCTGATTGCAGAAGAAATTTACGGATAGTAAAATTACACCACAGATCTCTAAAAAACACTACCAATAAACATTCGCAAAAATTCTTCCACAGCCAAATCTTATCCACGATGAATGATTTAGAAAATGAAATTTTATACGTACATTCCACATGCACAAAAAATCAAAAAATCAAGATAAAAACGTACCCTTAGAGAGATTTCACTACAAATCAGGGGAAATCTCCATATATAATGCAAAAATAGTCTTAATTTGTTGGCCGAGAATACTTGTTTCTTTTCATTAACTCAGCTGTTAATATATACAAATGAAAAATTATTAGAACTTTAGCTTCAACCGCAAAATAATGCTGATTTGTGCTATTTCCTATGCTATTATTCTTATCTTACCCAGACTCCTCCCGTATTTATGGGCTATGACCTTCTAATTAAATACAATATAGAATAATGAAATTATCATCCGAATGATCTTTACAACGATTAGTTGAAATATATATAAAAAACATTATGATGGTTCCGGATTTTAAAGATAAAAACAGATCAGATCGAAGCAGACAGATCGACGATATACAAACCAGATCAGATCGAGCCAGGTAGACCGTCCAAGACGAACTTAATGCTATGGTTTCTTCAGTCTGAAAGATCAACGGTTATTTATTGAAACACTTAATGATTGCACTTAATGCTGAAATAGACTTCTTACAACCGTTGATAGAAGTTACATTAAAGGGTAATTAGACAAAACAGATCATATCTGACAAACGCTAAAATAACAGACGAGAAATGAAAGTCTTCACTCAGTGACCAAAAAGAACACTGCAGTCTGTACAAAAGCTGTCAAAGTTCTGAGTTGCACGTAAAATGAAATATTAACGTTGGCAGAGACGCCTATATAAGGATGCAACTTAAATGCTCAGACAACACGACCATCATTTATTATCAAGCATTTATTCGAGCCGAACTTTATTAACGAAGATCAAATCTTGTCGATCTGCTCAAAGTTTCAAAGCACGTTTCACTGTTTTATGTGATCAATTTAGGATCATTTGTGCTAAAAATATTTTCACTCTATCATTTGTAATCATTCTAAGATTAGTGAATATATTGTAAATGTCAGACGACTTGTGTCTGAACAGATTGAGTACTAGAAGTTTCAGTCTGGTAGTGGGTAAATCCAGTTGAATCGGGGTTGTACATCTTGTTGTATTACTCAAAGTCTTCTAATGGATCATTCATTAGGTGGAAGAAGTGGAGACGTTGAAGGGATTGCTTTCGAACTTCCAGAAACACATCTTGCTCATTATTTACTACAATCGCTTGTGTTTTAGCCATCAGACTGGTCTTCCTAATCCAAACAGATCGTTTCCGCACTAACTCTAAAAGTGGTCGTTGAGCTTAGATTTGATTAGAAATAGATTTCA
The DNA here is from genome assembly GCA_907163345.1 of Haberlea rhodopensis. Taxonomy (NCBI): domain Eukaryota; kingdom Viridiplantae; phylum Streptophyta; class Magnoliopsida; order Lamiales; family Gesneriaceae; genus Haberlea; species Haberlea rhodopensis. The sequence goes on along the minus strand of CAJQUN010000172.1, from coordinate 326,267 downwards.
TTTGCTAACCAATGTGAAATCAATCCGTTGAAAAGAAAAAAAAAGATCAAATTTAGCAGAGTGTTTATTCACCCCCTCATATTCGATCCTAACACATTATTTCCCAGTTATTTCTTCTATTCTTGCCTGTATTTATAATCATAATATTCTACTATATTTTCAGGCATTCAGTGATATTTTCGTGGAAATCTAATGTTAGTTTTTTGAACAAAGTTGTTTTTGTAGCTACTTTTCATAAATTGGAAAATATGTCATATTTATTATTTATGCATGTGGCTTAATTACGTGTTAAAAATTAGTTTTATTGTTTCTTGATTTGTACTTGTCCAATCTTTTTTTTGTAAAAGCAGTCTTACCGCGCAAAACCACGTATTAAATTTTACTTATAAAATTGCAGTTTAGTAAAATATTTCAAACTGCACCTTTTATGCTACCGCAGAACTGACCGTTGCTTAGTTAGTCGATCGATCTAACTCTCGAAGTTGGGAAGAATCTAGTCAAGCACACATACTTTGAATTCAACATACAACTTGGACAACAATTAACACATGTTTGTGTTGGTCAAATTTGATGGGTTTGATTATGTAACCAATAAGGTATTAAGTTTTGTTTTCTTCCCTAATCTCCACCTATAAATATCCACACATTCTTCATTCTAAAACCATCCCAAAAACAAAAATCTTTTCTTTTTCTACAAAGAAAAGTGTTGAGGTAAAAGTGAGATTGAGTGTTATAATATCTAAAGGATATTTTTATCCTTGGAAGAAATATGATTAGTTGAGAGAAGGTGAACATTAAAATCAAAGTGTCCTGACTGAAATACTTTGTATTATCAGTTCTTTTATCTTTTTTATTATCAATAAAGAAGTAATCTCCTTGAGGGTTCTTGAGTGGATGTAGCCCAATTTGGGGTGAACCACTATAAAATATTGGTGTTCATCTTGTTCAATTGTTGATTATGTGTTTGTGATATTCGCTGCGTTATTACCTCAATTATATGCTGATTTCCCTGATACGCCAACAACTGGTATCAGAACCAGATTCTCAAATACTATAGGAAGTCATCGTATGCTCTGTGGTTGCATCTTAGTTTGAACTTCCACATCAGAAAAGGCTTTCTAGACAGTATTAGAAAAGTAATTTCTTTTGTGTTCAGGCTTTAGCGATTAATTCGTTGGTAGTAGTCACAAAAGATGGAGGTATGCACATGCAAGGCAAGGTGATTAGCTTTAATGGTTCTAATTATCAACTTTGGAAAAGCGAGATGAAAGATCCCCTATTTGTCACCAAGATACACCTACCGGTGTTCCTCGAAACTAAACCAGAAGAGAAATTAGATGCCGAATGGACCTTTGAGCACGATAAGGTCTGCGGGTACATCCGACAGTTTGTCGATGAAAACGTGTATAATCACATCTGTAATGAGACTCATGCCCATACACTTTGGATGAAGCTGGAAACACTATATACCTCCAAAAGTGGTAACAACAACCTCTTCTACCTGAGCAAGCTAGTTCAGGTTCGGTACAAAGAAGGAACTCCGGTAGCAGATAACTTGAAACAGATTCAATGAGTCGTACCACAGTTATCAAGTATGGGCATAAAGATTGATGATGAGGTGATTGCCCTAATTGTGCTAGCTTCATTACCAGAGTCTTGGGAGACTGTGAAGATATCACTCACAAACACAATCCCAGGATGAGTCGTGAGATGAGTCATGCGTGTGGACTTCATCAAGAGTGGCATCTTGAATAAAGAGATGAGGCGGAGATCCCAGATTGCTTCTACACCGCAGTCGGATGTCTTTGCTACTGAGCCAAGGGGAGAATCAAGAACAATGGAAGCACATATCAGAAACCGAGGAGAGGAAAATCCTCGGGGAGATATGCCAATGTAAGATATCATCAATGTGTTGGAAATGGACATATAAGAAATATTGCAAAGAGCTGAAAGGCAAAGGCAAGCATGAACCCGGTGATGAGCAAACAAACGTCATTGATGAGTTCAACGTCGTTCGCGAGCAAGAGCAATAGTCACTAAGTTTGGCGACTCAAGGAACCAGCTGGGTGATCGATAGTGGAGCAACAGTCCATGTCACATATCGCAGGGAAGACTTCATATCCTACACACCCGGTGGCTCTGGGGTGGTTAGGATGGGTAATGAAGGACTCTCCAAGATTGATGGAAAAGGAGATGTGAGCTTGACTACCATGGAGGGCTCGATACCGGTCTTGAAAGATGTCAGGCACGTACCTGACATACGCTTGAGTCAAATTTCAGTGGAAAGACTAGATGATGAAGGTTTCTGCACCACCTTCCATAAAGGAGTATGCAAGGTTCTCAAAGGGTCACTTGTAGTGGCGAAGGGAATAAAGATGTAAAAGTTGTCGTACAAGAAAAATCTTCTGAGAGCGTGAATTACACAGCAGAAGAAAAAGAATCTATAGAGTTGTGGCATCAATGTCTAGCCTACATCAATGATAACAACCGTAGAATGGCTAGGTGGAGATTCCACCTGATGATGACTCTGTAGAGAATGCGGATGCATGTGTTCACGACCAACCACCAGCAAATGGTTCTAGTGGTAGTATTACCACACGATCTGGAAGAGTAGTGCGACACTCTATTAGATATTCCCTTTGTTCTGCTAACTGATGGGAGAGAACCAGAAAGCTTCAAGGTAGCTATTGTGGGTGAACACAGAGTAAATGGAAGCCATGCAAGGTGAGATGACGTCCCTTCATGATGAGCTGGTGAAGTTGCTGAAAGGTAATGAAAATTTGAAGAATATGTGGGTGTTCAGGTTGAAGCACGAGGAACACTATAGTCAACCAAGATTCAAAGCCAAGACATCGTCAATGTTTCATTCAGAAGCATAGGGAGTTGTGTCGTGTCAGTCAAAATTGTAAAAATGTGTAGCTTTATCAACCAATGAAGCAAAGTTTATTGCAGCAACTGAGGCATGTAAGGAATTGCGGTGGATGAAAGGTTTTTAGGGAAATTAAGTTTTGTGCAAGATCATTACAAGCTGTTCTGTGACAGTCAGATTACAATCCATCTTGGGAAGAATCCTTCAATGCATTCAAGATCAAATCATATTGATGTTCGTTATCATTGGATTCATGATGTATTGGATAAGAAACTGTTAAAGCTCGAGAAGATCCACACGGATAAAAATGGATTTGATATGATGACCAAGACATTACCGAAGTTGAAGTTGAAATACTGTAGAGCAATTGCAGGTTTGATCGAATTCACAAAATGAGCTCGAGGGAGAGAATTGTTAATAGTCAAGCACACATACTTTGAATTCAACATTCAACTTGGACAACAATTAACACATGTTTGTGTTTAGTCAAATTTGATGGTTTGATTATGTAAGCAATGAGGTATTAATTTTTGTTTTCTTCCCTAATCCCCACCTATAAATACCCACTCATTCTTCATTCTAAAACTATCCCAAAACCACAAATCTTTTCTTTTTCTACAAATAAAAGTGTTGAGGTAAAAGTGAGATTGAGTGTTAGAATTTCTTAACGATTTATCCTTGGAATATGATTAGTGGAGAGAAAGTGAGCATTAAAATCAGAGTGTTCTGAGTGAAATACTTTGTATTCACAGTTCTATTGTCTTCTTTGTTATCAATAAAGCAATAATCTACTTGGGTTCTTGAGTACACGTAGCCCAATATGTGGTGAACCACTATAAATATTGGTGTTCATCTTGTTCAATTCTTGATTATGATTTGTGATATCCACTGCGTTGTTACCTCAATTATATGCTGATTTCCCTGATACCCCAACAGAATCCACTAAAAATGCAAGGGGTGCGAAGCATGACATTTTGTTTGGACGACTAATCAAAGAAGAGGGTCGGTGAAACACCAAAAGAAGTGTAGGCCTTCTTTGAGATGGTTTGACCACAACTTTTTATTTTATATACATGTCATTGTTATCAGATCGAATTGTTATCAGATCGAAAATCTATATCATCATCAGGAAGAAGAAAATACCTCAAAGATGACACCGTCCTGCTTGCACCATGACCACACTAGGTGAAATAAAGTTCTCTTGCTTGCACCATGACCACACCATGACCACACTAGGTGAAATAAAGTTCTCTAGCTTGCACCATGACCACACTAGGTGAAATAAAGTTCTATATCATAAAACTCAAACCGAATATTAACCCCAACACAATAATCAAAATCAGTACCATCGCATATTTATTCTGGACCCTTATATCATGACAAAACACGTTCATCACATCCACTTGCTGCCTATTAAATGCAGCAGCGACCATGGATCCCCAAAACCCCAATTAAGTGATTGGATTGGGTCAATATTTGTTAGTATTATTGTCATTTGATTGTGTGTGTTTATCTGTTGAAATCTTTTCATAATATGACAAGCAATTAAGTGGGCACCGGCTCATGCCTAGCTATTTCAATTACAATTGGGGTAACTTTAAAAAAAACCATGATGTTATAGAATAGAGATATTTGTAATACTGATTCCTAACTTTTATAACTAATCAACATAGCCTATGGAAATTGTTTTTCTAAAAAAATAATCCCAAACTTTTGTTTTTACGTAATACTAGTTTAAACTTTTGTTTATAATTATGTTCTCAAAGCCTCCTATTAATTATGTGAGACCATTTTTGTTAAACAATAACTTTTGCAAATCTAATTTGTTAAAACATCCACGTGACTATTTTTGATTAAGAACAATTTTTGTTGGACTATATTTGATTAGTCTTAAAATTTTGGGAGTATTATTATAAAAGTTGATATTTTATGAGACAATTTTTTTAAAACTTCCCCTTAAAATTGATTTGAAATAACATCACTATCACTACACACCGATAAATTATGACCTAACTTTCATTTTGAGAATATTTATCAAGAAAATTCTATATTCAAATTGAGCACGACAAATTGAAAAGTAATTAAAATTAATTTTTTTTATGAAGTGTAATTAATGTGTAATTAAAGTTAGATAAAGTACAAAATATTCCAATTCGCTTCAGGACGATGAGACAGTAAAACAGTAAGTTATTACAGGTTTAAAATACAGATACGTCTCTTCTGTACCGACGGAGTGCCCATGCTCGAATTATAATTCGGGCATTTATTTATCCAAGACATGGATTCCCTAACACAAGTCCTAAGCAGTCATTTGAAACACAACTTCTTTTTTTTTTTTCAATTTAATTAAAATGATTATAATAAATTATATGATTAATCAAAGCCATAGCGCTCCAGCTTCCTTAAGAAGTGGAATCAAAGTGCCATTGATATGTGAAGCCATAACTCTGTCCGTTGCTCCGATGAGTTTGCCGCCGATGAAAACAGCCGGCACTGTGGAGCTACCACCCAGCATCCGTGCGAGGGCCTTCTCGATTTCTTTTTCCTTTGGCTCTTGATCAATCTCGTAAACTGTAGGGCTGACTCCCATCCCACTGAACAGCCTTTTCACTGCATGGCACATGCAGCACGTGCTGACACTGAATATCACAACCGCGCGGCCGGAGGCCAGCCGCAACACCGTCTCTATTGGTTCGGATGCGGCGTTGCCGCAGCCACTATATGAGGATGAGTAGTAGCTCTGTGACTCGGATTGGCAATGCATGATTATAACTATATTTATTATTTCTCCTTTTTTTCTTTGCTTTTCAAGAATTGAGAGATAGCAAAAAAACCCAGAAAATTTTGCTGAAAAAAGCCAACTGTAGTGCGTAAAAAGCAACTAGAAGAGAAGCGGTATAAAAGGAAAAGAATTGAAAAGTGGCTGTCCGAGGATTCTTTGGGATTATGGATGTTGCGTGAAATGTTAACCGGGAAGGTGGTATTTATAGTGTGGTAATACCAGGTAGGTGGGTTACTGGCAATTTTAAAAGGGTTTTTAAATATTAAGATAGAAAGCCAAATACTGCCATATTTTAAATAACAAAAAAGGAAAAACTTTTAAATAACGTGTATATGTTTAATTCAAACTAGTAGACGACGCACACGCGTTGCGTGTAAAACGTAATATATAATGCATATGAATTGATTCGTGTAATGAATAAATGAGACATATACATTGGTTAATATTACAATTCAAAACATGCAACAAAAAAACCACAACAAACCATTGGAGGGGGTAGTTTGGTAAATTCAAATTTGCCATACCAAGGTAATTATTATAATGGGCTTATGCATTATAATATAGTAAGATTTGCATGTCATAGATACAATTATTTCTTCAAATAAAATATAAAACTTATCTATTATTTTTCTAAAATATATTATATAACCGAAACTCAATTTATATTTTTAATCCTATTATTATACTATATAACAAGACTTACCATAAAATCAGAATACTATATTAATACTAACGTCTTAAATATGTTGATACACATGCATGTGGTGCGAATCTAAAAAATATGTTGATAGATGAAAAATAATATTATAAAAAACGGGAGGAAGGAAATAATTTTAGGGGATAGCAAATTATAATTTTTTATGGTCAAAAAATAATTTTAACTCGTAAAATATAATTTTTTATATATATAATAAAAAGGAAAAAAAATTAATTTTGAGAGGTTGACCAAAAGTGACGAGTGTAAGTCGCCCCTGCATGAATACTTGTCGACGGCTCAGCTTGTTCAGGTTGTCAGGACTACTTGGTGTGTGTGATGTATAGTTAATGAGATAACGTTTGGGAAATTATTGTATGGCCCTGTTCCATGCACACTAGGGCTGGTTAACTGACCTGGTCCGGTTCGGTCTGGAACCGGTCGATTTTGGATTCGATAATTTCAAAACCGATTCGATACGTTAAGGAATCGGTTTTGGGTTGGACCGGTTCTAACCCGGAGCCGTTTTCTTTTTATTTTTTAAATTTTTTTTTGGAAAAAGCGAGGTTATATTTACCTAAATAATATTTTTTTTAAAAAATAAAAGACCGGTTCCGGTTCAGCCTGGAATCGGGTTCGGAATGGTAGAACCGATCCGGACAGGTATCTTACTGGTTCCGGTTCTGAACCGGGCTAACCAGTCCGATTTTGGGCCGGGTTCAGATTGACACAATCCGTTAAGTAGCCCTAATACACACATAAAATATTATCAACCATGATTTATTAAACTTATTTTTATATGTGTTGGTATATGAAACTCAATCACAGCCTATTCATGTAATAGTTACGTGATAACCATGGTAAATAAGCATGCAATTTTAATTATGGCCACAGGCCCACAGCCATAATTGTTTCCAACGCTCCGAATGTCTGCGACTTTTTGCTCAATCTTTTATCGTCTATTAAATCTCAACCTTGGTAAATAATGCATGCAATCTTTTTGCTCAATCTTTTAACGTCTATTAAACCTCAAGTCTTATTAACTCTCAATCTTATCATTTTAAAGATAATGATATGTATTATCATAATTCTAAAAATAAAATAGATATTTTTATAATATTGTTTTATATATAAAATTGTAGTACGTCACATATGAGTTAAAATAATGTTTAAAATGGTTTATAAGAGATTTTGATGACTTCTATAGTAACTTGGGTTAACTGTTTCCGTAGAACAAGAACTATATAAAGTAGTTATCATTAGCACATTGTGCAGTTGTGTTTGCGAGAGCGTGACCCCTGCCATGACAAAAATGATTTAGGAATATTATCATGAATATTAAAACTAGATTATAATTTCAAAAATCAATACATAATTTTTGAATAAATAAGAAAAAAAATGTAAATAATTAATATTACAGTAAGATCTTAGAAAATAAGTTAAAATGATCCAAAGGTTTTTTTAAACAGCTTAAATGTTAGGATCGATTCAGGGATGGGTGGTCAATCCACATTCAAGTCTAGCCAACTTAAGCTTCAACAGCTCGTGTTCTTGAAATAATTCCACCGAGAGATTATATCGATATTCGGTTTCAAAATCGAGAGGAAGATATTCGACATAACTCGTTCTATAACCAATTAACCATTTGAAAATCATTTTAAAGGTATGTAAGTAAAATAATTAAAAAACAGTTTAGTTGAAACATTTATCAAACACTTAGTGAGCTATACTTAGGTGTTTATTACATAAAATGCTTCACAATCGTAACCAAAAAGTAAGGTAAATGATGCAATAATGTAAATTCACAAGTATTTGTTTATGGAAGTTCGAATGTGGTTTAATCCTTCTACATCTCCACTTCTTCCATCTAATAGAATGATACACTAAAAGATTTGGTTTACAATCAAACTTGTACAACCCACTTAGGCTAATACCACAAAGATAACCTAAACTCCTATCCCACACAGACCAGAAAGAACATGTTCTTTAGAATCTCACATGCAAAGCCCAGTTGTGATAAATCACCAGCTGTTACAATGATATTCACTCTTCTATTTTAGCTTTTAATTACAATGAACATGGTGAATACAAAGGCACAAATGATTTCATTATGAATCTGATATATCAAGGTAATTAGTGTCAAAAGGTTTGTGGAGTACTATTCATGTAGCAGGTTTTGTCTTTGAAGTTCCCCATTTGAATCTAAAATGAGTTTGCTTTGGAATGCTTGGATCAATATTCAAGCTGTTTTTTAGTTTCCAAGAAGTTTATATATAGCCTCAAATAATGATATATACGTTAGATACAAGAATATAGTCTTTGGGAGAGTTTGGTAAGTTTCCCGAGTGTGCAACTATCATGTTCTGCTTCTATTTTTCTAAGTCCGCTGATTTGTTCCAGTAGAGCATGGCTACTAGCAAGTCTATTGGTCGAGTCCGATGCTCGAAGTCCGCTGGTCTCTACTGATTCGAAGTCCGATGGTCTATATCTACTGGTCAGCTCTATTGGTTGTGTCAGCTCTACAGCTCCAAGTTGAGAAGTCTGCTGTCAACCTTGTTCTTCAAGGTCTACCTATCTGCTCTCTTGGTTATGACTATTGATTCGTTGATTTATGGGCAAAGTGATCAACATGAAGTTGTAGCACTTTATCTTAGTTTCCCATGGAATCAAGAATCACTTGATTTCGAGTTTGTATGAGATAATTATGCTCGAAATATGAGGCTATACTTCGGCTGTAAGTGTACTGATTTCGTCTGCACAATACGAGACATGCAGAATCTTTTGACCATCTTATCATCCAATTTAGTCTTCGACCTCTGAATATGATTTGTAGATCTTTGTCTTATCTCTCCAACTCATGCTGAATCGTTTTGTTTCGATAAGCGAGCTGAGAATGATGGCTAATATACCACAGCTGCTACAATCTGTCAGCTACTGTTTCAGCTTTGCACTAGCAGACTCTTGCAATCAAGTTTTGTCAAGTAGACCTTTGAATCTAGTCTGCTAGCATGATATACAGCTTGTAGTAAATTGAGTCGGCTATCCAACCCCTTTCGAATCAGGTCGTTTTCATATCCGAGCATCCGAGCTATGAGATATGATTGATCTAGTCAGCAGCGCTCAGGGTCTACTGGATGTGAATTCTCATTTCAGCACAATAGCTTCAAAGTCATTGCTCAAATATCATCTATGAACTGAACACTTGATATAATATGTTAACAACACAATAACAAGTTTTGTTAACATCAAAACTCAATATTATTCTGGTTTCCAAACTCAATATTAAAAATGGCAAACCACTTAAGTTTTTAAATCTTATAAGCACTTTTGGATTATTTTATTTATCAAACACTCTCTAACAGGTAAGAAACTCTTTTACACAACTAAACATACTCTAAATCGTGATTTCGTGTTTGATTAGGTTGTAAAATTTGTTTTTTCTTCTAGGAAAATAAAATAAAATAACTCCATAAGCATGACGAAATAAATTAGGTCTTGTGTTAACGCCAACATTGATGAGGTGGATTTCATCACTCCCTTCAATTCATGCACGATAATCAATAATAAAAATAATATAATATATTAAAAGAATGTACGGAAATTTACGTGTCGCAAATTCAATTGGTTACAATAGTAAAATAATTTAATGTTTCATCTTAGCTTGCCGGAAATTAATGTTTATCGCACAGCCAGCCGTTGGTAAACTTATATACTCTTATATTAAGTTCAATGTAACAAGTTAAACTTTAACTCAGCAGTCAATAGCAATTTTGACACCACAAAATGAGATTCTTTCGACAATCAAGGGTTAGTCTGGTGGTTTGTTATCAGATTTTCCTACTATTAATGAGTGTTCGAGTCACCCCTTCTCCAAAATTCTCTAAAATTATAGTTGTAATAAGCTTCTTTCTTCTTACTTTTTTCCGCAATGGTTAATGAAACGACATGGGATGTTATTCAATTGGAAATTTGACAAAGAAAAACCAAGAACAAATCCAACAATTTTATGGGAAAATATTAATTGAAACTTATAAGAAACAAAACATTTTGGTTAATTAAACGACATGGGATGTCATATGACGAACTAAATTAAATACAAATCATAAATATTTACACGAAAAACCAGACCCATCGAATAGTTTAATTTTTTATTTTAATTTTTTATATTTAGGACGTGTAATTGGTACGAAATTCTTGAAAGTTCGTTGCTTACACGATTAAGGAAAAGCAAAAGAACAGTATGAAAAACTCTTTGGTGTACCCCCAACACATTGCTGTGGCCTTGTACCAAAAGCTGCAATACTTCGCGTAGACAAGAAAATTGATGAGCCATAAAGAGTAAATCCAGCACTTATTCACTTCTTGTAATGACGTAAAAGTATGTATGGTAAATTAAAGGCAACGGTGAATTTTAAGTTCCTGTATTTTTACTGGTATTAGATTTGGTAAAGAGAATTTTTGTCCGCCTAAAGTGGCGACAGAGTGGCGTTTCATAGGCTGGAAAAGCGGTTGCGCGTGCTGCGTGCACTGAACAACGGCAGCAGGAGCTGATTCAGGCGGCGGAAAGAGCACGAGATTGGGAGAAACCGACGAAAATGGTGTTTTCCCGACAGAAACAGAAACTCTATCCGATCCCAGTTCTACACGTTCGATTTTACACATACAATATACATACAAATATATATATATATATTTATGCATATTGATCTTTACAAACACTCTCAATCAATTTATATAAGTATTTTCCAACTCTATCCTTCCGTAATTGGATATGAGTCTTGTAAATTGTAATGAAGTGATAAACTTATAAAATAATAATAATTATTATTATTGTTTTGACATAAAATAATTTATATTAGGTAATCTTAGCAATTATGTCGTAAACTTTCATTTTGACCCCAAAGCAATACATAACCTTGTTTAGGGAAAAAAAATAAACTTGTGGGACAATTTTCAAAATCAAATATATCTCACATATATATTTCTATTTATAAAAAAATACTTCTTATTACTTAATATTAATCTATATAACTTACTAATTAAAAATATTATTACAATATAAAGTTTTAATATTCACTTTTTTAAATTTAGTTTAAACAAAAAATCATTAATATAATTACCTTAACAATCTTTTATTATTTTCTTACATATCTGTTCAACTCGTGTATTTTATTCTTTGGTTACACATATAAGTGGGAGGAGTTAAGTCACATAATACTCATACCCTCTTCACGCACTGTCGCTTTGGCCCTGAATTGACGAACTGGGTGCGTGCATTAAGAATTTCTAGTTAGCTTTAAGATTTTCTAGTTCGCGATTTAAGAATTTCTAATTCGCGCATTAAGATTTTATAATTCGTGCACTAAGAATTCCTAATTCGTACACTAAGATTTACTAAGTCGCTCATTAAGTTACTAAATCTTGTTAATCCTCCTTAATTCTTCGAATTTTTTTTTGTAATTATAAAAAAAATTATCCGATTTTATGTTTAGATGAATTTTCATGGTTTCTAGGTATTTCTGGTTGGTAAGAAAATTAGATTTATGGTAAATATATAGATAATATTCACTATTATGTAATTATAATGAAAAGACATAATAATATATGAAAGATTAAAATATGTAATAAAAGAAAGTAGGATAAATCTGTGATTTTGTAACATTTTTACGAAGTAAATAATAATAATTTTGATATCTAATTTTTTTTGCATGAAAATTAATAGAATGAACTTTATAAATGAAACTTTTATTTTTATTGAGTTGATTTAAATGTTTATATTAGTCATTGTACACGCTAATAATATAATTCTCCGAAAATAATATAAGTCATTTTTAATAAATTCATACTATTACTAAACATGTTGAAATATATATGTACAATTTGGTTTCATTTTTCAATTTTGTTATCTTATATTTTAAAATAAAACAAAATTTTGATACTTCATTTCATTTTTCATTTTCTAAAATATATTTTTCGGAAAATCCTTACTAGAAGAACGATCAAATCCAAGATTCAAATTACGTTGTATCACTGGCTACAACATTTTGCAAAGCTGCAAATGTTAGATCCTTCAATAAAATCTAATTTTTAATGTTTTTTTTTAAAATGATAAAGCTACAAACACCAAAGTTGTTAAGAACTTCATATTGTAAATTTGTAAATAATATAATAATGATGTATGTTTGTCAAATATGATATATATTATGTAGGTTTAACTTCATTTCATCAGTGTGTTATGTATATATAGATATATTTATTTATTTTTAATAGGCGCATTATGGCACACCGCACTCAATTTTTTTTGAAAATTGGCGCAGTCGCGCATGCGCATCCGCTCATGCATCGGACTTATATGATCTAGGGGAGGAGTACGTGAAAATACGTACCGTACTTGATATATATATCTGTGTGTGTGTGTGTGTGCAATTTGATGCGTCTCAGAATCCATATGAGATGGTCATCCCGACTAGAGCTATCAAAAAGGGATGGACACACCAAATGATGCAACTCGACCTTCAAAATAGGTCCATTGGCCAGAGTTTTCCGCTCGCCTCCGCGCCAGTCCATTTTGGTTGCAGATTGAGGCAGGTTGGGCCCGTTTAGTCGAGTTGGCCAAGGGCTAATATTTTAATTAATTTACAATAAAAATAATAATAATTAACTAAAATATGGTTTATTAAAAAATTATTTAATAAATTAAAGTCTAATAAATTTATTTATTTATTTTTTGGAGGGTTGAACCGGCTAATCCATAACCAGCCAGGGTTGGGTTGGGAGTGTCATCCCGTTTGGGTTATGCTGACCCGTTTTTTGACAGCTCTAATCTCGACTCTATGGATGATTATGGGTATGTTCGATGTTCTAAAGTGTATTTTTTTAAAACTATAATGTCATTATATTATCCTCGGAATGGTAGCACAAGCCAACAACATTAACAAAGTACGAAATAAACTACAATAAATGTAGACAAATGTCCAGAACTCAATACCTCTTTCTAAAATTGAGTATCTTGGGGCTTCCCTCTTTGCCAATAGGCCAAGGAATCTTTGGCAAGTTCTAAAGTGTATTTTTTTGTGTCATTTTAAAATATAGATATGATCATTACTTGTTTTGTCCACTTTTCTGTTTAGACTAATGAAACTCATCCGATGTTTAAGTTAGGGACTGCAAAGAAAGAAGGTGTAAGCTAATCGCTATAAATTACAGGCTAAATAATAACTCGAACATTACCTTCAATATATCTTGGTATTTATATATGAAAAGAAATTCGTAATTTTGGTATAAACGTGACAGCTTCTATCAATGCAATTAAAGAACCACCATTCCTATTTGTTTTTCCTGTTGGATAGAAGAAAATTATACCACAAAGAGCCATTCTTTACTACTCTAGGTGGTGGGGGTGAAGGCAGGTTTACATACAACGAAGCAAAATGGTTTATGATTGAGTCTCAGAGGCATTCTTATGGTAGATCCAAGTCCATGGCCAATTTCAGGTTCACCAGGACCTTGGATCATTTCTCTAATTTGTCGGATTTTACTGGATCTATTCGTATATTTATCATTATTTAGCAAAGAACGCGGGAGCCCGGCCTACCGTTTGGTCAATACCTTTAAAGAGCTGAGTATTGAGTTACTTGAATGTTAAATAAGAGTTGGTGCTAGTGTCAATTTACCCAATTGTGGCATCGATAATGAGCATATTATACTCTGTGGTTTGCAAATACACATTTCATCTCCATGTGATATCCTTAAAAGACAGTTTACCCCATCTGATTTGTAAATAGATTGTTTATCTCATTTGATTTACAAAATAAGCATTTACCTCTATGGTTTGCAAAACATAGCATATACGGATGGTGTATTATACATATTCACAAATTAAATAGGGTAGTTGCATATATTCAAACCACGCGAGGGTTCGTCGCCAAGAATCCTAATATTTGTATTATATTATTGTGGCTAATGGTATTTCAAATAAGATTAATATAATGTTACGTTTAAATTTATCATAGCTACTTAGAAGCATCGGGGTAAATATTTATAAATCTCGAGTTCTGAGGTTTAAATATTTTCCAGTATTTACCATTAGCAAATGCTTGGTTGTCAGAAAGTAAAAGGTGGCCATTAGCTTTCGAAAATCCGTACGAATTTTATATTCATCAGTTAATAACAAAAGAATGTTGAATCTTCAACTACAACACTCATGATGTCTGCAATAGTTTCATATATTTAATATTGAGCATTATTTTTGAGATATTTTTTACGTATCTCATGTCATTTTCATAGCATGCATGATTTTTATTTATTGGGCATTAGCTCATGTAGTTCATGCATTGTAGGTGAGCATGACGATATCTGAGACTCGGACTTACTGGGCAAGGTGATGAGCTCGTACGGGTTTTTGAGATCTGTTGTACATGGATGACGACCTGCTGGGCTATGGGGTTATCTTATTTTGGTTTTTGAGTCTGCTGTTTTTGAGTCTGTGTGATTGAGATTCATATAACTATGATGGTGTTTCTGGTGTTATGGATTTTGATTTTTTTTGTATCCGGATGTGATTTAAACAGAGGAGATGCTGTTGAAATTTTTATAAAGAGTATTTCTATAACCATGATAAATGGTATCTTTGGAAATTGGGGTGTGACAACGTACGTAATATATATATATATATATATATAAGTATTTTTTCTAGCTACGGTACTCCTAATTATTTAAATATGAATCTTAATGAGCAAATAATACTGTTAATTATCATCGTTATTATTATACTGGCTAGCTAGTAACAGCCACTAGGTACGCGCATAATCTTGAAGTTTAACTTTATTCCCACGTTGTTTTCCAATAAATTGATGAGATTTTCACCCTACAAAATAATTTACGGAGACATTTATTATAGATACGGGAGCTAGTGGTAATTTTTATCTACATGTGATATCACTAATAAATATTTTACTATATTTAATTTTTAAATAAACACTACGTGATTTGTGAAGTATAGCTAATATGGCTAAATTTGAGGATAGCTAACCTCTTAAGAATTGGGGATTGAGATAGAGAGAAAACTTGGGGAAGAAGAACTATTTCATTGCAATTCAGTTCAATGAATACAATGTTCTAGACAATAGCTATTTATATTCTTCGATAGACATGAAGTAACTATACCTATACTAATTTGAATGAACTACTGGTGCTTGACTTATTAGTTAACTCTATCTCGCTTAGAAGTCCTCCACTCATGTTGCTCTTCCTATCATCTTCTTGATTATTCTCTTTTCTGTCCCACCACATCTCACCCATTGCTCCCGCTCGTATGATGCCCACTTTTCCTTCGGTTCCTTCCTTTGGTGCTTCCATCATCGTATCATTTCCCAACTCGTCGAAAATCACTTTGTCATCATGGTGAAAACTAGGAAAGTTTTTAATAAGTCGGCAAGATCGAGTAAGAATTATCTTCCAACGACAACCCGTTCCGCTGAACCAACAGCTAAGGGATCCATAGTTGCCCTTGCTATTTTTCACGTAGTGAAGAATGGCAAAAAATGTGATTGTCGGCGGCTTTGTACTTGAAGCACGCTCCATTAGGAAACCACCACCTTTCCAACCAACGTCAAAGACAAGTATCTCAAAATCAAGTTTGACAACTTCATCAACAAAATCCTCATAGTTGTAGCCTAGGGTAGTGCAGTTCATCCAGGCAACAGACACAACAAAAAAAAGTGATGTAGATGGACTTGTAAGCATAGGAATATATGTCTCAAACACACTCCGATCAACATCAAATATCGACTCAGTTTCACGCTAGAAGTAGATGCCCCAATTGTTTAGGTTATCAGCTTCTGGAGCACCTTGGTTCTTTGAGAACTCACTGTAATTAGTACAAGACTGGATTGTCTCGAATGTTTCTTGCACGTAACAATTGTTTATACCTTGCGATGAATCGAACTCTACCAAACTAGATGTCATCATGTCATAGAAAACTGTTGTGAAACTCGACCGATCCGATCGCACCAATCTATACGATATACTAACTAAGTTCTTGTCTATACAAATTTTATCTATTTATGCAGAAAACGATTTCCTTGAATTAAATCTTTATCAAGAAATTCACCAATGCAAATGCCAAGCAATAAGACTTACCCTTCTCTGTGATTACCAATTTTAGTAAACTAAAATCCCTTTAACAGAATGCAAATCCAATACTAAAGAATGGCAAGCACAATGCACATTATACTGATCATGCACAAGAACGGGAAAAACCACAATGAGTAATTCTTTGGATTCTTGATTCTACTTGAATCAACTAACGTGAACTCTGCCCTAATTCCAGATTAATCACTTTAATCAGAATAATTTTTGCAGACTTACTTCTGAACAATATGAACTCACAGTAGTAGTAATTCACACAGAAAACTCTTCCTTCATGCATCACGCAGAACACCAAACAATCACAGCATAAGAAATAAGAGCAAAGGAAAAATTGACACCGGATTTACGTGGTTCGACCTTCAACCTGGACTACATCCACGGGAGGGGGACGATTTCATTAAGCATCAAAACCAAGAGAAATGTCAGATTACAAACCCACTTCCAATCTTTCTCAATCTCTCCTTCTATGCCAATTCCACAAGATTTATATATTGTGTTTCCCTAAATCTGAATCCCTATCTCTCTTTTTCCTCTATCGATGATCTCTCGAAGACACAAGCCAAAGAAAATTTCTCTCGATCTCCCTCCTCGATAGAAAATGCTTTCTGCTAAAAAACCGCCTCTTTCCTCATATTCCTTCAATCTGGCCGCCTAACGCTTTATAATCCTTGAGGAATAAAAGAAAGATCACAGCCGTTGGTATGGTGGGCTTGGATGGTCATGATTTATCCTGAAAAATCAAATACAATCAAACACAAGAAAGGGGCAAAATAGTAATATCAATGGCATTAGTAAAATTTAAGTCTAAATTTAACAAATCTCCACCTAGACTTATATTTAACTTTCCTATGAAAAACGCCCCCTCCAACCAGCCCCTAAGGGCTCACGTTCCTTTGGATATTCACTAAGTCCAGACAATGTCTGAACTTAGATGTGGATAATGCTTTGGTAAGCATATCTACCGGATTGTCCTTTGTAGGGATCTTCATCATAGACATCAGTCCCTCCTTGATAGCATCTTGATGCCAACCCAACTCTTCAATCATCTTACGTGGCCACATAGCTTCCTTTATGATAACATTTTGAGGTTCTTCTTGAGTTTCATCATAAACATCCAAAGGAGTTTTTGTTCCTTGAAACTCCACCTCAACCCGAGATTTATCCTGACGCTTCTTACCATTAGATTCATCTAGTGTTTTAGTAACTGGATATCCCATCGTTGATTCATCAAAGACCACATCCCTACTAATCATACAATTATGTTCTCTTGGTTCAATGCACCACAACTTGTACCCCTTCACACCAGGTGGATAGCCTATGAAGATGCATTTCTTAACACGTGGCTCGAGCTTGTCCTGCCTTACGTGAGCGTATGCCATACAACCAAAGACTCTTAAAGTGTTGTAGTCTGCTGGTTTCCCATACCAAAGCTCCACGGTGTCTTAAAATAATTGGCAGCAGAGGGACACCGGTTGATCAAATAACAAGCTATAGACACAGCTTCACCCCAGAAAGTCTTAGGAAGACCAGCATTCAGTAACATGCATCTAACTCTCTCCAACAGAGTTCTATTCATCCTTTCAGCTAGGCCATTCTGTTGTGGGGTATTGGCCACAGCCTTGTGCCTGGTAATGCCAGATTTTCTACAGAACTCTTTAAACTCCTCGGAAACAAATTCCAGTCCATTGGCTGTCCTAAGATGCTTAAGCTTTGTTCCCATCTTAGTCTCGATCATTGTATTCCATTCCCTAAATCTTCCAAATGCCTCAGATTTATTTCTCAATACAAAGACCCAGACTCTCCTCTAGTAGTCATCCACAATGGACATTAAGTACCTCCCACCACCATGAGTTTGAGTTCTAGTAGGTCCCCAAACATCTGCATGCACATAATCAAAAGGTCTAACTGTCTTATGAGTTCCAGTGTTGAACTTAACCCTTTTGACTTTACCTAGCACACAATGTTCACAGAATTCCAAGTTTTCAACTTTATCTCCACATAAAAGATTCTGCTTGGACAATTCTACAAGATCTCTCTCACTCACATGTCCTAATCTCTTGTGCCACAGGTTGGCTTCACTGAGATTAGTTTTACTTACGGTGGCTGAGTGACCTGTTACAGTGTTTCCTAACAGTGAATACAATCCATTTTTCCTAACTCCTTTCATCACCACTAGGGATCCCTTTAACACTTTTAGTGATCCATTCTCAGCCTTAAAGGCGTATCCGTTTATCTCTAGTGTGCCTAAGGAAATTAGATTTCTTTTGAGTTCCGGAATGTATCTCACTTCTTGCAGGAGTTTTTCTGTACCATCATGCATTCTTAGCCTAATGGAACCAATCCCAATAACCTTGCAGCCTTTATTGTCCCCAAGCAACACTAGTCCACACTCGACCCGGTCGAGAGTCTCAAACCAGTCCTTGTTGGGGCACATGTGGAAGCTACAACCTGAATCTAGTATCCATTCTTTATTGGCCTCTGTTTGGTCCACTACTAATGCATCTGATGAATCATATTCATCTGACACTACCGATGCATTATCCCCGTTACTCAAAATTTCCTGGTCTTTTTCCCTTTCCGGACAGTCTCTCCTGAAGTGACCTTCCTTGTGGCAATTATAGCACTTATATCCTGCTTTTCCATTGCCACCTTTAGCAAGACTAAATTTCGATTTCGATCTAGCCTTCTCGGTCCACTTCTGACTATGCTGGTCACGTTTTTCCGGTCTGCTCCTCGTGAACAGACCGTCCCTGGTACTTTTTTCCTTCCCTTCGATTTTCCTCTGCAATTCCTTGGAGCTTACCGCTGACTGGACTTCCGCAAGGGATATCGTCTGATCCCTTCCATAGAGCATAGCATCCTTGAAATGATCATATGACTTTGGAATCGAATTCAATAACAGCAAAGCTTTGTCCTCATCCTCGAGTTTCACATCTATGTTCTCAAGATCAACAATGATCTTGTTGAAGTCATCAATCTGTACCGAGACTGATTTTTCCTCCGTCATCTTGAATGAATAAAGCCTTTGCTTCATGTAGAGTCGATTCGCCAAAGATTTTGTCATATACAACTGCTCTAACTTTGTCCATACAGTGCTCGCTTAACTTTCCCTCGCCACTTCTCGGAGCGCCTTATCGCCAAGGCTCAATATTATTGAACTATGAGCCTTGTCTAGGATATCCGACTTCTCTTTTTCAGATAGGGTGGCAGGGAGTGCGTCGATTCCTTTCAGTGCGTCTACTGTTCCTTGTTGCACCAAGATTGCTCGCATCTTGATTCTCCATAATCCAAAATCATTCTGCCCAGAAAACTTTTCTATATCGAACTTGGTGGATCCCATCGTCACAGACGTCGCCAATTGTTGTGAAACTAGACCGATCTGATTGCACCAATCTATACGATATATTAACTAAGTTCCTGTCTATACAAATTTTATCTGTTTATGCAGAAAATGATTTCCTTGAATTAAATCTTTATCAAGAAATTCACCAATGCAAATGCCAAGCAATAGGACTTACCCTTCTCTGTGATTACCAATTTTAGTAAACTAAAATCCCTTTAACAGAATGCAAATCCAATACTAAAGAATGGCAAGCACAATGCACATTATACTGATCATGCACAAGAACGAGAAAAACCACAATGAGTAATTCTTTGGATTCTTGATTCTACTTGAATCAACTAACGTGAACTCTGCCTTAATTCCAGATTAATCACTTTAATCAGAATAATTTTTGCAGACTTACTTCTGAACAATATGAACTCACAGTAGTAGTAATTCACACAGAAAACTCTTCCTTCATGCATCACGCAGAACACCAAACAATCACAGCATAAGAAATAAGAGCAAAGGAAAAATTAACACCGGATTTACGTGGTTCGACCTTCAACCTGGCCTACATCCACGGGAGGGGGACGATTTCATTAAGCATCAAAACCAAGAGAAATGTCAGATTACAAACCCACTTCCAATCTTTCTCAATCTCTCCTTCTATGCCAATTCCACAAGATTTATATAGTGTGTTTCCCTTCATCTGAATTCCTATCTCTCTTTTTCCTCTATCGATGATCTCTCGAAGACACAAGCCAAAGAAAATTTCTCTCGATCTCCCTCCTCGATAGAAAATGCTTTCTGCTAAAAAAACCGCCTCTTTCCTCATATTCCTTCAATCTGTCCGCCTAACGCTTTATAATCCTTGAGGAATAAAAGAAAGATCACAGCCGTTGGTATGGTGGGCTTGGATGATCATGATTTATCCTGAAAAATCAAATACAATCAAACACAAGAAAGGGGCAAAATAGTAATATCAATGGCATTAGTAAAATTTAAGTCTAAATTTAACAAATCTCCACCTAGACTTATATTTAACTTTCCTATGAAAAACGCCCCCTCCAACCAGCCCCTAAGGGCTCACGTTCCTTTGGATATTCACTAAGTCCAAACAATGTCTGAACTTGTCTGAACTTAGATGTGGATAATGCTTTGGTAAGCATATCTACCGGATTGTCCTTTGTAGGGATCTTCATCATAGGCATCAGTCTCTCCTTGATAGCATCTTGATGCCAACCCAACTCTTCAATCATCTTACGTAGCCACATAGCTTCCTTTATGGTTTCGGTGACACCAATATACTCAACTGATGTGGAAAACGCTACCACTAATTGAAGATTGGCCTTCCATCTTATATAACCTGTAAGGGACTTCCTGGTGTCTACCCTCCCTGCAAAATCCGGGTCCACATATCCTACTATGTGGCCACTTCCGTTATCTTTCCCCTTGGGTATTATCCCAAGTCCAACGGAATATCTCACATATCTCAGAGCCCATTTCAATGCCTCCCAATGGCCTCTCCCTAGATTTGGCGTGAACATGCTGATGGGACTCACAACATAAGCCAAATCAGGTCTATTATCCACCATGCCATACAATGTACTATCCACCGTACTCGCATATGACACAGTGTCCTTCAACACTCCATGTAGAAACCCCATTTCTACATCCAGTTGATCCAGCTCCAAGTCTAAATGAGCAACCAAGGCAATTAACGACCTTATCCGGCAATGCTTGACCATGGGCGAGAAGATTTCATTGAAGCCTATCCCTTCAATTCGAGCAGATCCTTTGGCCACCAACCTGGCCATACACCTCTCCTTCTCTATCCCTGGGATTCCTTCATTTTCCTTGTAGATCCATTTACACCCCATAACTCTCTGGTTCTTGGGCCGATCCACAAGCCTCCAAGTTTGATCCTTTTACGAGGAAGTCATCACATCTCTCATTGCACCAGTCCACTGGTCTCTGTCCTTGTCACTCATGGCTTCCTTGTATGTCTCAGGCTCCACATAGGCTTTATCCTTGACCACGTGAAATGCATCGTGAAATGCATAAGAGATAAGATCAGCATGTCCATACTTCAATGGTGATCTAACTGCTCTTCTTTTCCTATCCCTAACAAGAACATATGAATCTAATTCATTCGTCTGGTTAACAACTTCTTGACCCTGTTTCTCATCTCTTTGAGGTTCTTCTTGAGTTTCATCATAAACATCCAACGGAGTTTTTGTTCCTTGAAACTCCACCTCAGCCTGAGATTTATCCTGATGCTTCTTACCATTAGATTCATCTAGTGTTTTAGTAACTGGATATCCCATCGTTGATTCATCAAAGACCACATCCCTACTAATCAAACAATTATGTTCTCCTGGTTCAAGGCACCACAACTTGTACCCCTTCACACCAGGTGGATAGCCTATGAAGATGCATTTCTGAAGGTTTCCCATACCAAAGCTCCAGCGGTGTCTTAAAATAATTGGCAGCAGACGGACAGCGGTTGATCAAATAACAAGCTGTAGACACAGCTTCACCCCAGAAAGTCTTAGGAAGACCAGCGTTCAGTAACATGCATCTAACCCTCTCCAACAGAATTCTATTCATCTTTTCAGCTAAGCCATTCTGTTGAGGGGTATTGGCCACAGCCTTGTGCCTGGTAATGCCAGATTTTCTACAGAACTCTTTAAACTCCTCGGAAACAAATTCCAGTCCATTGTCTGTCCTAAGATGCTTAAGCTTTGTTCCCATCTTAGTCTCGGTCATTGTATTCCATTCCCTAAATCTTTCAAATGCCTCAGATTTATTTCTCAATACAAAGACCCAGACTCTCCTCGAGTAGTCATCCACAATGGACATTAAGTACCTCCCACCACCATGAGTTTGAGTTCTAGTAGGTCCCCAAACATCTGCATGCACATAATCAAAAGGTCTAACTGTCTTATGAGTTCCAGTGTTGAACTTAACCCTTTTGACTTTACCTAGCACACAATGTTCACAGAATTCTAAGTTTTCAACTTTATCTCCACATAAAAGATTCTGCTTGGACAATTCTACAAGATCTCTCTCACTCACATGCCCTAATCTCTTGTGCCACATGTTGGCTTCACTGAGATTAGTTTTACTTACGGTGGCTGAGTGACCTGTTACAGTGTTTCCTAACAGTGAATACAATCCATTTTTTCTAACTCCTTTCATCACCACTAGGGATCCCTTTAACACTTTTAGTGATCCATTCTCAGCCTTAAAGGCGTATCCGTTTATCTCTAGTGTGCCTAAGGAAATTAGATTTCTTTTGAGTTCCGGAATGTATCTCACTTCTTGCAGGAGTTTTTCTGTACCATCATGCATTCTTAGCCTAATGGAACCAATCCCAATAACCTTGCAGCATTTATTGTCCCCAAGCAACACTAGTCCACACTCGACCCGGTCGAGAGTCTCAAACCAGTCCTTGTTGGGGCACATGTGGAAGCTACAACTTGAATCTAGTATCCATTCTTTATTGGCCTCTGTTTGGTCCACTACTAATGCATCTGCTGAATCATATCCATCTGACACTACCGATGCATTTTCCCCGTTACTCCAATTTTCCCGGTCTTTTTCCCTTTCCGGACAGTCTCTCCTGAAGTGACCTTCCTTGTGGCAATTATAGCACTTATATCCTGCTTTTCCATTGCCACCTTTAGCAAGACTAAATTTCGATTTCGATCTAGCCTTCTCGGTCCACTTCTGACTGTGCTGGTCACGTTTTACCGGTCTGCTCCTCGTGAACATACCGTCCCTGGTACTTTTTTCCTCCCCTTCGATTTTCCTCTGCAATTCCTTGGCGCTTACCGCTGACTGGACTTTCTCAAGGGATATCATCTGATCCCTTCCATAGAGCATTGCATCCTTGAAATGATCATATGACTTTGGAATCGAATTCAATAACAGCAAAGTTTTGTCCTCATCCTCGAGTTTCACATCTATGTTCTCAAGATCATCAATGATCTTGTTGAAGTCATCAATCTGTACCGAGACTGATTTTTCCTCCGTTATCTTGAATGAATAAAGCCTTTGCTTCATGTAGAGTCGATTCACCAAAGATTTTGTCATATACAGCTGCTTTAACTTTGTCCATACAGCGCTCGCTGAACTTTCCCTCGCCACTTCTTGGAGCGCCTTATCACCAAGGCTCAATATTATTGAACTATGAGCCTTGTCTGGGATATCCGACTTCTCTTTTTCAGATAGGGTGGCAGGGAGTGAGTCGATTCCTTTCAGTGCGTCTACTGTTCCTTATTGCACCAAGATTGCTCGCATCTTGATTCTCCATAATCCAAAATCGTTCTGCCCAGAAAACTTTTCTATATCAAACTTGGTGGATCCCATCGTCGTGGATTCGCTTCCCACAGACGGCGCCAATTGTTGTGAAACTCGACCGATCCGATCGCACCAATCTATACGATATACTAACCAAGTTCCTGTCTATACAAATTTTATCTGTTTATGCAGAAAACGTTTTCCTTGAATTAAATCTTTATCAAGAAATTCACCAATGCAAATGCCAAGCAATAAGACTTACCCTTCTCTGTGATTACCAATTTTAGTAAACTAAAATCCCTTTAACAGAATGCAAATCCAATCCTAAAGAATGGCAAGCACAATGCACATTATACTGATCATGCACAAGAACGGGAAAAACCACAATGAGTAATTCTTTGGATTCTTGATTCTACTTGAATCAACTAACGTGAACTCTGCCCTAATTCCAGATTAATCACTTTAATCAGAATAATTTTTGCAGACTTACTTCTGAACAATATGAACTCACAGTAGTAGTAATTCACACAGAAAACTTTTCCTTCATGCATCACGCAGAACACCAAACAATCACATCATAAGAAATAAGAGCAAAGGAAAAATTGACACCGGATTTACATGGTTCAGCCTTCAACCTGGCCTACATCCACGGGAGGGGGACAATTTCATTAAGCATCAAAACCAAGAGAAATGTCAGATTACAAACCCACTTCCAATCTTTCTCAATCTCTCCTTCTATGCAAAAGATTTCAAGAGAAAATTCCACAAGATTTATACAGTGTGTTTCCCTAAATCTGAATTCCTATCTCTCTTTTTCCTCTATCGATGATCTCTCGAAGACACAAGCCAAAGAAAATTGCTCTCGATCTCCCTCCTCGATAGAAAATGCTTTCTGCTCAAAAAATCGCATCTTTCCTCATATTCCTTCAATCTGGCCGCCTAACCCTTTATAATCCTTGAGGAATAAAAGAAAGATCACAGCCGTTGGTATGGTGGGCTTGGATGGTCATGATTTATCCTGAAAAATCAAATACAAACAAACACAAGAAAGGGGCAAAATAGTAATATCAATGGCATTAGTAAAATTTAAGTCTAAATTTAACAAAAACTAATTCAAGGTCATCTTCAGTTGGTTTTGTAGTGGACATGCTATTTTCAACGTGTTCAGTATAATCAATCTCCTCATGGTCATTGCTACGAAGCTTCAAATACATTAAAAGTTCTTATCAAAAGTTGTCTCTGCTCCAGTAAAATTTGCAGCAACATCACTGATTTCAACCAGAGAACTGCTCAAAGAACCAGAATAATCTTCACACGCAAAAGGATCAAAGTGCTTCTGTATTGCGGATAAAAAAGTCACGCCAAGTAGGTAATAATTGATTTTGAAGCAGAAATTCATTCCAATCTAGGGCCTCTCCATTCAAGTAATAAGGAGCGATTGTCAAACGCTTTGAATCCGATGTATTGCAGTAATCAAAATAAATTTGGAGTTGACAAAGCCATGCCTTAAGATTTGAGCCAGAGAATCGTGGTGGTGGCGATCCATCGACCAGAGTGTAACAATTTAGAAGCAATTGCGTCAAGTGTAGCATGAATTGAGAGAAACAAAAACTGAGAGTTGAAATAACTGTATTTCTGTAGTTCGTGAGCTTCTGCAGAATATCATCAAAGTTGGTTGCCTTCTTGTTCCATCCCTATCAATGAAATCAAACCAGGAAATTGATTCCAGAAATATTGAAGATATCGTCACTACAACGTCTACACATCTCTTTTTTCGTAGATATCCTTTTATTTTGATCCAATTTCAAACAAATGCCTATGTTCTAATGAAACTATCAGGAACACAATCAGACATGTCGGGTTTTGGAAACCCGAATAATCTTGGTTTTGATGTTAACAAAACTTGTTATTGTGTTGCTAACATATTTCATCAAGTGTGCAGTTCATAGATGATATCTTACAGCTTGATGATTAGAAAAGAAATAGGTTGTAGAAACTGGACCAGTAGATACTACCAGCAGACCTTGAGCGCTGCTGACTAAACTGATCATGTACCAGATCATCTACCGCACTACCAATAGACCTTGATCGGTGCTAAATTGATCATCTACTGGACTACCAGCAGGGGAGCAGTAGACCTTGGACCAGCAGACCTCGAAGCTTCAACCAGTAGATATCGATCGGTAGACACTACAAGTAACTCAACCTACTGCTGCACCCAAGACCCAGTAGACCTCAAAGCTCCAACCAGTAGATGTCGACAAGTATACACTACAAGTAACTCAACCTACTGCTGCACCCAAGACCCAGTAGACCTTGGACCAACAGACCTCGAAGCTACAACCAGTAGACCTTGATCATTAGACGTCGACAAGCAGACTTGGAGCAGTAGAGTTCGATCAACCAGTAGATGTCGACCAGTAGACGTTGTGCAATAGACTCAACCAGTAGAGGCCAGCGGACTTCGAATCAGTAGAGTTCAACAACTTGACCAGTAGACTTGCCAGTAGACCTGCTCTACTGGAACAAAGCAGGAGCCTTCCAGAAATAGCACAGAAGCAGAATATCACCGTTGCAATGTTTGAAATCTTACCAAAACTATCCCAACAGTTATATTCTTGTATCTAACGTATATATCATTACTTGGGGCTATATATACATGAGTTGGAAACTCAATAACAACTGATTGAAGATCAATCCAAGCCTTCCAAAGCAAACCCACTTGGGATTCAATTGGGGAACTTCAAAGACAGAAGCTGCTAAATGAAGAGCACTCCCCAAACCTTTGGCACCTCTTACCTTGCTGTATCAGATTCATTATGGAATCATTTATGCCTTTGGATTTACTCTATTCATTGTATTTGTGAGCTAAAATAGAAGAGTTAATACCATTGTAACAGTTTGTGATTCATCACAACTGGATGAGAGGTCTTTGTATGCGAGACGTTAAATAACATACATAGTTGAGTTGCTAGGAGTTCTAGTTGGATGAGGAATGCCCAACTGGATCGGATTTGTACAAAGAGTTGTATAAATCAAAGTCTTCTAGTGTATCCTTTCGTGAGATGGAAGAAGGGGAGACGTAGAAGCGTTGTGCTTCGAACTTCCAGAAACAAATGCTTGTGTTTTTTACTTTACTGCCTTTATTTATATAAATGTTTTTACATACTTTATTGCATACCTTTAAAATGCCTTTCAAATGGTTAATTGATTTTAGAGCGGGCTATGTCAAGTGTCTTCCGCTCGATTTTGTAGCCAAACTTGATATAATCTCTCGGTGCAATTATTTCAAGAACACGAGCTATTGAAGCTCAAGTTGGTTGAACTCGGGTGTGGAATGGCAGCCCACCCCCGGAATCGATTCTAACAATGGCATCAGAGTCAGATTGTTCTTGGAAAGCATTTTAACCGATTTTATATGGAAATCTTTTAAAGAAAGCTTTCTCATGAGCATGAAATTATTTGCATAGCATAATTTTCAGAAACTTGGTGTATGAAAATTTTTAGCATAAAAATCACTTTCATTTCATTCATTATGCACGAAAAAAATTTTAAAATCAATTTTAATTGTTTAATTTTTTGTTCAATCTGTTCTAACTCTTTTTAAGTTTAAAATTGTTAATTTGAAATCTTTTTTTCTAAAAATTTTCGAAGCATTCAGGTTTTCTGGCAGCTTGCAACGACTTTGGAAAAAATTGGCATAACTTCTTGCTCGAATGTCCAAATGACGAACCATTTTTTGCATTGCAAACTAGACTCATAGAGAATTGCAGCGGTATAGGTCTTGCAGCCCAAACTTGCTCGAGGAAAAGCAGTTTATTAGTTCAAGTTGGACTAAGTGTGCTGCCACCGCAGAAAGATGAAATGGACATTGTTGAGTTTTGTCAAGAAATTCAAATTTGTTGCCAAGTATGCTTCATCCATCATCAAAGGTTATTTTTGTTCAAAAATCAATGTGCTTTGCAATTTTTTTA
This sequence comes from Haberlea rhodopensis, assembly GCA_907163345.1. Lineage (NCBI taxonomy): Eukaryota > Viridiplantae > Streptophyta > Magnoliopsida > Lamiales > Gesneriaceae > Haberlea > Haberlea rhodopensis. The sequence goes on along the minus strand of CAJQUN010000172.1, from coordinate 298,169 downwards.
AATTTATTTTAGCTTACCCCATTTGCCCCTCACTTGCTCCAATTTTCAAACTTTTTAAAATTAAGGGGTAGAGTTTAATCTCAATCATTAAGGGGGAGTAAATTTATTTGTCTTCCTTTTTTATTCACACAAAAAGTGGGAGAAATATGTTGTTTAAAAAATATGATTTTTCTTGTTATGTAACATTGTGCTTTAATGTTCAGATATTTATTCAAGTTTTGTGATCATAAAAAATGGGGAGATTGTTTGGTTTTGGAAACCTGAATAATCTAGGTTTTGATGACAAAACTTATTATTGTGTTGCTAACATATTTCATCAAATATGCAGTTCATATATGATATCTTACAGCTTGATGATTAGAAAAGAAATAGGTTGAAGAAACTGGACCAGTAGATACTACCAGCAAACCTTGAGCGATGCTGACTAAATTGATCATATACCGGATCATCTACCGGACTACCAGTAGACCTTGAGCGGTGCTGACTAAATTGATCATCTACCGGACTACCAGCAGGGGAGCAGTAGACCTTGGACAAGCAGACCTCGAGCTCCAACCAGTATATGTCGACCAGTAGACACTACAAGTAACTCAACCTACCAAAACCCAGTAGACCTTGGACCAGCAGACCTCGGAGCTCCAACCAGTAGATGTTGACCAGTAGACACTACAAGTAACTCAATCTACTGCTGCACCCAAGACCTGGTAGACCTTGGACCAGCAGACCTCGAAGCTACAACCAGTAGACGTCGACCAGTAGACCTTGAGCATTAGACGTCGACAAGCGGACTTCGAGCAGTAGAGTTTTACCAACCAGTAGATGTCGACCAGTAGACGTTGAGCAATAGACTCAACCAGTAGAGGCCAGCGGACTTCAAACCAGTAGGGGTCAACAACTTGAAAAGTAGTTTACAAGTAGACCTGCTCTACTAGAACAAAGCAACAGCCTTCCAGAAATAGCCCAGAAGCAGAATATGATCGTTGCAATGTTTGAAATCTTACCAAAACTGTCCCAACGGTTATATTCTTGTATCTAACGTATATATCATTACTTGGGGCTATATATACATGAGTTGGAAACTAAATAACAGCTGATTAAAGATCAATCCAAGTCTTCCAAAGCAAACCCACTTGGGATTCAATTGTGGAACTTCAAAGACAGAAGCTGATAAATGAAGAGCACTCCCCAAACCTTTGGCACCTCTTACTTTGCTGTATCAGATTCATTATGGAATCTTTTGTGCTTTTGTATTCACTCTATTCTTTGTATTTGTGAGCTAAAATAGAAGAGTGAATACCATTGTAATAATTTGTGATTCATCACAGCTGGATGAGAGGTCTTTGTATGTGAGACGTTAAAGAACATACATTGTTGAGTTGCTAGGTATTCTAGTTGGCTGGGAATGCCCAACTGGATCGAGTTTGTACAAAGAGTTGTATAAATCAAAGTCTTCTAGTGTATCCTTCAATGAGATGGAAGAAGGGGAGACGTAGAAGCGTTGTGCTTCGAACTTCCAGAAACAAATGCTTATGTTTCTTACTTTACTGCATTTATTTATATAACTATTTTTACATACTTTCTTGCATATCTTTAAAATGCCTTTCAAATGGTTAATTGGTTTTAGAGCGGGCTATGCCGAGTATCTTCCGCTCGGTTTTCTAACCGAATTCGATATAATTTCTAGGTGCAATTATTTCAAGAACACGAGCTATTGAAGCTCAAGTTGGTTGAATTCGGGTGTGTAATGGCAGTCCACCCCCGAAATTGATCCTAAGGAGACATACCAATTCCAAACAAAACTCGAAACAATGATCCCACAGCCAGCTTGAAAAAAAATGATTCCAGAAATATTTTGATCGAGATTCAGACTTCCGTTGACAATTTCAGTTCCTTCGTTAATCAAGTAGCGAACACAATACCTAATAACTTTGTTAAAATTTGCATGTAATGATGTAACTTGAGAAATTCCAGCCGATCAATCTGCAATCAAAGCTTCTGCCCAATCGCCGCACTCGCCAAAGAAATTCGATTGGAAAGCAATAGATGAATGAAAAATTCGAGCAATCCACACTAAGAAAGCACGCAACCAGAATTGGAATCAATTCAAGTTGATTTGTTACAGAGACTCAAAATTGAAGCGAAAACTGTTGTAACCAGTCAGCCTATCACATGCAAATTAGATTTAATTCACGAACATAATTCAACCAATCAAGCAATTGCAATTGATAAAACGAATTCACAGGATGATCGAATTCAATCAAGTGCACACTTTCAACGAAATTACAGCAACAAAAACAATCGATTTTTTTTTCCGAAGATTCAAAATTGGATATATCATCGTAAAATCAAACGAAGAACAAGATGAGAACGTAGAACGAGAGCACCAATGATACGGCTAAATTTGAGGATAGCCAACCTCCTAAGAATTGGGGATTGAGATAGAGAGAAAACTTGGGAAAGAAGAAATTATTTCATTGCAATTCAGTTTAATGAATACAATGTTCTAGACAATAGCTATTTATATTCTTCGATACACATGAAGTAACTAGACCTACACTAATATGAATAAACTGCTGGTGCTTGACTTATTAGTTAACTCTATCCTGCTTAGAAGTCCTCCTCTCATGTTCTATTCCTATCATCTTCTTGATTATGCTCTTTTCTGTCCCACCACATCTCACCCATGGCTCCCGCTCGTATGATGTCCACTTTTCCTTCGGTTCCTTCTTTGGTGCTTCCATCATCGTATCAATAGCACACCGCCTTCCTCTACAAGTTTCAAAAAAATTTGGCTTGTAATTACAAAAATACTATCCTTTAGGAGGGTGTGTTTCGTACCTACTCACAAACTATAGATGATGCTCTGCCTGCTTTCAAACTACGGGGGATAAGTTGCACATTATCAAAACCATATGGGTTAAATTGCCACATGATAAATTTATGTCATTTTTTCTTCTAATTTTAGGTGCAATTTATCCCCTTATGTTATTATTTGATGCGCTTTATCCCCACAAATGTATAATTGACCCTTTAATATTTAATTTCAAAACTCAGACGCAATATATGACGTATGTAACACAAATTATAAACGGTGGGGTGATTTGCACTTATTTTCAAACCTACAGGGTAACTGTATATTTTTAAACCATATGAGATAAACTGCATATTTCTAACGATGAGTTTCGTACCAAATACCCTTGACATGATCTCAAATTACAATCATTAAAAATCAAAATATAAAAGTTATACTTGCATTTGTGCGACAGTATGCCCCAAAAATTATTATACAATTACTAAGTCCATGATGTGGTGTTTGCTAGCTATTGATAATATTACGAGCTCATATGAATAATAAATATTTCGACATACAAATGTCAAATATTTAGCGTTAGCATTTATATTATTCATAGGTATCATTGGTCGATTTTATTGAAAATTGTTGAGATTTGTCCCACATTGGGAAATAACTGGTTAGCTCTGGGTTACTTCACTCATTATCAATTGCTTTTGAGTTGGAATCTCATGTATTCTTAATGCATGCACCTCCACAATAAGTGCCTCTAATTCTTGCCTTCCAAATTAAGTGACTTGACAACTCATACCCATCAACTTAATTATACAATTTCAATCACCATTAAAACCATTACACATCAATTCACCAAGGATCAAGCATCAAATTGCCTTATTGGTGGATCTAGGTTGACCACCATCTTGCAATTATACCACCCAATCACCATTAAACCACCCATTCAATTAGAATACCTAAATCATGGGATTTTCCCACCCAAGATTAAGGAAATTCCACCACCCAACTCTCCTATAATAAAAAAAATGACATACCATGTAAAGGGTATCCATCCATTCCACTACTTAAATTTTTTGAAAGTTTGCACACACATTACACACAGATATTTCGACACTTGCAAGGAAGACAGGAGGAGATTTACACCATTTCCCTCAACCCGGATCTCATCTTAGCACCCTTGGTTATCAAATACAGTAAGTGAGTATTTGCTACAAATGTCATTTCATTTTGAAACTCTATATATGTGTTAAAATTTCAGTTGAACACGAAAATATATTTTAAGATCATATTATGAAAGTTCATGAGAAATGTGCATCGAGAGTCAAAGGCTCTACGGGGCAAAATGTGCTAAGTGTGTAGGACCACCACTTGATTCGGTGGGGGCAAAGTGCTACATGATGTGGGCGTGCCACATGCATGGGAGCTATCTCTTGATCCTTAAGAGCAAAGTGATATGAACACGGGAGCCACCTCTTGATCCCAAAAAGTGATTATGTGTTTATGTGATAAGGTTCTAGTGTGACAATTATGAGTATGTATATCGATTTGCTATGTGTTTGATAAAAGAATTATTTGAAAAGCTTTATACGTATGGTTTAGCATGTTCAACTGACCCCTACTTGCTGAGTATTTTCCCAAACACTCACCACTTACCTCCCCTCTCCAGATAAGAACAAGGAAGAGATCGATGAAGGATGATAATATCACTTTTAGGGTGGCGATACACCGAGAAGACTCCAAAGCTTTTATTCTTTCAATTACGCTTCCGCAATGTTTATATCTAAGGTGATTTATGAACAACTTATGCAAGTTTTGTAAAGACGAGTTTTATTTTTAATGGAATAAATATACTGGTTTCATCATAGATATGTACTACGAGGCTTGTTGATTTTAAATTAATTTTTGGAATCAGCGTCGGTGTCATGCGCTCCGGTCTCTGGACATGACAGCATCAAATTCTGTACAGTGTGGTGATTCTAAATGAGGCAATTAATGACATGAAACTTAGAAAGAAATCTTGTTTACTGTTTAAGTTGGACTTCAAAAAGCTTATGATTCAGTCCTCTGGATGTCATTGATGACATGCTTGAGCTTATGAACTTCAGTTCTAAATGGCGTGGATGGATTAAAGAATGTATCAATACGGCGACGACGTCAGTGTTGGTCAACGGGTCTCCAATTGAAGAATTTAATTTGGAAAAAAGGCTTAAGACAAGGAGATCATTTATCCCCTTTTATGTTCCTGGTGGCGGCCGAAGGTTGAGTGGTATCATGGCTAGAACGGTTGAGGATGGGTTATTTTCTAACAGTGGCAGAGCTAACATTCCGTTATCATTACTATAGTTTGCTGATGACTCGATTATATTGGGTGAAGCTTGTGTTGAGAATGTGTTGGCCATTAAATGTTTGCTCATGAACTTTGAGTTAGTGTCTGGATTGTGAGTGAACTTTCATAAAAGTGTTTTAATTGGTTTACATGTGGATGACAATTGGCATCAGAATATGGCTGTTAAGTTGCATTGCAAAAAACGGAATTTGATGTTCAAGTATGTAGGTCTGCCCATTGGTCCTAACCTGAAGGAAGCTTCAAATTGGCAATCGTTGATTGATAGAGTGAGGCAGAGATTGGCTCGGTGGAAAAGTAAACATTTGTCGCTTGGAGGCTGCATAGTCCTTATTAAACCAGTTCTTAGTTCCCTACCTATTTACTACCTTTCATTCTTCAAATTACCTTTGTGTGTGATCAAATTCATTTCTAGACTTCAGAAAAAATTGTTGCGGGGTGGGGGTGGGGAGTAAGAAGTTATCATGAGTTAACTGGGTAGTGGTGTGTAAGAATAAAGAAGATGGGGCCTGTGAATGAGAGATTTAGTTTCTTTTAATTTAGCTTTACTTAGTAAGTGGAAGTGGAAAGCTTTATTGGAGAGGAATCATTTGTGGGTGAAAGTGTTGGATGCTACGTACGAAGTGAGGTAATGGGATGGCAGGGAGGAGTAGGGTTCCTGGTGGTGGAGGGAGGTTGAGAAGGCGTACGTTATAGATGGAGTTAGGTGGTTTCAGAGAGGGGTGTTGAAAGTAGTGGAAGATGGAGTTAATACTTCATTTTGGCTTTATCCGAGGGTTTGTGAGGAATCATTGGCGTGTCAATTTCCTAGGCTTTTTAATGTTTCTAATGATATTGGAATGGAATGAGGGTGGTTGGGTTTGGATGTGGAGGTGGAGAAGAGATTTGTTTCAGTGGGAATACTCCTTATTTGATGAACTCGTTTGTTTATTAAACATGTATAATCTCCATCAAGGTGTTCAAGATCAGTGGAAATGGAAGCTTGATGTGGATGGTTATTTTACTTAGGTTTCAGCTTACAAGGCTATTTCTTTGATTCGGAGTCCATCCCATGTGCCGTTCGATGTTAGCAGATTTATTTGGATTAAAGGTATCCCGAGTAAATTTGACGGTTTTGTGTGGAAAAATATGCTTAATAGATACTCACGGAGGTTAATTTGGTTAGAAGAAATATCTTGGATGTGCGTAGCAATACTGATTGTGTTTTGTGTAACGGGGAGGTGGAGGATATCAATCATTTGTTTATATTGAGCCTTTTTTCGCTCATTTTATTTGGTGTAATTGTTATCCATGGTTTGTGATTTCTTCTGTTTGTTGCAATTTAGTTGAACATCACTTAATCCAACACCAAGATTTAAGTACAACAATGAGGTATTGTGCATTATGGAATGGGTTGTGGCATTGTGTTGTGTGGAGTCTATGAAAAGCGGGGAATGGAGTTATCTTCAAAGGATTGGAGCCGAATAGAGATAAAGTTCTTGAGGAGGTGAAGGTTAGGTGTTTGACTTGGGTTTCTTCGTGCTTCCCTTATTCTAATTATTCTTTAACGGGTTGGTTTTTGAATCCGTCGTTTGTTCTTCGATGTATTTCTAAGAAGTGAAGTTATGGTGGATAGACGTGGGATTGTGTTACGACATTTATTAATATGGTCCAGGGTGTGTTTGGGGTGGGAAATTACTCTCAGCGTGGCTTGGGGTGGTGATTTTTTGTTGGTTTGTGAAATTGGTGGCGAGTCATGGTTATAGTCTTGGTCATCAGAAGTTCAGTGGCATGCTTTCTCTATTTCAGTTCTTTTGGCTGATGTACTTTTTGGTTGAGCGTGCCTTCTCCGCTGTTTGCTGGTTCTGTTCTTGCCTTTGGAAGTCATTTTTTTACGTGATGGTGTTAGTGGCGGCTAATATTCTTTGGTTGTAGTGTCTTCGGTCCGTTCCAGGAGTTTGCGTGGTTGGAATGCTGCTATGGGTTAGATCTTGTGTAATTTATTTATTTTTAGTTGCTTTTGCAGGTTGTTTGTAGTTTCTTTTGGCTTTAGTGCTTTGTCATTTCACTTGGTTTAGGTTAGAGGTTATTTTGTTAGTGTGTTGTGGTGTCTTAGTTGGATTTTTTAATGTATTTGTTTCTTTTTGTAATGGGTTGGAGTACCCCTTGCACCCTCTTTAATATTATTTTGTCTTGTATTAAAAAAAAGAATACATGGGTTCCAACTCAAAACCAATTGGTAATGAGTGACATAACACATGTATCTTATAAAGAGTTAGCATATCTTGTAAATTCCTAATGTGTGACAACTCTCAACACACTCCCTCATGTGTGACATTATATAAATCAAACACGTGGATTGATAATGTGGATGACGGTTAGCATGATGGCGGAATAGACAATCACATGAAAAGCTTGCTCTAATACCTTATTGAGGCCATTAAAGGGGGAGTCAAATTTGGGGTCATCACATCCCTCCTTATTGGAAATTCCATCCTCGAAACTTGAGTCAACTCGATCTTGAAAGAGAGATAGATATTATCTCACATCTTTTCTTCAAGTTCCCAAGTAATCTTCTCTCTCTGTATGATTTTGACCATTGGACTTTGATGTATGAAATGATCTTTTTTCTAAGTACTTGATCCTTTGAGTCCACGATCCACGTTGGGATTTCTTCATACTTCAGAGTTTCATTCAACTTTCCTTGAGTTACCAGAGGTTCTAAAAATAGTTTTCGAGTAGTCTTGATCGAGTTCTTACATAATCGAGCCGACATCTACATTTAAAGGTACCACCTCTATCGCTCTCTCAATACGCACTCTAATGAAGGTATCTTAAACTTATGAAAATGAGTGAATAAAGTTTTTGAATCAATTTTCTTTGTCAAACTAATCAATGATGGACGTAATGTCTCTTACAAAACATTATTTCAATATAATCCAAACATTTCTCAAGGGAATGTGAACAATTGAATTATCAAATTTTTGCGAGTTAAATCGATCGAAATAATTTAATGCTACAAAAATTCGCAAGGATGACATATATCTTTCTAGGATACAATCACTTGGAAAAGAAGAAGTGATAATTCCAAGAAAATGAGAACGAAAGAAAAGTCTATAGTTTTTTTTGTCCATCATCTCCGAAAAAGTTTCACAAGATGATAGACAAAAAATAATTCTTGATCTAAAAAATCAAGGTCATATCAAATCCAAGCAACCATGGAGTCTAAAAATGAATAATAAACAATTGAGCTATCAAACTTTGTTGAAGAACGATAACCACATTAACCAAAGAATAATTGGGTAATTATGCAACAAAAACTTACTATGAAGATCAGAAGTACTAGAAATGATTGAACGATTGTTTCACAAATAAGATATTTCAAAAGAATCCCGACTATTTAAAGTAGATGATGATGTAAGGATAATTCCAAGATGAATCAATAATTGAGTAAGTATTTGAGCAAATGAGGCTATTTCAGAATCGACGAAAGAAACTTCAAGGTACATAGAATATGTCGAATAATTATTTAATGAAATAGTATGGTATTATATAGGTTTACCGAATGAAATATGAGTTCGAAGGATATCATTAGCAAATTTGAAGGAAGACAAATTGTTTCATTGATTGAAAAGAATTTTATCGAATTTCGAAAATAGAAAATAGATTTCTAATATCCTGAAAGTTTGAGGGACTATTATATTATATCTTATTTCAACCAAAATGATCATATCAACTTGAACCCAAAATGTAATATATATATATATATATATATATATACAAGTTATTGAGAACTATGCGTCCCAATAATATAACATGACATTTACTTAATTTCTAAGGATCTCAATAGGAGGAAGAAAGGAAAGCATCTTCTCGACTATTCGAGTTAGCCCGAGTTTTCACATGAAATGAAGCTTCTTGGAATTGGGTGAAATTTTTTTGAAACAATTGTTGGAACCGAAGGGGAGGGGGGTGAATGAGGTTCCTTGGCTACTTTAGCGTTTTTAAAATGAATTTGCAAAAATGTCGAGTTTACACCGCGGAAGACTTGATGTCAATCGACAAATAAACAATATGAAGAAATAAATAAATGCGTAATATAAATAAAGCAATAAAGAATACGATAATTTGTTATAGAAGTTCGGCGATGAATCGCCTATGTCTCCTCTTCCCGGCTAGATAACTTCCAACCGAGGTTCCACTAGAACAATCTTGATCTTGGCCTTAAGGGCTCCAAGTTAGCCACAACACACTCTTCACGAGTAAAATAGCTCTTCACGAGCAACACACTCTTCACGAGTCTTCTTGGCCTTAAGGGCTCCAAGGATAGCCACACAAAACTCTTCCCGAGTTACCCACACTCTTCACGAGTCTTCTTGGCCTTAAGGGCTCCAAGCATAGCCACACACTTGCACCAACTTCACTTGTTGATGACTTTTATAATTTCCAACTTGCGTCGGTGTTGGAGGACCTTATAGTAAATCAATTAACACCTTCACGGTGTAACAACACGAAGAACACAAGAACTTTCTCACAAGAAATGAATCACTAGCTCCAATACAACACTAATGTATGAAGTTTGCAATCCTAGATAGAATTTGATTGAACACAACTTTCTTGTAGTTTATAGACTTGTTTATTGTCTTCAAAATGCTCCAAAGCATCCATATTTATAGTGTAGGAGGCCCTCAAGGCTCATACTAGACGTTGCTACACTTAAGGCTTGAATCACTCCAAGATCTCCTCGGACATCGCCTCGGGCGATCACCATCACCGCGCTCCAATGATCGCCAATTTACATAGATCGCCTCAGGCGATGTACTGATCGCCTGAGGCGATCGTTCCCAAAAAAATAATGCCGTAGTCTCGGTTGATCACAAAACGAATTCTCCATCGCCTCAAACGTTCCATGCATTGCCTCAGGCGATCTAGCCATCGCCTCAGGCGATCGTGCCATGCACGCGGTCCTCGGCGTTGCTTCAGTCGATGTGCGTGACGAAGTCTCGTAAGGCTGCCATCGCCTGGGACGATCCTGCCCAGACCTTGCACATATTATTTTCTTCATATAATGCATTTTAATCATCTAAACATGTACACTAAGTAGACATATTAGTATAACAAACATAAGTTTTGTTGATCATCAAAACTCATAAATAATTCGGAGATAAATTAAGCATTAAACTCAACCATGCGTTTAAGGCTCAACAATCTCCCCCTTTTTGATGATCACAAAACTTGATAAACTTGAATATGTAATATGAAATGTGAGTAAACAAGAATCCCCCTTAACAATTGCATAGCACATACAAGATTTACCAAGTAAAGTATGATACAAAAACACTCCCCCTCAACCCATGCATACAAAAGCTCTCCCCCTCAAACCATGCATACAAAACTCTCCCCCTCAAACCATACATGTATTAAGCTTCAAGTTTATCACAAAATTCTCCCACTTTTTGTGATAATCAAAAAGCACAAAGTTCAAATAAGCATATCACAAGTATATGTTGACATATATACATAGTCTAACAATTTACACATGTTCCTCATCAAGCATGTGATAGCCATAACAAACATAATATTAAATCATTGAGAGGAAAAACAAACATGCGTTTAAGGCAATCGACAATGAATTCTAGATGTGCAAAGCGTGCATATGTTCTTCTAAGAGTTCATGCACTCATGCCCAATAGATATTAAAAATTCTCATAGCATTATTTGATAAGTTAATCATTAAGGTTATAATAGCGTTATATCCATTTTACTATGATCCAAGATTGAGCATCTAAACAATTATAGCATGCTTCACGTTTAATTTGCACATTTTCACATTGTATATTCAAATTTGAACTCAAGGCACATCAAGATAATTACTATAAAGAGACAAGCATAAATCATGCATCAAAACAATTTAAATGTGCATATGCTAAGGGGAAATGCATTTTACTATCAATGAATATTGATCATTATTTATTGGTCACAATTAATTTGTGCCAATGAAATTTTGAATTGCTCTTTAAATGCACAGAATAAATTTATCTTTGATGACAAGAGTACGTTCTTGTCATTGGTCCTATACCTCGCGCTTCCTCTATTGTGGTGAATAATATGATTTCTTCCCTTGAGATGCTAGTGCCTTCATCCCCCATCTCTTTGTTGTTCCTACAAAACAAGTTAACAATTGGAGGATCTTTGGTACCCATTTAATTTTTGGATCCTTGCGCGTTAGCTTTCATCGATGCCTTTGGAATCCATTTCCACCTCTAGTTGGGTTGGTATTGGTTTTTAGCAAATCTACATTTATTCTTTGTATGACCATCTTTACAACAATAAGTGCAAGTAGGAGAATTATGCTTAGCTTTAGCCAACAAGCTTGAAAATGTTTTAGATTTGCTTGAAAAGCCTAGTCCGGCTTTATCAAAGCTACAACGTTGTAAGCCAAGCAATTCATTCATCTTTAAACTACTATCACTAAACTTGCAAAAAGATTTCTTCAAAAAACTTAATTCATTTTTCAATGAATTGTTTTCTTCATCTCTCTTGGCTACCTCAAGTTTGAGTAATTTGTTACTCATCTTGGTTTTACCAAGAACATCAATAAGTTCATGATAGGAATCTAATAATTCATCAAAAGATGGTACCTCATCGTCGCTTTCATCTCCTTCATCATTTGCGTCATCTTTGGCCATGAGACAAAGATTTGTTGCTTCTTCTTCATCGGAGTCACTATCACTCCATGTGGCTATTAGAGCTTTCTTCTTCCCTTTATCATCATTCTTCTTGCTAGGACATTCATTAGCATAATGACCTTTATATTGACAATTATAACATGTTACCTCTTGTTTGGAATCATGTTTGGTAGCACCGGAGGTCTTTGGTTTGTTGTGTTTGTTGAAGAATTTCTTGAACTTTCTTGTGAACAAGATCATCTCTTCATCATCGGATTGATCTTTTATCCCGACCAAGGCTATTCCCTTCCGTGTTGACACCTCAAGCTCGTGGGTGACCAAGGTACCATGAAGTTCATCAAGATCATATGATGCACTTTCTCCTTTGTTGGATTCGATGATGGTCGTCCTCTTGGCATTCCATTCTTGTGGTAAGGCTCTAAGTGCTCTTCTCCATATTTGCTTTGAAGGATACTTCTCACCAAGTTGGGCAAGCTCATTTATGATTTGGGTGAGCCTTCTAAACATCGAGTCGACGTCTTCTCCAAATTCCATCTCAAATGTTTCATACTTGAGTTGTAGTAGATCTATCTTTGTCTCTGTTGAGCCTTAAACGCATTGTTGAGTTTAATGCTTAATTTATCTCCGAATTATTTATGAGTTTTGATGATCAACAAAACTTGTGTTTGTTTTACTAATGTGTCTACTTAGTATACAGATTTAATGGTTGAAAAGTGGATTGGTTGAAAAAAATCAATTGTGCAAAGTCTGGGCAGGATCACCCCGGGAGATGGTGATCATCGCCCCAGGCGATGGCAGCCAGGAGGAGCATCGCCACGCACATCGACGGGAGCGACGCCGAGGCCCACGCGTAGGGCGAGTTCGCCTGAGGCGATGGCTTGATCGCCTGAGGCGATGTCTTGAACGCCTGAGGCGATGGTTGCATCGTTTGAGGCGATGAAGATTTTTGATCAACCCGAGCTATGTCATTGATTTTTGGTATGGATCGCCTGAGGCAATCTGGACTTCGCCTGAGGCGATTTGTGCAATTTGGTGACCATTGGGGAGCGGCGATGGTGATCGCCCGAAGTGATGTTCGAGGCGATCTTGGGGTGATTCAAGCCTTAACTGTAGCAACGGCTAGTAGGAGCCTTGGGGGCCTCCTACACTATAAATATGGATGTTTTGGAGCATTTTGAAGACAAGAAACAAGACTATAAACTAAAAGAAAGCTTTGCTCTATTCAAATTATTCTAGCATTGCAAACTTCATACATTTGTGTTGTATTGGAGTTTGTAATTTATTTCTTGTGTGGGAGTTTTGATTCTTCGTGTTGGTACACCGTGAAGGTGTTATTTGAGTTATTGTAAGGTCCTCCAACACCGATGCAAGTTGGAAATTGTAAAAGTCATCAACAAGTAAAGTTGGTGCAAGTGTGTGGCTATCCTTGGAGCCCTTAAGGCCAAGAAGAATCGTGAAGAGTGTGGTGCTCGTGAAGAGCTGTTTTTACTCGAGAAGAGTGTGTTGTGGCTAACTTGGAGCCCTTAAGGCCAAGATCATTTTTCGTTTTAGTGGAACCTCGGTTAAACATTTTCTAACCGGGAAGAGGAGACGTAGGCGATTCATCGCCGAACTTCTATAACAAATTCTTGTGTTCTTTATCTTTATTTAAATAACACATTTATTTATTTCTTCTTGTTATTTATTTGTCGATTGATTTGAAGTCTTCCGCAGCGCAAACTCGTCATTTTTGCAAATTCATTTTAAAACGCTAAAGTAGCAAAGGAACCTCATTCACCCCCCTCTTCGGTTCCAACAAGTGGTATCAGAGCCATTTGATTTTTGTTTTAAATCAAAAAAATTCTATGGCTAATCTAGCAAATGAGTTTGCTCAAGGTCAATCGACAAATCGACATCCGCTCTTCACGGGAGATAACTACGGTTATTGGAAGAATATAATTTCTCTATACATCCAATCCATAGATTATGACCTATGGAAGATTATTGTAAAAGGTCCACACATTCCTTTAAAGGAAGTTGGGGGAATAACTATTCCCAAAGAAATGGATGATTTTACAAGAGCGGATATGATCTTAATTTTGCAAAATGCTAAAGCTATTAATATTTTACATTGTGCTTTAGATATGAAGGAGTACAACCGGATCTCGATGTGCTCAACCGCAAAGGAAATATGCGACAAATTACAAATTTGTCATTAGGGCACAAATCAAGTGAAGGAGACAAATATAGATCTATTGCAACTCAAGTATGTGACATTTGAGATGAAATTCGGAGAAGACGTTGAATCGATGTTTAAAAGGCTCACCCAAATCATAAATGAGCTTGCACAACTTGGTGAGAAGTACACTCCAAAGCAAATATGGAGAAGAGCACTAAGAGCCTTGCCAAAGGAATGGGATGCAAAGAGGACGGCCATCATCGAATCCAACAAATGAGAAAATGCATCTTATGATCTTAATGAACTTCATGGTACCTTGGTGACCCATGAGCTTGAAGTGTCAACAAGGAAGGGAATAAAGGAGGATGATATATCCATAAGAAAGGGGATAGCCTTGGTCGGGAGGAAAGATCAATTCGATGATGAAGAAGATGATGATGATGAAGAGATGACCGTGTTCACTAGAAAGTTCAAGAAATTCTTCAACAAACACAACAAGCCAAAGACCTCCGGGCCTACCAAACATGATTCCAAACAAGAGGTAACATGCTATAATTGTCAAGATAAAGGTCATTATGCTAATAAATGTCCTAGGAAGAAGAACGAGGACAAAGGGAAGAAGAAAGCTCTAATAACCACATGGAGTGATAGTGACTCCGATGGGGAAGAAACAATAAACCCTTGTCTCATGGCCAAAGATGACGCAAATGATGAAGGAGATGAAAGCGACGACGAGGTACCACCTTTGATGAATTATTAGATTCCTATCATGACCTTATTGATGTTCTTGGTAAAACCAAGATGTGTAACAAATTACTCAAACTTGAAATAGCCAAGAGAGATGAAGAAAACAATTCATTGAAAAATGAATTAAGCTCTTTGAAGAAATCTTTTTGCAAGTTTAGTGATAGTAGTTTAAAGATGAATGAATTGCTTGGCTTGCAACGTTGTAGCTTTGATAAAGCCGGACTAGGCTTTTCAAGCAAATCTAAAACATTTTTAAGCTTGTTGGCTAAAGCTAAGCATAATTTTCCTACTTGCACTTATTATTGTAAAGATGGTCATACAAAGAATAAATGTAGATTTGCTAAAATCCAATACCAACTTAACAAAAGGTGGAAATGGATTCCAAAGGCGTCAATGAAAGCTAACCCTCAAGGACCCAATAATCAAATAGGTACCAAATAATCCCAAATCAAAAATTTGTTTTGTAGGGACAACAAAGGGATGGATGATGAAGGGACTAGCACCTCAAGGGAGGAAACCATCTTATGCACCACAATAGAAGAAGCGCGAGGTATATGACCAATGACAAGAACGTACTCTTGTCATCAAAGGTAAATTTATTTTGTGCATTTAAAAAGAGCAATTCAAAATTTCATTGCCACAAATTAATTATGACCAATAAATAATGAAGCTCAATATTCATTGATAGTAAAATGCATTTCCCCTTAGCATATGCACATATAAATTGTTTTGATGCTTGATTTATGCCTATCTCTTTATGGTGACTATCTTGATATGCCTTAAGTTCAAATTTGAATATGCAATGTGAAAATGTGCAATTAAATGTGATTAAGAATGCTATACTTGTTTAGATGCTCAAACTTGGATCATAGTAAAAGGGGGAGAATTTTGTGATAAACTTGAAGTTTAATACATGCATGGTTTGAGGGGGACAGTTTTTATATGCATGGTTTGAGGGGAAGAGTTTTTATATGCATGGTTTGAGGGGGAGAGGTGTTTGTATTATGCATTACTTGGTTAAATCTTGTATGTGCTATGCAATTGTTAAGGGGGAGTCTTGTTTACTCACATTTCATGCATATTACATATTCAAGTTTATCAAGTTTTGTGATCATCAAAAAGGGGGAGATTGTTGAGCCTTAAACACATTGTTGAGTTTAATGCTTAATTTATCTCCGAATTATTTATGAGTTTTGATCATCAACAAAACTTATGTTTGTTTTACTAATGTGTCTACTTAGTGCACATATTTAATGGTTGAAAAGTAGATTGGTTAAAGAAAATCAATTGTGCAAAGTCTGGGCAGGATCGCCCCAGGCGATGGTGATCATCGTCCCAAGCGATGGCAGCCATGAGGAGCATCGCCACGCACATCGAATGGAGCAACGCCGAGGCCCGCGCGCAGGGCGAGTTCGCCTGAGACGATGGCTTGATTGTCTGAGGTGATGTCTTGAACGCCTGAGGCGATGGTTGCATCGTTTGAGGTTTTGAAGATTTTTTATCAACCGAAGATACGGCATTGATTTTTGGTATGGATCGCCTGAGGCGATCTGGACTTCGCCTGAGGCGATCTGTGCAATTTGGTGACCGTTGGGGAGCGACGATGGTGATCGCCCGAGGCGATGTCCGAGGCGATCTTGGAGTGATTCAAGCCTTAAGTGTAGCAACGTCTGGTAGGAGCCTTGGGAGCCTCCTACACTATAAATATGGATGTTTTGGAGCATTTTGAAGACAAGAAACACGGTTATAAACTACAAGAAAGCTTTGCTCTTATCAAATCATTCTAGCATTGCAAACTTCATACATTTGTGTTGTATTGGAGTTTGTAATTTATTTCTTGTGTGGGAGTTTTGATTCTTCGTGTTGGTACCCCATGAAGGTGTTATTTGAGTTATTGTAAGGTCCTCCAACACCGACGCAAGTTGGAAATTGTAAAAGTCATCAACAAGTAAAGTTGGTGCAAGTGTGTGGCTATCCTTGGAGCCCTTAAGACCAAGATGACTCGTGAAGAGTGTGGGTAACTCGGGAAGAGTTTTGGGTGGCTATCCTTGGAGCCCTTAAGGCCAAGAAGACTCGTGAAGAATGTGGTGCTCATGAAGTGCTGTTTTTACTCGGGAAGAGTGTGTTATGGCTAACTTGGAGCCCTTAAGGCCAAGATCATTTTTCGTTCTAGTGGAACCTCGGTTAAACGTTTTCTAACCGGGAAGAGGAGACGTAGGCGATTCATCGCGAACTTCTATAACAAATCCTTGTGTTCTTTATCTTTATTTAAATTACTCATTTATTTATTTCTTCTTGTTATTTATTTGTCGATTGATTTGAAGTCTTCCGCGGCGCAAACTCGTCATTTTTGCAAATTCATTTTAAAACGCTAAAGTACACAAGGAACCTCATTCACCACCCCCCCCCCCCCCCCCCCCCCCCCCCCCCCTCTTCGGTTCCAACAGTCTCCTTCACTTGATTTGTGCCCTCATGACAAATTTGCAATTTGTCCCAAATTTTCTTTGCGGATGAGCACATCAAGATCCAGTTGTACTCCTTCATATCTAAAACACAATGCAAATATTAATAGCTTTAGCGTTTTAAGAAATTAAAATCATATCCGCTCTTGTAAAATCGTCCATTTCTTTGGGAATACTTATTCCACCAACTTCCTTTAAAGGAATATGTGGACCTTTTACAATGATTTTCCATAGGTCATAATCTAAGGATTGGATGTATAGAGAAATTCTGTTCTTCCAATATCCATAGTTATCTCCCGTGAAGAGCGGAGGGTGATTTATCGATTGACAATAAGTAAACTCATTTGCTAGATTAGCCATAGAAATTTTTTGATTAAAAACAAAAATCAAATGGCTCTGATACTGTAAGACCCCAACACTTAAACTCTAGTTCATTTATGATGTCGTATGTGTATAAATTTTTCATTTTCTTTTCATTCTTTAAAAAGAATCATTACATGTTTCCCATGATCCCATGACATAAATAATGTTCAACATTGTATGATCATCTCTACCAACAAATAGACTCAAGGATTTCACCCATTACCATCCCCATTACACCACTTTTACATTGTGGGGTTTTATAAAAATTTGGGCAGAGTCTCCCCATAAACTGATCTATCCGAAAATAAAAACACATCACATAACATAACTCCCGACCAGGGACAACACAATACTAAACAGAATACAGAAACACTAAGTAAATTCCCAGCCAGGGAAGACACCACACTACTAAGACAACAAAAGTGGGTTTCAACACCCTTATACAGTATATACAGATACAAGTGCTCACAGAAGAGCAACGAATAACGGATACTCATCCGGATGCATAATTAGTATATATACTAACAGCTCAACCTCGTATATCGGCTCAATCTCATACTACGCTTCTGGAAGCATCATCCAACAAGGTTCGAGCCTAGCACTCCAAGGCAGCATCGTACCTGGTGTACCTGTTTCAACAGAAACAGCCCCCACACAGGGTGAGCACACTCCAACTCGATATTCAATCACAAATCAACATACAAAATCATAATGCAACAATTTAGATTATTCAAAACTCATAAAATATACTCCTTGTGCAATTCCGAATCTGTATAGCTTCCACACACTGTTCCTGTTTCAAACTCATGCACTTTCATAATGGAAAGTTCAGTATTATCATTGAAAATATGATACCCAACAACACTATGAATTCAATACAACAACAATGTATCATTTATGCTCAACATAAATAATTCAACATCAATGTAAACCTGGTTATCCCACTATCTCATTCTCGACACTTTCTCATGATGCTCATGCCCAAGGCATCAATACTCAACTAGTATAATCGGATCACGTACCACTACGTGTCCCCCATAACTCGTATATGAAACTCAATTATTAAAGTCAAACACTTACCTGAATCATCATATTCAAAATTGCATGTATACATGAATGTATAGATACTAGATATACCTGCTCGTACGTCACCACGTACCTTATAGTAGACAACATGAACAAGCTATCATCAACGTCCGAAGTCTCCTGTAGAGTCTATAGAATATCAATTCAATATTAGCTCATAATCCAAGCAATGAATATCCATCAATAGTTCTTACTTTCATTTCCATATCACAAATCAATAACTCAATATTATGAATCAAATCATAATCAATACTTTGATGCACACATCCTCACATGAATCATGATATATCATTGGTAATGCAAAACCCCATTATCTCCCACCAACCGCTACATCAACACACATGATGCAGAAAACACACACCAATACGTGCTAGATCACACCCAACTCACATAGCAGTTCACTAGCCACAGCAGTTCAACAGGGGGAAAGGGAGTGTAGGGTGTTTGAATAATAACATCCAACCAGTGTCTAACTAAAACACTCCAATTAAGCCAATTAACATGTTCCAAACATTCAAACCCACACCGAGGTGATTCAAACCAAGACATGAAAGGAAGAATCCATGTTTATAAGATATTCCATAATTTATATCAAATTCCTTAATCATAACATAAGATCCTTTATTGCTTTAAATTCAACTCTAAATAAATTAAAGATGCATTGGTTCCATAATTCTTGATTTAGAACTCACTACTAAGAGTAGTAATTTAATAAAGTGACATAAGTCAACAATACATGTCATGATACACATTCAAGCATATACATCACCATAAACTCTATTCCATGTTAACACATACTAGCATGTATCTAACCCATTTATTTACACACTACACATACTTCCAAAGATAACACATCTCGCACCATAATCCAACTCCCACCAACACTATTACCATGGTTACAAGCCATAGAAGTTAATTCTTTTCACCACCTACAACAAGGCTTAGACCCACACTTGAATCACATTTAAGCATATTAACAAACACCTTCCATGCATGATTTTAGTCTTCATCTTTTAACCAACAATAATACTAAGCCAAGACATAATTTAACAATTTATTCTCAACAATCAACCATTCCTTAAAGTGAGTTATAATTAGACCCCCCAACAATTCATAGCATATATATACTCCAATACATATAAATATAGGTATAGAACCTCCAAACATGTAATCATCACTTAGATACAAAACTACAAGTTGGAACCACATACCCACACACCTAGCAGCACACGCACATGCACACACAGTACACACTTATCTGCACACAGAACACACACACGCACACACACTAATCAGCACACAGAACACACACACGCACACATTGGAATCACATGCACACACTAAAATCGCCAGCCATGGCAGCGAGAATCTGACTGCAATGCAAAATGGAAGGGAATTCAAGAATGACAACAAGTGCGATCGAATTTGGGGCAAGGAAATAGCAAAATGAAATGAAACTCATAAACTTTCTACTTCCAGTTTTAATCAAGCTAAAACACAATTCCAAGGACACAAACATCGAATCAAG
The DNA here is from genome assembly GCA_907163345.1 of Haberlea rhodopensis. Taxonomy (NCBI): domain Eukaryota; kingdom Viridiplantae; phylum Streptophyta; class Magnoliopsida; order Lamiales; family Gesneriaceae; genus Haberlea; species Haberlea rhodopensis. The sequence continues at coordinate 278,007 of CAJQUN010000172.1, read as the reverse complement.
CAAGAAACAAGCTTCCGAGCAGAATAGCTCAAAATCGATTGAAACCCAACTCGAAATCGCAGCAAGAAATCGAGCTCAATACCGAAGATGTGAGGATGCAACGAACAATCAGGTAAAAAGGAAGATAAAATCGATCTCTAACCTTGAAGAAATTGATGTAGAATTTTCGAAAAAATCCCATGACATTGCTGCTGCGTGCGTCGCGAAGAGGGAGAAGGGAATGAGGAGGCGGCGGGTGATGGGGTGAGGGGAGAGGAGAGTGTGTGGTTTTATATCTAACCCTAGAATTAATCCCCACCATTTAATTTACATCTCTACACTTCATTATTTTAATTCACAACTTAATATTAGATCTATCTCCACCAATTATTATTTCATAAATTAAAATCGCAAGAGCCCCTTTTTAATTTAATTTACACTACAGTTAACTTGCAAGTATTTATTTTTAATCCCGGACCAAAATGACATTCCCAATAATTTAAGAATCTCCTTGAATTTAATTAACATTATAAATACAATCCCGGAATCATTTATTCCAACCCGGACCAAAATCCGATACCAAAGAATTAATTCCCGACACATCATATAAATATCATAATTAAATCCATAAAATTATTAATTATTCCTGGACATCACAGATACCACTTGTTGGAACCGAAGAGGGGGAGGATGAATGAGGTTTCTTGGCTATTTTAGCGTTTTAAAATGAATTTGCAAAAATGTCGATTTTGCGCTGCGGAGGACTTGATGTCAATCGATAAATAAACAATATGAAGAAATAAATAAATGCGTAATATAAATAAAGCAATAAAGAACACGATAATTTGTTATAGAAGTTCGGCGATGAATCGCCTACGTCTCCTCTTCCAGGCTAGATAACTTCCAACCGAGGTTCCACTAGAACAATCTTGGCTTGGCCTTAAGGGCTCCAAGTTAGCCCCAACACACTCTTCATGAGTAAAACAGCTCTTCACGAGCAACACACTCTTCACGAGTCTTCTTGGCCTTAAGGGCTCCAAGGATAGCCACACAAAACTCTTCCCGAGTTACCCACACTCTTCACGAGTCTTCTTGGCCTTAAGGGCTCCAAGCATAGCCACACACTTGCACCAACTTCACTTGTTGATGACTTTTACAATTTCCAACTTGTGTCGGTGTTGGAGGACCTTACAGTAAATCAATTAACACCTTCACGGTGTAACAACACGAAGAACACAAGAACTCTCTCACAAGAAATGAATCACAAACTCCAATACAACACTAATGTATGAAGTTTGCAATGCTAGATAGAATTTGATTGAACACAACTTTATTGTAGTTTATGGACTTGTTTCTTGTCTTCAAAATGCTCCAAAGCATCCATATTTATAGTGTAGGAGGCCCCCAAGTCTCCTACTAGCGGGTGCTACACTTAAGGCTTGAATCACTCCAAGATCGCCTCGGACATCGCCTCGGGCGATCACCATCACCGCGCTCCAACGGTTGCCAATTTACATAGATCGCCTCAGGCGATGTACCGACCGGTACCAAAAAATATTGTCGTAGCCTCGGTTGATCACAAACTTTCATCGCCTCAAACGAAGTCTTCATCACCTCAAACGTTCCATGCATCGCCTCAGGCGATCGTGCCATGCGCGCGGTCCTCAGTGTCGCTTCAGTCGATGTGCGTGGCGAAGTCTCGTAAGGCTGCCATCGCCTGGGGCGATCCTGCCCAGACCTTGCACAATATGATTTTCTTCATATAATCCATTTAATCATCTAAACATGTACACTAAGTAGACACATTAGTATAACAAACACAAGTTTTGTTGATCATCAAAACTCATAAATAATCCGGAGATAAATTAAGCATTAAACTCAACCATACGTTTAAGGCTCAACACAAATTCTCTCACTCAAAAGCATGAAGCCAGTTAAATAAGAGATATAAATGTCAAGTGGTTTGGGAAGTTAAATTCTTAAAGTTAGTCTAAGAATAGAAAAATTCATGGAATTGGGAGTTTCCTGTCCAAATAAGTCATTTGAATTCGTCGTAATCTACATCCCATAATAAATATGGATATATTATACCTTTTAAGAATAATAGTAGAAAAGTTCTAAGGTTGTTGTGTAGCAGCATAAACGAGAAACATGATCAAATAACGCATTTTGAGATATGATCGGAGAGCAGAAAAAACTTCAATTAATAAAATGAGAGGTTCGTAGCGGAATCCTAAACAAAGAAAGTCATCACTAGAATACCAAAGGAATAGTCCTTATTATTCTTATCTCATCACATACTAAAAAAACTAGTATATTGTCTCTCCGTCTCCTAAATCCCCTTCAACGTTTTCCACTACCATAAAATCTTCGTCGGGATCTTCTTACTCCATCAGGAAATTGATCAAAGATTGCTTGTCGGCGACTTCCTGTGCCAATTCATTCTTCTCATTTGTGAGAGCTTGGATTCGGGTCCACATGTTCTCACGACACTCATTGAACTCCTCCCCGAAGTGTTTCACTTGTTGGCACTTGTTATTGTGGAGTCTCACCAGTGATTTTTTGTCCTCGATTGCTTTTATAAGTCACTCTTTGGCACGATGATGGTGGTATGTCATCCTTTGGGCCTTGTAACGAAAGTGATTGATTATCTCCAACAACTCGGTCTTGTTTCGCATCTCCTTGTCTTGGAACACTTTAAGTTAAGTTATATCATGTTCTATCTTTTGGATCAAACTGGTTTGAGTGTGATTCATCGTACTCTATGTTGGATTAAAAAAATATGTGAATATGGATGCAAAATCGAAGGATGAGATTTCGTGGGTTAGAGTTCTTAGGTGTGGCTCTTCGAAAATCTTTCGGTGATGAAATCTTCGAATCTTGACAAAGGTTTCTTCGATATGTTGTGAGAATCTCTAACACAATTTGGATTGAAACAAAAAAAGAAAAATCTGCTTTGGTAGTTAAAATTTTTGAAGGTATCATCTTTTGGATTGTAGGGTTTAACTGGCGTAGACTATGGCTTCAAGTTTCGAACAATCCATGCTTAAAAATTTGAAATTGATCAGGAGATTTTAATGGGTACAAACTGAGGATCAATATACTCGGTCAGGTTTACAAAATATGTTATGGTATGTGAATAGTCGGGATTTCAATCTAAGGCCATAAAACACACACTTGGGCTTGGATGAACATTTATAAGGATTTATATCCCAACTTTAATTTGAAGATGGCATTCGTAGTTGGGAGAAATCAAAGCCCGAAACTTCGCAATTTTAGGGTTCTAGGGGCAAGAATCTCGATCCTAAATTGAGCATCTTCCCATGTTTGTGATTTTGATTAGATAGAGGGTTTTTTTAGGCATGGAATATGGATCATAAACCCGAAATTAATTTGAAATTGGTGTTCGGATTGATGAGGAAATAGAATCCCAATTTCCATGACCTAGGGCTAAGGGGCGTCGATTTTGGCTCGACATTGGAAGCTTTCTCTTGTTTGTAAGAAACATCTAATAGATGGCTTTTATTAACTATACAATGGAGAGTAAAAATCCGAAATTAATTTGATTTGGTATTGGGATAATAGGAAAAGCGGAGCTTGAGTTTCGGTTAAAATTAGGGTTCTTGGGAAGCAATTTCGATTCGAAATTACTCAGTGTTCAATTATTGGAATTCAAATTTTTCAGAGAGCTTTGGTTTGAAATGCTATAGGATTAATAACCCAGAAGTAATTTGGAAATGTTGTTCGGATGTTTGAGAAATCAAATATGGAAATTTCGAAAATGAGATTCGATCTACAATTGGCAACAATTCCGCGGTTGGGGCTTGAATTTGGTAGAGGGCTTTTATGAAGGATGATATTTGGATCATTAACACAGATCGGATTTGAAAATTACATTACAATGGGTGAAAAACCGAGAGCCAAAAATTTGGATTTTAGGGTTCCTAAGACGTGAAGTTCGCCTTGAAATTGACCACCTTACATCTTTTGTGAATCAAATTCAGTAGGGTGCTTTTGATATATATGTCATGTGAACATTAACCCAGAATTAATTTAAATACGTTTGGATTTGAACGAAATCGAAGATGAACATAGCGTGACCTATGGTTCATACGCGAGATTTTAGGCTCGAAATTGGACACCTTCCTTTGTATGTGAATCTTATTTGTTAGAGGGCTTTATTTCATCGTTGTATCGGTGTCACGGTGATGTGTCCAATTCGTCGATATACGTACGACGACACCAAGCTTGGAAAAAACGATTGAGGGTTTGGTGCGCTATTTTAATTTCTATCGTGAAATTAGCCATGCAGCGTTCGTCTGTTCGATCAGCCGTCTGGTGTCGTGGCTTCGTTTGAGGAAGGTGGTCGAGGTGACGGGTCGGTTGCCAAATGGGGAAGAGCGGCGGTACAACGGAGTTAATAACGTTAGTAGCCTATTTTTTTATTTTACATGTTCTTCATTTTATTTTTATTTTGCAAAAGTTAATTCAGATTGTAATTTTTAGATTCCCAACTGATTTCTGATTTACGCAGTTGGTCTATTCCATCTGAAAATTTAAATATGGTTATTTTTATATCAACCAAAAATCTTTTCCCAGCGGGATCATGTAACCTGGTTTGCTTTGATACCACTAAAATGTCACGCCCCGAGACCGGAGTGCATGACATCGATGTTGATTCAAAAAATTAATTCAAAATCAACAAGCCTCATAGTACAGATCTATGATGAAATCAGTATAGTTATTCCATTAAAAATAATACTCGTCTTTACAAAACTTGAATAAGTTGTTCATAAAGCACCTTAGATCTAAACATAGTTGCGGAAGCGTAATTGAAAGAATAAAAATCTTGGAATCTCCTCAGTGTATCGCCACCCTAAAAGTGATATTGTCATCCTTCATCGACCTCTTCCATGTTATTATCTGGGGAGGGGAGGTAAGTGGTGAGTATTTGAGAAAACACACAGCAAGTAGGAGCCACTTGAACATGATAAAACATATGTATAAATCTTTTCAAATAACTCTTTATCAAACACATAGTAAATCAATACACATACTCATAAGTGCTCACGCTAGAGCCTTATCACATAAACACATAATCACATAATCGTTTTTTGGGAGAGGTGGCTCCCGTGTGCATAGCAATTTTCTCTTAAGGATCAAGAGGTGGCTCTCATGCATGTGGCACGCCCACATCAAGTGGTGGCTCTTACACACGTATCACTTTGCCATGCAGATCCTTCGACTTTCAATGCGCATTTCTCATGAACTTTTATAATATGGTCTTAAAATACATGTTCGTGTTCAACTGAAATTTTAACACATATATAGAGTTTCAAAACGAAATGACAATTGTAGCAAAAACCCACTTACTGTGTTTGATAAAGATGGTGCTAAGATGAGATCTGGGTTGAGGGAAATGGTGTAAATCTCATCCTCTCTTCCTTGCAAGTGTCGAAATATTTTGAAAATTCTAGGTAGTGGATGTTGGGATATGCCCTAAGATAAGTCATTAGATGATTATTTTGACATACAATATTTATGATTTTCTGAATGGCAATTCATTATTATATATTATTCTTTTAACTGTGCAATGTGAACAAATATATATGTTAATGTCCTTAGAATAATATTATATTATTCTTAAACATTATCCCTAGTCAAGTATCATCATGAATCAGGATAATGATAATACATAGAGACTAGTATGTATTGATCGATGAATTGTTCATTGATATGAGATATCAAATCAATACATGGGTACATGTTAGAGAACGATGTACTGGACAGACCCACCATGAGAATGCAACATGGATAGTTATATGATTGTCATATGCAATTCTCATAGTGATAATAATGTATGTAATCCTTACGACTTGTGATCATCAGAGATCCCAACATAAGGAGTTATGTATCTTGATATTGTCAAACGTTACCCGTAACAGGGTAAACTATAAAGGCAACTATTGGATACACTACGAATTATGTAGAGGGATGTTGACTGATCGAGATAGGATTTGTCCCTCCTATATAACAGGAGATGTGTTTGGCCCTTGATCAAGTGAGAACTAAAATGCATGGCCATGCTCGAATGAGTCGATATGAGATATCGAGCTTATTCGTTTATTCTAGTTCTACTTGGGGATCAAGAAATAGAGATTGAATATACGAGTATGACTATTCCATGACTCGTGTTCAATCTAAACACAAAGGACAAAGGGATTAAGTTACATGGTTAATATTATCACAAGTTCTAAAGGTAATGTCGAGTCATTGACATTCTTGTAATTTGGGTAGCCTCGATGTGTTGTTAGACACCGCTCCTTGCTTGCAACGTAAAATAAGATTTTATGTCACTGCCAACATTACAAGATCCTATCGGGTCGCACAAAAGATTAAATCGAGAAGGGAAATTAAATTCATTTGAAAATTAATTAAGAAGAATCTTAATTAAAAGATTATAAAGATTTAATTAAATCATGGGTTTGGGCCCATGAGGCTTTAAGAAAGCCTTAAACCTTAATTAAATCTTATAATATAAATACAAGGTTATGATTAATTGTTTAAAACACAATTCATATCATTCCAACCTAATTAATTGAAGCACACGGCCGCCTCATCCTTGAGTTCTCTCGGCTTCTTCATAGCCGAAGTGTGGCCAAGGAAATTTGGAGCCTCTTTTGATTGTGAATCAAGTGTGCTTCTTGTTTTGGTTTAAGAACAAATCTAGCACTTTGTTCTTAAGCTTTTCCTTCGTTCGATTTGATCGTGTGGATACTGTTGAGGCAAAACTTGACAAGTTTTGCTAGTGACTCGAAGGAGACGTTGGACGTGGTGCTGCTCCGTGGAATCTGCTCAAACACGCTACAAGGGTGAGACCTTCGTAAATCCTTTATCCGATATGATAACCTATGTATAGATACGTGGTTTAGTAATCCAAAATTTTATTCCGCTGCGTTGTATGCTCATTGGATTACTTACAGTGGTATCAGAGCCGTGTACAAGGCTCATATCGGATTTATGTGGTTAAACTGTTTTAATCATATTTGAATAATATTGCATGCTTTTAAAACTGTATGAACATATATGATATGTTAATATTAAGTTTGTGAAATTATCATGAAATTATATTTGATATAATTGATGTTTGTTGTATACGATACATGAAGGCGCAAAACCAAGCCCAAAGCATGAGATGGTTCGACCACCACCATCACAAATGACACACGGCTGCCACATGAGGGCTAGGGTTTTCGAACCCTTGGCTCGAGATGGTTTAGTCGTTGTGGCTAATAATTGTGCATGGAAGTATCGAAACTTGATTAGGGTTTAGAACCCATTGGCTCGTGACGGCTAGCTCATGACGGCTAGGGTTTTGAACCCTAGTAGCCGTGCATGGGCTCGGCCATCGTCGCCCTTTGGCTAGGGTTTAGAACCCTTCTCTTGGCTCGAAATTTTGTATTAGCGGCACTTGACTCACGATAAATGATGGATGACGGCTAGGGCCACATGAGGGCTAGGGTTTTCGAACTCATTGGCTCGAGATGGTCAAGCCGCCAACGTCATGAATCGTGCATGAAAGGCCAAGAACTATAACAAAGGTTTCGAACCATTGTGGCTCGTGACGGCTAGGGTTTCGAACCCTAGCAGCCAAGATTGGCTCACGGCCGCCACCGTCCAAAGGTGTTAGGGTCTCGGACCCTTGAGCTTATGCCGTGGTTTTGGGCTAAGTTTCCGTGACATGTGATGTCCCGAGCGTACGATAATTTTTCAAAAATTATTTTACAGTTTTAATTAGAATTAAATTTTAAATTGTTTAGAATTTAATTAATTAAATGTTAAAGCATGTTTTATGTGTTGTTTGAGCATGATGCATGGTTATAGCCCTTTGACCTATTAGATAGGATTTGTGAATGTTTGTAATTTATAATACGACCTGCGTGTCGTGCCTTCTCTATTTTACTCTAAATGTTATCCCTCCCCTATGTTCCCCTCGAATGTGAATCGAGGAATTCTATATCTTGTAAATAGTATAGTTTATTTGTTGATGGTGATCAATGAAGATGGAGTATCGTGTCGGGATGAGGAGGCCATTCACAAATTGGAGCCAAAGGAAGGTGCTTGTGAAGTTACCTTAGGTTGACTCTTAAGATTTTTCTCATTGGCTTGAGAAAATTGTTAGTAGGGGCTATAACCATGTCACGTTTAATTATGTATGTTGATGCATTTATCTTATGTTTTAGATTGATAATTGTATTACACATATATGTAGATATGTATACAACTATATGTAGTAGACATATTTTAAATTATCAAACTAATCATGAAATCAATAAATCCCTCTAAAATATTAAGTTTTAGATGCCTTCCAAAATTAAAAGTACTCGTCAATAACTTCGATTGTACATGTGTGGGTTTGCCAAAGCAAAGCACTGTGGCAATCTTAGTAAGGCACGAAAGGATAAAAGTGATATCCGTTATACTTTAAATTGTGTACGACTTAACTAGGTTATCTCAATAGGATTGGGAACCTAGAGGCATGGGTTGGATAATAATTCATTTGATGAATTGAACAAAGTGTTGTTCGTCCAACTATCCAAGAATTGTATGTGATGTAATTGACAAAGTGTTGTCTACCAAAATAACCGAGTCTTGGGCGATTAGCCAAAGCTAACTCAAGATTAGGCGAAATATGGATCTTGGCCCACTAAAGGTTTCGAGGGTTGATATTTTTTAAAAACAAAATAGTGGGAGTATCATTTAATATAAGACCATATTAAATGATTAAATCATAAACTTATTTTGCATATTTATATTGTAGATATACATGGCAACTAACAACGTAACAAGCACTTTATCACTGCGATCGGTCCTTGAGAAGGACAAATTAAATGGGACAAATTTCCTAGACTGGCATAGGAACTTGAGGATAGTCCTCAAACAAGAAAAGAAATAATATGTCCTAGGGGAACCCTTACCTGCTGAGGAACCTCCCCTAACGGCTACAAGAGCCGATAAAGATGCTTACAAGAAGCATCAAAGTGACGCACTTGATGTTGGGTGCCTTATGCTTGGCACCATGAACTCTGAGCTTCAGAAGCAACATGAGGAAATGGAGGCGTTTGATATGATTGAGCATCTTAAGCAACTGTACCAACAACAAGCAAGACAAGAGAGGTATGATGTCTCTAAGGTGTTATTCCAGTGTAGAATGGTAGAAGGAAGTCTGGTTGGAACTCATGTACTCAAGATGATTGGGTATATTGAGAATCTGGAGAAGCTGGGTTTTCCTTTGGACCAAGAGTTGGCCACTGACGTGATCTTGAAATCGTTGCCTGAAAGCTTCAGTCAATTTGTCTTAAATTACAATATGATTGAAATTGAGAAGACACTACCACAGTTACTTGGCATGCTTAGAACTTTTGAAGCAAATAGCAAGAAGTCTAAACCTACAAATGTTCTTATTGTGAATAAGCACAAAGGAAAGACTAAAGCTAAGAACTTCAAGAAGAACAAGAAGGTCTTTGTTAAATCTAAGCCAAAGTCATCTGCACTGAAACCAAAGGGAGGGATAGCGAAGGAAGGGAGTTGTTTCCATTGCGGTAAGACCAGCCATTGGAAAAGAAACTGCAAAGTATATCTGGAGGATCTAAAGAAAGGAAGTGTGACTTCCACTTCAGGTATTTTTGTTATAGAAGTCAATTTATCTACTTCTTCATCATGGGTATTAGATACTGGATGTGGATTTCACATTTGTGTAAATGTGCAGGACCTCAAAAAGAGTAGATTGTTGGCGAAAGGCGAAGTTGATCTCCGAGTTGGAAATGGAGCAAGTGTTGCTGCATTAGCTATAGGAGATTATTATTTATCTTTGCCTTCTGGTTTATCATTGATTTTAAAAGACTGTTATTTTGTGCCATCCATTACCAAAAACATAATTTCTATTTCTTGTTTAGACAAGTGTGGGTTTTCATTTATAATAAAGGACAATTGTTGTTCTATTTGTTTAAATGATATGTTTTATGCTAGTGCACAAATGGTGAATGGTCTTTATTTATTAAATCTTGATATGCCTATCTATAACATAAATACTAAAAGGATTAAAAATAATGATTGTAATCCGACATATCTCTGGCACTGTCGCTTGGGCCACATAAACGAGAACTGCATATCTAAACTTCATAAGGATGGAGTATTAGATTCATTTGATTTTGAATCATATGAAACATCCGAATCTTGTTTAATGGGCAAGATGACTAAAGCCCCTTTCAAGGGACATGTTGAAAGGGCAAAATGTTTTATTGGGACTAATACATAGTGATGTATGTGGACCAATAAGTACACAAGCTAGAGGTGGTTTTCAATACTTCGTTACATTTACTGATGACCTCAGTAGATATGTGTATGTGTACCTAATGAAGCATAAGCATGAAACCTTTGAAAAGTTCAAAGATTTCAAGAATGAAGTACAAAACCAACTTGGCAAAAGTATCAAAATCCTTCGATCAGATCGAGGAGGTGAATACTTAAGCCAAGAGTTTCATGACTATCTAAAGGAGTGTGGGATAGTCCCACAACTCACTCCTCCGTATACTCCACAATGGAATGGTGTATCCGATAGGAGAAATCGAACCTTGTTAGACATGGTTAGATCAATGATGAGTCATGCAGATCTTCCGATATCGTTTTGGGGACACGCTCTAGAAACAGCGATTTTCTTACTGAACCGTGTTCCATCTAAATCAATGGAAAAGACACCATATGAGATATGGACTGGGAAGCGTCCTAGTATGTCTTTTATGAAGATTGGGGTTGTGAGGCTTTCGTTAGACATCACGCCACTAACAAACTTGGACCCAAATTTGATAAGTGTTTATTTGTGGGGTATCCTAAGGAAACAAAAGGATACTATTTCTATTATCCCACCGAGAACAAAGTAGTTGTTGCTCGTACTGGTGTATTTCTTGAAAGAGAATTTATTTCTAGAAAAACTAGTGGGAGAAAAATAGAACTTAGTGAAGTTCAACCACAAGAAAACACTGAACCTGAGATTGAGATGGAAACAGAGCAGGCACCGCAATCTGTTGTGGAAGAAGTACCTGCTCAAGAGACACAAGCCCATCGTAGGTCTGTAAGAGAACACCGGGAGCCACAGAGATATGGATTTCTTGTGACTCAACAAGGTGACTTACTACTTATTGATGAGGATGAGCCGTCATCTTATCAACAAGCTATAATGGGCACTGATTCTGAGAATTGGCAAGAGGCCATGAAATCTGAGATGGAATCCATGTATGCAAACCAAGTATGTACTTTGGTTGATCCACCTGAAGGGGTACGACCCATAGGGTGCAAATGGATTTTCAAGAAAAAGACCGATATGGATGGTAACGTACAAACCTATAAAGATCGGCTGGTTGCAAAAGGATTCAAACAAATTCATGGTATTGACTATGATGAAACCTTTTCACCAGTGGCCATGGTTAAATCCATAAGGATCTCATGATTATGAAATCTGGCAGATGGATGTCAAAACAGCTTTCCTTAATGAAAATCTGCTCGAGGATGTGTACATGACACAGCCCGAGGGTTTTGTCGATCCAAAGGATGCTGGAAAGATATGCAAGCTACAACGATCCATTTATGGATTGAAGCAAGCTTCTCGGAGTTGGAAACTTCGTTTTGATGATGCAATCAAAGAGTTTGGTTTTCTCAAAAACGTAGATGAACCTTGTGTCTACAAGAAGGTCAGTGGGAGCGTAATCATTTTCCTAGTGTTGTATGTAGATGACATACTTCTCATTGGGAATGATACCCCTGCCTTAGAATCTGTAAAGATTTGGCTAGGGAATTGCTTTTCAATGAAAGACTTGGGAGAAGCCACCTATGTATTAGGAATCAAGATCTATAGAGATAGATCAAGAAGACTTCTCGGCCTAAGTCAAAGTACACACATAGACAAAGTGCTTAAAAAGGTTTAGCATGCAAGAATCAAAGAAAGGATTCGTGCCTATGACACATGACATATATCTCTCGAAGGAACAGTGTCCTTCAACACCAGATGAGAGACAACGCATGAGTAAGATTCCATATGCGTCAGCTATTGGATCTATCATGTATGCCATGATATGTACTCGTCGCGATGTATCGTATGCTTTGAGCATGACGAGCAGGTATCAAGTTGATCCAGGTGAAGGTCACTGGATTGCAGTCAAGAACATCCTGAAGTACTTGAGAAGGACTAAGGATACATTCTTGATTTATGGAGGTGAGGAAGAGCTCAATGTAATGGGTTACACTGATGCAAGCTTCCAAACTGACAAAGATGATTTTCGATCGCAATCTGGATATGTGTATTGCCTAAATAGAGGTGCTGTGAGCTGAAAGAGTTCAAAGCAAGAGACAGTAGCTGATTCTACAACGGAAGCTGAGTATATTGCTGCCTCGGATGCAGCAAAGGAAGCTGTTTGGATTACGAAGTTCATTTCTGAACTTGGAGTGGTGCTTAGCATTAAAGATCCGATAGAACTCTATTGTGACAACAATGGAGCGATCGCATTGGCTAAGGAACCTAGATCTCACCAAAGATCCAAGCACATACTTAGGCGTTTCCATTTCATTCGAGAAATCGTTGAAAGGGGAGATGTTAAAATATGCAAAGTACCAACAGATGATAATGTATCTGACCCATTGACGAAGCCACTGTCACAGCAGAAGCATGATCGTCATACTAGATCTCTAGGCATTAGGTATATGTCTGAATGGTCTTAGTGCAAGTGGGAGATTTGTTGGGATATGCCCTAAGACAAGTCATTAGATGATTGTTTTGACATACAATGTTTATGATTTTCTAAATGGCAATTCATTATTATATATTATTCTTTTAACTGTGCAATGTGAACAAATATATATGTTAATGTCCTTAGAATAATATTGTATTATTCTTAAACATTGTCCCTAGTCAAGTATTATCATGAATCAGGATAATGATAATACATAGAGACTAGTATGTATTGATTGATGAATTGTTCATTGATATGAGATATCAAATCAATACATGGGTACATGTTAGAGAACGATGTACTTGACAGACCCACCATGAGAATGCAACATGGATAGTTATATGATTGTCATATGCAATTCTCATAGTGATAATAATGTATGTAATCCTTACGACTTGTGATCATCAGAGATCCCAACATAAGGAGTTATGTATCTTGATATTGTCTAACGTTACCCGTAACAGGGTAAACTATAAAGGCAACTATTGGATACACTACGAATTATGTAGAGGGATGTTGACTGATCGAGATAGGATTTGTCCCTCCTATATAACAGGAGATGTGTTTGGCCCTTGATCAAGTGAGAACTAAAATGCATGGCCATGCTCGAATGAGTCGATATGAGATATCGAGCTTATTCGTTTATTCTAGTTCTACTTGGGGATCAAGAAATAGAGATTGAATATACGAGTATGACTATTCCATGACTCGTGTTCAATCTAAACACAAAGGACAAAGGGATTAAGTTACATGGTTAATATTATCACAAGTTCTAAAGGTAATGTCGAGTCACTGACATTCTTGTAATTTGGGTAGCCTCGATGTGTTGCTAGACACCGCTCATTGCTTGTAACGTAAAATAAGATTTTATGTCACTGCCAATATTACAAGATCCTATCTGGTCGCACAAAAGATTAAATCGAGAAGGGAAATTAAATTCATTGGATGAATTAATTAATTAAGAAGAGTCTTAATTAAAAGATTATAAAGATTTAATTAAATCATGGGTTTGGGCCCATGAGGCTTTAAGAAAGCCTTAAACCTTAATTAAATCTTATAATATAAATACAAGGTTATGATTAATTGTTTAGAACACAATTCATATCATTCCAACCTAATTAATTGAAGCACACGGCCGCCTCATCCTTGAGTTCTCTCGGCTTCTTCATAGCCGAAGTGTGGCCAAGGAAATTTGGAGCCTCTTTTGATTGTGAATCAAGTGTGCTTCTTGTAATGGTTTAAGAACAAATCTAGCACTTTGTTCTTAAGCTTTTCCTTCGTTCGATTTGATCGTGTGGATACCGTTGAGGCAAAACTTGACAAGTTTTGCTAGTGACTCGAAGGAGACGTTGGACGTGGTGCTGCTCCGTGGAATCTGCTCAAACACGCTACAAGGGTGAGACCTTCGTAAATCCTTTATCCGATATGATAACCTATGTATAGATCCGCGGTTTAGTAATCCAAAATTTTATTCCGCTGCGTTGTATGCTCATTGGATTACTTACAGTGGAATGGATGGATCCCCTTTACATTGTATGGAGTGTTTTTAATATAGGAGAGTTGGGTGGTGGAATTTCCTTAACCTTGAGTGGAAAAATCTCATGATTTAAGTCTTCTAATTGAATGTGTGGTTTAATGGTGATTGTGTGGTATAATTGCAAGATGGCGGTCAACCTACCCACCAATAAGGCAATTTGATGGCTTGATCCTTGGTGAATTGATGTATAATGGTTTTAATGGTGATTGAGATTGTATAATTAAGTTGATGGGTATGAGTTGTCAAGGCACTTAATTTGGAGGGCAAGAATTATGTGCACTTAATTGTGGAGGTGCATGCTATTGAGGCCATTAAATAGGGAGTGAAATTTGGGGTCATCACAGATGCTTCCCAACAAAAGCAGACTGATTATCAGAATTCACATTATCAATAACTTTGCTCAATCGATTAGCCAACAGCTTCGACAGAACCTTATACACACACCCTAGCAAATAAATGGATCTAAAGTCCTCAACCTTAACCGGATCCCTCTTTTTAGGAATAAGAGTGATGAACGAATGGTTACCTCCTCTAACAATTTTTCCATAAGTATGGAATTCAACACGTCTCACAAAGTCTGACTTGAGTACTTCCCAGTTCTTCTTGATGAAGTTAAAATTAATAACATTTGGTCCCAGTGCTTTGAAACTCTCACAATCCCAAACTGCATCCTTAATCTCCTCCACGGAGAAAGGTGCAGTCAAGAACTCATTATCACAAGCATTCAATTTTTTTACATTAATCCCTTGAAATATAGGACACTTCCACTTCGAAGATTGAAATCTTTTCACAAAGTGGTTTCTCACTCCATTCTTCACCTCAACTACCTCATCTTTTCACAACCCATCGATAAGTAATCCTGGAATATCATTTGTCCTTCTCCTCTTATTGACACAGCAGTGAAAAAGCCTGGAATTAGAATCACTTTCTTGCAGCCACTTAATCCTAGCTTTCTGAGCGAGGAAACTTTCATGTGATTGATTATTCCGACTGCATGCTCACTGTCACATGCGTTATCAATCCACATGTTTGACTTATATAATGTTACACGTGAGGGGGAGTGTTGAGAGTTGTCCTACATTTGGACTTTACAAGCTATGTTAGTTCTTAATAAGATATGTGATTACTCCATTCATTACCAAATGGTTTTGAGTTGAAACATCATGTATTCTTAATAAAAAAAATGTCATGCGGATGTTGACTGCGGTTTTTAACTAATTGTCGAGACCACTCGTAATAAATTCTTGAAAAGTATATTAGTTTATAGCTTTTGAGAGGTAATCCTTTAGCATTTTCGATTGTTTGTTTTTGCTCTACATTCAACAAAGTTAGAGGAATTTGGACAATACTTGCTACGGCCCAAAACATAAATTTTGAAATGGCCCATGTCCTGCTCTGCCCAGTAAATCAAAAGGAGGCCCAACAAAATAAAATCCGTTTTGAGTGTTGATCTTATATTTTTCTAACCAGGTCTTATGCTGTTAGCAATATCATTTCAAGATTACTCTTGTCTTAAGTTGGTCCCCGAGTGATCTGGGGCCATTCGATCTACTGAGATTAAAAGTTTGATCATTGTTGTTGGTGTAGAATAGTTACGGTAAAGCTAACTACAACAAAATATGAGATCTGGTTCATAACCCTTGTCTATATTTTATTATTAGTTAAATCCATTATACACATCCGTCGCATATAATTAGTTTTTTTTTATATTTGGAGGGTGAATTTTTTCACTTAAAGTTTGATTTGGACTCGAGTCGTCCCAAAAAAAACATGAGTTTTATCACTTTGGTCAAGGCTCGCATATAATTAGTTTTGTATGTGTCAAATACTGGATTCTTGATAAATCATTATGATCTGTCCGAATTAGTTATGCACGCGTCTTTTGACTTTAATTATTATTAGTTTCCCTATGTTGAAAAGGACAGATTACATATATGACATATTTCAAATTCTGAGTTGTATATAAGAGAAATTATATTTATTTCTTTAATGATAAAGATATCAATGAATTAAGTTGATTAAATTGTTTCGTTTCTGCAAATTAAAATATGGATAAACTACCAATAAATCCTCAAACTCAAACTTTTCTTTAACCTAACTTCCATTATTCATTATTTTATATTATCTCCAATCATACTTCCATCTTCATCCTAACTCTCTACCCCACAACACTTTACCAATTTACCCTTACAAGTGGTAATGGATTAATTGCATTATACCCCCTGAAGTTTTAATCACTTTTTAAAAATTACCCCAAAGTTACCATTTTCTAATAAACTTGTCCTTTATAATCCGACTTTGTGAAATTGGTATCAGAGCATATGTTTATTCTGGAATTACTATAATAATATCTTGAATATTAATTTGTAACATATACGGAGGAGACGGTTCAAGATAATATGGACCTGAACGAATGTTCGAAGTGTCATTCATACAGGTGGTACTTCCAAAAATTGGAAGCACTAAATCAGAAACATATGGCAGAAGCTCAACGCTTCAACCATAAGTGGAAACTATTACGAGGAACAGGATTATGCACACCCGCCATAAACCATTACAAGAAACTCGAAAGGATGGTAAAGAGGCTCCATCAAGTGAACCTCAAATTACAGTTCGAGTTAGCTGAACTTCAGGAAGACGATCATCCTGAATATGAAGATGTTGTTCTAGACCCAATGATCTAACAGGGACCGGACCAGATGAATAGGATGTGAGAACCAACCTTTTGAGAAATTGAGCCAGATTCTTCTAAGATATCCCAAGATCTTAGAGAAATCCAGAAGACAGTGCAGCGTTATGGATACCTTCAATACCAGTCCCTGCACAGATCTATCTGATTCAAAGTCAGATGGAGATTATGATTAAACATCAGGAGGAAATTCTTGAAAACCTTCGAGATGTTCAAAACAGAGTAAAGGAGTTGGAGTCAAGACCAAGTCCTATAGGAAGAAGGAACGGATGGTGGTTACCACCGTCATATGGAACAGAACCCCTTTTACACCAAAAGGGGAAAGCAGAGGAGGTCCGAAGACCTTTGACGAAGACTGAAAAAATGATTGCAGTTCTACTAGGAGAGCCCATACTTCCCACAAAGCAATGGAAAGAATTAACCTGGAAGATCTGCGTGATCTTGCTGATTCATTTGCGGGATTAAATCTCGTAGAATTCAAGACAGGAGAGCTTGTACCAATACCTCCACCACAAGAAAGTTTCGGGTCACACAATCCGCCCGAATGTGATCAAAGTATGCCGCACAGGGAAGATTTCACCTCAGCAACTTTGGATCCCGCAGTTGGAACAAGGAACCATTCCCGCAGGTCAGATATACATCAAATGCCTTGCGAGAAATCTCAGTTAGATCCAATCCATCCATATGGACTTATGCTCAACATGGATATCTTGGATTTCAAAAACTGAGAAGTTCTTATTGATGAATGGGCTTCAGCAATGAGAATAGGAGCAAGAATGCTCGATCTAAGCAAAGAAGGATTCATTTTACTTCTCAAAATGAGTCTGGAAGGATCAGTCAATATTGTCTGGGATATCGGAGACCCAGGTAACAAGGAAGAAGTTTTAGCCGGATAGTACCTGAAATAAAGCGTGGAAAAGATGGCAAAATTCTTTAAAATCTGTTTCATTGAAGTAAGCTACTTCGAAGGGATGGAGGAAGAGAAGACTAAAAAATATAGACAAGCTCTAATTAGCCTGGAACTACATGATATCTGTTATGTAGATGAGTACATCAAAATCTTTAAAGAGTATCGATGGAAGGCAAAGATAGAAGAAAACGATGCAGCAGAACTGTTCTTTGCCGAAATTCCGAGCCCATGTTGAGAAATGCTTATCCATGAGTATACACCTCATGCAATCGAGACAGTGTCCGGGAGAATGTCATTTCTTAAGTTAAAACTGCGGAGTGGTGCTACCAAGCAAAACTCCAGAAGAGTTTCAAGAAGCTCAGAGGAATCAAGAAAATAGATCATATTTGCTGTACATGGAATGACATCCCTACAATCATAACTACCCTCAGAGGCGAAAGATGAAAAAACACAGAGCTCATACATATGCCCGAGGAAGTAGTTCAAGAAGAAGTATGTCTTCATGGAGACCTAGAAAGTTCTTGTCAACGCAGAAATCCCGAAGTTACAGTTCTGGGCAAAGATCAGGACCAACAAGGAGTAGAACCTTGTCAACATGTTCTAATCAAGCTAGTTCTAGCAGAACACCAACGAAGAGAACTTTCAGACACACACATACTCGTGCAAATGAGAGTTTCAAAGATTGTAACTGCTGGACATGCGGAGCAAGAGGACATATCTCTACAGATTGTCCAGAAAACAAAAGCCGTGGTGTAAGACATTTCAAGCATACCAAAGAATTTGAAGATGCTGTCTATTTCCAGGATTTGGTACAAGTGTATCAATTTGAGGATATTCCCTTAGATGAAAGCATCTACAAAGAAGAGATCTATTCTGATGATGGAGGTGAATCCAGTTAAGAATCAGAGTGAATGTTAGTTCCTTCAACATGTGATCAGAGAAGAGCCGTTGGGACTTTTCTCTCATACTACTGTTCTCATAAAACTCTTATGAGAATCATGAAGGAAGAGCCAAAGCTTCAGATCTATGATGGATTTACAATTGGAGCAATGAAGAAAGCCTTGGATATGATCGGTCTTCGAAGCAGGAGGCATCCGACTATTCATAGGGTAACAACAGGTGAATTTGCAATTCCGATGGAATTCACGGGAAACCAAATCAATAAGCAATTAATCCCCTATAGAGAAATCCAGAAGATTAAAAACAAGGTCAAAAGGGAAGTTGCTAATGCACTCTCATGGATTCATATCGGAGCCATTAGAGTCATCACCAAAGCAACATTCAAGGAAGGAATTGATTCGCCTCTCAACCTGGCGATCTTTGACAAAAGAATCCCGAACCTCAAGGACTCTTGTTCAGGAGCAGTTGCAGGAAGAATCCCAGAACAACTTATTCTTGGGATTGAATTTCTCGAGGAACATAAACCTTGGGAAAGATTGCATGATGGAATGGATTTCACTGTGAAAGGAAAAAGATATAGGATCAGATGACCACCAGCCCATTCTCCATATACATCTCCGTCGGGATGTTATATGAAAAACATCGGGCAGAATATTTTGCAGCTTACATTGACTCAGGAGCTGGAATATGTACTGTCAGACGAGATATCTTCCCCAAAGAAGTTGGTGAGAAATTACCAACCATTGCCAGAAGAGACTTTTCCAAGAGGAACCTTATTTTTAATGAAGGGGTCCAGGGAGCAGAAATAATCATCGGCGGAGCAGGAAGTACCCCATGGTGCAAAGTCAATACTCCACTTATTTATTTCCATGATACAAGAGCAGATATGCTATTAGGAAACAATTTCCTACAGACATTCAAGAGATTCACACAGGAGAATGAGAATGAGACTTATTTCACAACCCTTTGTGATCATAAGATTATTGTGCAAAGGCTACGGGAGGCGTTTCACAGAAAATTCTCCATTAGTTTTCGCAGCAAGCGTGGTGATGAAGGAAAACTTCAACACCCAAAGATGAAGGATCAACGGAAATTTGGAGAAGCAATCATTCAGTTTCGACAACAAGGCCCTAGTGAAAAGGATTCTCAAACTTTTGACTGTGTTAATATTATGTCTTTCAGAGAACAGGATGAGGAAGAAATGACTCCAGAAACCCTGTTGCTACTAAAAAAAGGCATTACAAGATAAAGTTCAACAACCTGAGGCTACCCTTGAAGAGCAAATTACTCTAGAGGATGTAAAAAGGAAAATTCAAAGGAACTACAATGAGGAGCCACTGGCATGGTGGAATAAGAATGAGCTCAAAGCTACTTTGAAAGTGAAAGCTGTAAAAGAAAATGAGTTCGTAAGATTCAGACCAATCCCCATGAATATGGAAGATCGGATGGATATGCAGATGATACTTAAGGAACATCTTGAACTTAAGTTAATCTCAGCGGGTATTTCTTCATACAGCAGTCCAGGATTTCTTGTTCGGAATCATGGAGAAATCAAACTAGGAAAGCCAAGACTGGTGATCAACTATAAATGGATCAACAAAATTTTTGAGTTCGATGGATATTTTATCCCAAGCAGAGAACATTTGGTAAATAGCATCAAGAATGCCAAAGTGTTCTGGATTCTACCAGATTAAAATGGAGGAAGCAAGCAGAAAGTTTACAGCATTATCCACACCACAAGGAGAATGTCCATTATTCTTACTTGCTAAAAAGTTTATCTTAAAAATAGATAACACTAGTATTAAGTCTTTTCTGAAAAATAAAATTGAATCAAAACTAGAAAGCTAGACTTTTAAGATGACAAGTTGAATAACAATATTATGATTATGATATTGTCATAGTGAAATCTGATAAAAATGTTCTTGCAGATTTCTTAACACGAGATGGAATGACATATTGCTAGCGATACCCTCAAACAAGTAAGGAATCTCAGGGAAAACCTGGAGATCCCGGAACGAGACTTTGGACACTTTGTCTCAATGATGAGGTCGCAGGACAACTTCAATGAGCAGATCAGGAACTTGTTACTGATCACATACGAGCATGCTTTCGGGACCATGAACGTTTGTTTGAAGTCTTGAAATGGCACTTCAGGCCGCACCACCAACGGTGCAGACAGGAGTGTTTAGAGAATGGAGCTCATCTAACCCGAAGACAAGGGATTCAAGTACCCCTGTCACGAGTGCTGCGGATGATGCATTTCTTGAGGATATACAAGATGTGGCGAATGTTGAGGGTTATGTGTTATCATAATCTGAACCTTCAAGTAAACCCAGTACCTCTGGGGTAAAAGAGAGAGAGTTGAATCTTAGGCCAACGACTGGCAATTGTAAGGTTCAAACTAATGATGATTTAGTTTCTTCACCTTTGCAGGATTACCAACGTACTTGGGAAAAACTAATTAACAGGCGAGGTATCAACCCAGACAAATCTATAGTTGATATCTCCGGAAAATATCCGAGAGTTTGGATGAAACCATGCAGCCTTCCAAACGATGTTAATAGAGATGATCATAGAAAATGTAA
The DNA here is from genome assembly GCA_907163345.1 of Haberlea rhodopensis. NCBI lineage: Eukaryota > Viridiplantae > Streptophyta > Magnoliopsida > Lamiales > Gesneriaceae > Haberlea > Haberlea rhodopensis. Next base: position 256,625 of record CAJQUN010000172.1, on the reverse strand, counting down.
AATATTTGATAGGATCCATTTCGGCGTGATAGTTTGATTCCCCACAAATGAGAAGTCTCCAAATTTGACCCAGGGCGCTCGTCCAACGCCCACCAAGCAAGTTAACCATAACTCCAAGTCTTGATCCCCGGATCGACAACCAGGTCTTAAGGACATCAACAGGCCCATGTCCCGTATCAAGGAATCTATTGGATGCTATAATTTCGGAGCTCTGGCTTCGGTTTATACTGTGGCACCAGCTTTCTCTGAAATTTCAAAATTAGCAAAATGGATCAGATAAGCTGTTCATGAGACTTGGGCCAAAAATCCACATTTGGCCATAGGAGATATCTTGGAGTTGTATTTTTTCAGTGCTGCTCCAAAGCCAGCGAAGAAAGGCTTCATGGAAGCTTTTTATTTTATCAAGCTTAGACGACCAGACGGAAACGCCTTTAAAAATATAAAAATGGCGCTACCAGAAGGTATACCGATTTTGGCTGGGACTATCATGGAAGATGAAGTTTCAACCAGACGTGCATGGGGTCTTTGGGTTTGTCTAACGGAAATGGACAAAGTCAAATACTCATTCAAGTTCTTTCAGAATTCAACCAATGGAACTTTCATGCTGAATTCTATAACAGAAACCTCAACAAGATTTGCCGAAGAACTCTTTGAAACAAAAAGAAGAATTCTTTGGGAAAACAAGATCCAGGCTGGAAAAGAAACTTACCGGAAATTCTGCAACATGGCACACGTTGCCAATGGATCGACCATATTTGCCAAGCATGTCCGGAGTAGAAAGAATCAAAGTTCGGGAAAAGATTCCGAACCAAACCCGACAGATCAGAGGTAGGAAGAGACAAAAGACCCGCTGACAAGAGAGCTCGTTTTCCCAAAGCCGGGGACCACAAAAACCAATAATGTAAAGATTCCCCGATAAAGAAAAATGTGTGGACCATTAAAAATTAGTGCGGTAACTGTTCAACGCACTCATACAAAATTAATAGACCACTCACAAGAAAAATTGGCATAACCAGACAAAGATGCCAGACCACGTGACAGTTAAAGTGCACTCACAGGCGCACCTAACAATTATCAAGATTTGGAAGCCGAAGTTGAGTCCGGATTCATGCCTATATAAGTGCACCCATTCAGGAAGCTAAGGACATCGAAAATTCTCCATAGTTTTCTGAAAATAAAAATTGTAGTCGCCAAGCTTTGTAATTCTTCAACTTTCATAGCTTGATAATATTTCCTTTCTTTCTTTCTTTTGTAATCGTCTGTAATATTGTTCTGTTTGGTTTTAAGTTTATGTGTTCTTAATCAAACCTCATTTGTATGAGAGGAGAACAAGTTCGTCTCCTTCCAAAAGGAGACGTTTTAATGTAATAGATATTATAAGTATTTCCAGAATAAAATAAAGGTTTTGTCCATCTATCTCCCAGATTGCTTTAAATCATTCTTATATCTTGATTATACCTTACGCCCTAAGGTAGGAAACGAATTAGGGCTGTGTTGTGCGGTTTCTGAAGGAGTCGGATAACTGGCAGACTAACCTCGCCTGAGAGCTGAGGTTGAATGGTGAGGAGCCATTCGTAAAACAGTTTGGAGGTAGTAAGTTTTCGACTGGTGGCTTTGCAACCCACCTCACCGATGCCGTTATGGTCAAAATGGTATATTTCAGTTTGCTAAAATTTTATTGTAATAAGGAAGCATGATGGGTCTGTTATTTAATTTTACACAATAATGGATTATTAGGCATTAAATTTACCATGAACTGTGTGCCCTTTACAAAAGTTTGCTCTTGGGTTCTCTCAAGATGACAGAAACTGAAGAATCTCATGTTCATTAAGGCCCCTACATTTATGTATCCCTTATTTGGAGTTGTGTATTAGAAAAATGAGATTTTGGGTATTTTGTTTAAAATCCCAAAAGCATTAGGGAGTTTTATGCAATTAAAGTAAGGGTTTGAGGTTTGTAGGGAGTTGGAATAAAGAAAAGAAGTATGGTAGGGAGTTAGAATAAAGAATATTTGATATAGAGAGGAATGTTAAAGTTATGTTTGGAGGTAGTGATTTTAAGTGGGTTTACCCTTAAAATATTAGGTCAAAATATTTAACATTTAATCATTTAACGTCAAAATTGGTTTTTGGATTTCTGGTTCATCACAACATACATTAAATAATATATTATTATTGGTTTTTAGGAGTTATAAAGGGTATAAGTTTTATAAATCCAACTATATTATATATTTCCATTTTGAGGTTATATTTAATTGGCCTTCAATTATAGAAAGGTAGTGTTTTCAAAATTTGGATCAGACATAAAATTGGTGTCCTTACTGATTACATGCTCGATCGGTTTGACCGAGGAAACCACCTATTCTGGTTACATGTTTGATCAATTTGACCGCGTGAACGTGAACCGGTTATGACGGCAGTATGATATAATATATAATTTATTTTTTATTAATATATATATATACCATATATTTGTCATTGTTTCAAACTGTTCACAATAAAATAAGTATCATTACACCAACATAACATGTTCAACTTAAAAATAAACCAAATGTCCAACATAAAAGAAAAATAAGAAAACGTCTCAAAAACAATAAACAATGCCTCAAAAGAACAATGTTGCAAAATCATTTGAAATTTTTTTAAACAATAAGAAATGATACATATCTTTTATAATTTTCGAGAATCTTAACATTTTTATATATAATATACAAAACACCTATTATGGAATTATATGAATATTTTGACAATACATACATAAAATATTATTTTATAATTATTTCAATAATAATAAACTATATACAACATATATTTTTTATTCTAAAAAGGCTTATATTTAACAAAAAAAAAAAAAAAAAAATCCTAAAAAATGAAGGAATCGACCGTTTCACCGATAGGCCGGTTTTGACCAGTTCAATCAGGCCCCCACCAGGTTTTTAGCATGTCGGTTTTAAAGGGTCAATTGGACCGGATCACGCACCAATCACCGGTTGAACCGTCAGGCCCAGTTTTCAAAATACTATAGAAAAGGCTGTTCTATAATTAATTATCTTGAACTTGGAGGATAGTTAGCAGTTGATCATGGATCGTAGTCCACTTTAAACTAAACATATAAGCACGTTGCGTGGATTATACAAACCGAGCACATTGGGTGGTTATTGGTTAAGGAAATAAATAAAAAGTAAAGGTAACATGTTTATAAAAAAACATTATTATCTTACAAAAATAATGGATTGGGGCCACAAAAGGCATATTCCCCATATATATGGTTACACTTAATGTCAATTCTACCAAAGTTGTCTAACAATCAATTCCCACTGACCAAATTGTTACCGACAATGTATCGACCCCATATAACCAACATTTTGGGTTATCTCGAAATATATTAAATTGAACAGTTTTAAATCTGTCATCAGTCTAACTATTACTATAACAAAATTTCATGATGTATGGATTGAGAAATGTGTTGTTATAATATTCAGTCCTTCGATGGTAAAATATAAGTAAATATTCACGGTTTTCAACATACTATCCTCTGTAAAAACAACGGATAAAAGAGTTTACATAAGGACCTCAAGTAATATAAAAGAGTTTTTTGATAACGAACCCTCTTTTATTATTCAAATAGACAGTTTACATCATTGTTATTTAAAAATATATTGTTTATCCACTTGTGGTTTTCAAAATAGGCAGTTTACCCCATGTGATTTAAAAATAGATAGTTTACCCCCTGTGATTTGTGAACATGTGTAAAATATCACATCCATATGAGGGACAATGTGTTATATTTTGTAAACCACATGTGGTAAAGTATATATTTACAAACTACACATGGCAAAATGCATATTAGTGATACCATAGGGGGTTAACAATTTTCGTAAAGTAATGATGGATACAAAGTAGTTGCTACGAGAGCCTATTGTCCAGTCGCATTTGCGCGGGTGTGAGCCCGGAGCATGATAAAATGATATCAAAGACGATCACCAGCAGGAACACTGGTAGATAAGTGATATGTGTAGCAAAGTGTTACATGCGTTAGAACCACATCTAGAACCTGCAGGGAGCAAAGTGCTACATAATGGGAGCCACCTCTTGAACATGTATGAGCCACATCTAGATTCCTGATATGAATTATGTCCTAACGAGGGCGTCGCGTTCTGAAGAAGTGATGATTGTAATACCCTTGCCCCCACAATGGATGCAAGATGAAGTTTAAAATAGTTTATAACGAGTTACAATGGAACACTATAGCAACTTGTATTAACCATTTTCGCAGAGCGATGACGGATACGAAGTAGTTGCTACATGAACCCATTGTACAGTTGCGCTTGAGCAAGCCTGGTCCCAGGGGCGTGACTGAATGGTGGAAAAAATTGAAACTTTAGAATGATTTATAAAATATTAGAATGGACTCTTATAGCAATCCGGGTTAATCACTTTCATAAAGCGTGAATGGATACGGAGTGATTATTACAAGAGCCTATACGTTTGCATGGGTGTGGACCTTAATTCCAAAATTTGTTGGAGCTAGGAATCACCTCCTATTTCAGGCCTTGGCATAATTGTCTCTTATATTCTGGCTCCACTCTGCTTATATTACAATAATCCTGCTCCTTGCACCATGGTTATTCTTTCATGTCCTTTGACCATGCCCTCCCTCCCAAAAATTATTATTATGTAGGTGAGGCAGACGCAACCACTTCGAAGCTGTAACATGAATGCCTTCTACTAACAAATTATTTATTATTTCTTCGAGAAAAAAAAAACAAATTTCATTTAGAAAATATGATTTTCATTTGGTAATTTTTGTGATATTAGACTATTTTTTTTATACAATGTTAACGTTTGCATTTCAAATTTTGTAATATTTTGTTTTTTCTTTTTTTAAAATAAACGTATTATGGGTAAGAGATATTTTGGGAAAAAAACATGTATGAACATAGGTGGGTAAACTAAGTATAAATCATAAATATTTAATGTAAAAAAATAATGATAAAAAATTAATTCATCAAGATTCAAAAATGTAACATATTATTATAATATTTCAACCAAATAAACAAATGATGTAGGACTGAGCGTTTGCCGCTTTATTAAAAGTTATAGTTGTTGTTAATGGTGCAAACTCAAATCTTTTAAACCTTATAACAGTACAAGCACTACGCTTCGATCACTCTCCAAACAGGTACAATGCACTCCAAAAAAATAATAAGTCAAAAATATAAAATATATAAGACAATGCAATGTAATCAAATTATTTAAGTTATATCATGTTTTAGTATACAAACTTCCGGTCATACTAATTCAAATTGCTTGACAAAGATCAAAATAGTTATATTCAAGTTAGTGAAGTAAGCATTCCCCTTCATATATTATAGATAAACTAAAAGCTAAAAATTAATTAAATCTTGTTTGTGTCTTCTTTTACTAATTTAGGATCAAGATATTAAAAAATTATCACTACATATCGAATTTTGTTGAAACCTAAACCAACGAAAATCTGCGAAAAATATATACTTTTCAAAACAACAAGCATAATAAACAAAAAATTCATGAACATAGTCATAACTTTATAGGATATAATTATATAAACAAATAAAATAATAATATAAAAAAATTATTAATATCGTAAAAAAATAAAATAAAAAATATTTTTTCCATGGTATCGGTTACTAGCTTTATATATAAATTGATAACCTATTTACGATAGTTTACTTATTTTTTATTGTGCCACATGAAACTAAAAATGAAAGATATTTCAAAGCTTGGACTAGCCAATACTTATTTTTATGTTATATTTGTTATAAAAAAATTTATAACTTTACATAAAGAAAAAAAAAAAAAAAAAAAGCACATGCAAGAGGGGATTGACCGACTAACTTGGACAATGGGGAATTGGTCTTTGCTACCCTATGGGGTAGTGCCCCATGTGGTAGATCCATCCATTGGATGTGTATATTCTCATCCAATGTTGATGGGAATATACTCATCTAATGGATGAGACTACCCCATAGGACACCACTCCATAGAGTAGCCAAAAATAAATCGACAATGGGAGGTGGAGGCTATAAGGATGGGGCCCAGACTCGGCTTTGAGGCTATAAGGATGGGGCCTAGACTCGGCTAACTTGGACAATAGAGAGGTGAGCCTATAAGGATGGAAGCTAGACTCGGCTAACTTGGACAATAGGGATGGGCCTAGACTCGGCTAACTTGGACAATGGGGAGGTGAGCCTATAAGGGTGGGGAGCTAGACTATAAAATACAAAATAAATTATAAATATTTTAAACGTGTTTAATGCCTTTAGAAATTATAAACAGAATTAAATAGATTGAAGTAAGCAACCATGTGCGTGATTGTTGATGGCTCTATCTTCAAATAAGAGAGATACTTGTGAGAAGTTATTAGGTGTCTCCAACTGATCTATATCTTACTTATAACACCGCGTTCAATTTATGATGTCCACATGTTACATATTAAACACCTAGTTGGAATCCAATAAATATCATAGAGTACCTAACACATTAAAAAAATTTGAAATTCTCATGATGAATCGGTCTCATCGGGTAAAATCCCATAAAAAGTGCCGATGATAAAATGCCGAACACGAAGTACCCGAGCACAAGAAATGTCTGCTCGGCTCATTTGGTCAAACAACAGCGGAAGACCTGAGCATAACTGACAGTCAACAGAGGTGGATGAAAGTGCGTTGATAGTGCACGGATTTATCGTACACATCTCCATTCACTTCATGACCGGGGGCATATCATGCTTAGGATTTAAGGCACATTAACAACCGAAGTTGGCACTATAAATACCAGCCGAAACTCACATTCAAGGGGATTGAACTCTCTGGCACAAAAATTACCGAAAAGAGCATAATATTTTTTCTGTTTTGTCTTTTAATTTTGTTTCACTTTATTGATTAAAAATGTGCTAGACTTTGTAAAATCACCAAAGTTTATACTAGAAACTTTATACTGGACAATGTCATGTGGTTTTTCCCTCCGTTTTACAGGGTTTTTCACTTAAAAAATTATGGTGTCTCTTATTTATTTATGTTGCACTCACTCTAGCCAACACAGAAAATATTGAATCATATCAGAAGGGATTTAATTTCATAATGAATTTGAAATTTTGATTTGAAATGATATCCATCTTAAGTGTATTTTAAATTCATCACAATTGCCAGTATATTTACATAAATTAGTAGAGATGAGGATTTGAAATACACCGAAGATAAATTCATCCAAACAATTAAATGTAATTGAAATCCAAGGCCTCAAATCTCTAAATCCAAATACACCCTTGGTGTAAGTAACAAAGTGGTCAATGTTCTTCATATAAATGTCATATCAATTTTGCAATAGACTGAAAACTATAATTAGACGGAATGTCTTGTGTCTTAGGTGTCACCAATTTAATTAAGAAAGTTTGAGACCTCGGGTTCCTCATCCCCCTCCAATAGACTGAAAACTATAATTAAACGGAATGTCTTGTGCCTCAGCTGACACCAATTTAATTAAGGAAGTTCGAGGCCTCGGATTCCTCATCCCCTTCCAAATTTTCCTATAGTTGTACTAGTTGCTCAAGAAAAAAAAAACTATAATTAGGATGTCACGAGCTTTATATTTTAAAATTAAAATTAACTAGTCCATTTTTAAAAAAATCCACGCCGTGATAAGTGCACATGACTTTTTATCTTGTAATAAGCATTCGATAAAATTAAATGTTTCTAAATTTAGTTTGTGTTTCTCGTCCAAAAATCCTCAAATTTTCTTTCGAAAAACATCAAACAGTTTTGGCCTAATTTGAATGCATAATTAACCAAAACCCAGAACTCTTCCCAATTTACTTGTATTTTTTGGAGCTAATGACGGATTACACCATGTGATTTTGAAAGATTACCTCCTTGTGATTTGAAAATAGGCTTTTTTTACCACATTATGATTTTGAAAATAGACAGATTTACCCCACCGTGGTTTGAAAACATGCATTTTACCACATATGGTTTCAATATATGTACTTTACCCCCTTGTATTTTGTAAACAAGTGCAAAATACCACATTCGTGGATGTCATGTTTTGCAAAACACAATAAGTTAAAGTGCCTATATTCAAAACAATAGGGAGTAAAATGCCTATTTTAAAACCACAAGGGGTAATCTCTCTATTTTCAAAACCACAATGTGGTAAGACGTCTATTTTCAAACCACATGAGACAATCTGCCAATTTTCAAAACCACATGGCTAATTTGTCACTATCTCTATTTTTTTGATGCCGGGTGGTGCCCGTAGGGGCGGAATCTCACGTAACCAATTTATGGGTGGCATAATGTAACCAGTATACTCTGATTCAAGTTTTTTTGGTGGTTCTGAATCTCCGTGTCTTTTAATTATGGTCGCGACATAGAATTAATGATGTCAAATGGGTCGTGCCGCCTGGCGCTGTTCCTTGTCAGGTCGGCACGGCCCGCAACAGCCTGGCATGGCACGTCTTTGTTTTTGCCAGGCCAGGCATGGTCCAAATCATATATATATATTTTTTTTATCGTTGAGCCTTTGGCAATCGATCGCGAAGCATGCTTATAACCTAATGCCACTCGACGATCGATCGTCAATTATGTGGTGATCGATCGCCAAGCACGTCTGTAACCTACTTTCATTCGGCGAACAATCGCCGATTAGTTTTTTTTTTTTAAAAACAGTGTCGTGCCGCCCACAGGCCGGTACCCCTTGGCCTGGCACGGTCCATGTCCCGGGCTGTGCCTGGCACGGCACGTCACTGTAGCAAAATGGATCGTGACGTGCCGCTCTGTGTCGTGTCTTGCGCTCCATTTGACATCTCTACATAGAATCTATATACAATTATGTGATAATAATGAAGGTTTGTTAATAACATCGAGTATGCTTATGTGTTTTTGATAATATCATCCGCCATTCTACCGTTGCACGAAACAATCCATATTTACGTGTTTTGTTTGAGTTGTAATGTATCTTGTTCGGTTCATTAGTGCGTTATTACTCAGGTTTCTCGTACTTTAATTTATTATGTATTTTTGAAAAGTTATTTTTATACGTTGCATTAAATTTTCGAGGAGTTCATAATATTATTCCTTTGCCATATTTAACATTTATAAGGTATTTATTTAATTTAAGTAAATAATAACATTGATGTCATATGATGAATCTGTTTTCTCGAGTAAAATCCCCCGCTAATACCGAACAGAAATATCCCGAACCACAAGGTACCCAAACACCACTAACTAGTTTGGTCAAAACTGCAGCGGAAGACCTGTGCATAACTAACAGGTTAATGAGTGCGGATGAACGTGCGTTACTGACGCGCGGATTTCTCGGACACGTCTTGAGCCCATGACGCCGTGATCAAAGGAGATCATGTTCCGGGTTTCTCGCATGCCACTCACCGGGATTAGCACTATAAATACACACATATGGTCTCATTGTATTATTTATATTTCGTGACAAAGTCCTATAACAAATCAATATTCATAGTAAATAATTTATACTGGACAATGTCCCATGGTTTTCCTTCATTCTTGAGGGTTTTTCACGTAAAAAATCTTAGTGTTTCTTATTAATTTTCTATTACACACACTCTATCCGAACACATAGAATTTAAGATCACATCATTGTCGCAGTCTGTGAAATTTTGAGCTAAGACATTGAAGAAAAAGGAATTTTTTGCATAGATCAAAGAAGAGAAACATGGTTAGAAGTAAAGGCCACATACAAGGTTCAAGGGGGTATGTATCAAATGCCCCTTCATACTCGTCCACAGTGCGTGAATGAGAGGAAGATGATGAGGAATCATCTCAAAACACTCCTCAAGCTTTCCTAATAGGGGAATGCCTATGTAGCAATCAACTGAAGTAATTGCAAAAACCATGGGGGAAGTTATGAAACAATTTATGACCAAGACCCAGCAGGAGAGAACCACTGAGGATGAAGAAGATCTGGCTTCTTCAAAAGGGCAGAAAGAGGACACGAAGGAGATTAATGATCTCTCAAGTTAGATGGGCGAAGAAAGTGATAAAACTTTGCACCATCAGATGGAGAACCTGAAAGATGAGTTGCAGCAGATGCGTAACAAGATGGAATGGATATCTATCCAATATGGAGGAGCACATCATTTGCTTCTGAAGTTGTCGACTATCCATTGCCATCTAACTTCCGAACTTTAAATGTGGGAATTATGATGACATCACAAATTCCGAGGAGTATTTGTCATGGTTTGAGAATGCTTCGCTCCTTCACCAACTCACAGATGGAGTGAAGTGTCGAGTTTTTCTGACTACCCTAGCCGGGACTGCTCAGTCTTTGTTTAATCAACCGCCGTCGGGGATAATATATTCATTCCCAAAATTTAGCTCGGTATTTTTACATCAATTCGCAAGCAGTCGAAGTTGCAAGAGAGCAGCCCTCAGTCTGTTCGGACTCAAACAGATAGAAAATGAGTCTATTCGGGACTTCCTAAAAAGATTCAACCAAACATCCTAATATTTATTAGTTTACTCGTGGGATCGGGATATTTGGTCCACGTTTAAACCTAAAAAATTGTCCAAGTGTTTGTGCTCCGGGTAGCGAGCTTGTTTCGAAATTTTATTTTATTCGTGGGATCGGAATATTTGGTCCACGTTAAAACCTAAAAAATTGCCTAAGTGTTTGTGCTCGGAGTAGCGAGCTTGTTCGGAATTTTATTACTTTACTCGTGGGATCGGGATGTTTGGTCAACGTTTAAACCTAAAAAATTGCATAAGTGTTCGTGCTCGGGGTAGCGAGCTTGTTCAAAATTTTATTAGTTTACTCGTGGGATCGGGATGTTTGGTCCATGTTTAAGCCTAAAAAATTGCTTACGTGTTCATGCTCGGGGTAGCGAGCTTGTTCAAAATTTTATTAGTTTACTCGTGGGATCGGGATGTTTGATCAACATTTAAACCTAAAAAAATTGCCTAAGTGTTTGTACTCGGGGTAGCGAGCTTATTCGGAAGTTTACTAGTTTTGTCGTGGGATTGGGATGTTTGGTCCACCTTTAAATCTAAAAAATTACCTAAGTGATCGTTATTGAGGTAGCGAGCTTGTTCAGAATTTTATTAGTTTACTCGTGAGATCGAAATATTTGGTCCACGTTTAAACCTAAAAAATTGCCTAAGTATTTTTGCTCGGTTAACGAGATTGTTCGGAATTTTATTAGTTTACTCGTGGGATCGGGATGTTTGGTCCACGTTTAAACCTAAAAAATTGCCTAAGTGTTTGTGCTAGAGGCAGCGAGCTTGTTCGAAATTTTATTAGTTTACTCGTGGAATCGGGATGTTTGGCCCACGTTTAAATCTAAAAAATGCCTAAGTGTTTGTGCTTGGGGTAGCGAGCTTGTTCGGAATTTTATTAGTTTACTCATGGGATAGGGATGTTTGGTCCACGTTTAAACCTATAAAATTGTTGAAGTGTTGGGGACTTGGGTTTCGAACAACAAATGTAATAAAAGTATTTCATTCAGCAAAAGAAAAGATACTACAAGAGCAAGGCATAACAAGAAAAAATAATCCTATTTTACGGCTCGAAGAGCTCTGGAGGAAGGCTTTCCAGAGCAGCCTCTTGGTCGAGGAAGTCTTTTGAAGCTCCCTCAGGTGGATAACTTTTCACCTCAAATTGATGAGCACATGATTCAAACCCATGATCAAAAATTTTTGAAGCGCGGTCTGCCATCATGTTGCTATACTCTGAGGACTTCAAAAAGTCAGCTTTCCTCGTGAGCTTGTCACGGGCTCAGAGTTTTAGCGCAGCCGACAACCCGTGCAGCGACCTTGGATCCCCATAACTCCGAGGTTAAGCCATATTCCATCTCCGATGCATACTGATTTCGACCTCCCATAGGCTCATCAGGGAATCGGGAACAGCTCACAACCAGTCTAGTGTCAACAATGATCATACTTCCGTCCTACTCAGGACCATCACCAGCAACATACTCCCCAAACTCAATTGGGTTGGCATGCCTAACTCAGGGCAGACGTACATCTAAGACACGTACTCGACTCTATGAGCTGTCCCGAAATCCCACATTATAACTAACCAGCAAGCATCTTGCGCATGTCTGTGTGTCACGATATTTGGTGTGTGACATTCTCCCCCACTCAATCCATGCACGTCATCGTGCATGGGGGAGAACTCTTGCCTATTTAATTTGGTCAGAATCCATGTGCAACATTCCTGCATACTCATCCAGAATTTTGAGCGCTTGGAAAAGAATCACAGATGCTTCCTGCCTACTCATCGGACCCACTTGCAAACACCGCCCCTTTGGGTGCGAGCAACCCACTTACTCATCCATTCCTCTTGGACCCGCCAGTGCAGTGAGAGAGCACTTGACAACCAAAGTAGGGTGCACTCAACCGGTTCTGATACCCTTTGCCACGGGTTCAGAGTTTTAGCGTAGACGACCACCCGTGAGGCGACCCCGGATCCTCATAACTTCGAAGTTAAGCCATATTCCATCTCCAATGCATACTGGTTTTGCCCTCCATAGGCTCATCAGGGAAGCGGGAACAGTTCCCAACCAATCTAGTGTCTAAAATGCTCATCATTCCGTCCTAGTCAGATCCAAGACCAGTGACATACTCCCCAAACTCAATTGGGTCGGCTTGTCTAACTCAGGGTATACGAACATCTAAGACATGTGCTCGACTCTATGAGCTATCCCGCAATCCCACATTACCAGCAAGCATCCCGCGCATGTCTGTGTGTCACGATATTTGGTGCATGACACAGGCCTCTTCTATTCGAACATCAACAGAGGACTTCTCCTAAACAAGTTGCTCGGAGAGGGTCTTGTATTACCCGAGAGGGTCTTATTGGCCTCTTCAAGTTCAACTGACCTCTTACGCTCGTCTTCGAGAGCCTTCTGCGCCTTCTCATGAGCAGTCCTCATCAAGGAATGCCGCTCCTCAAGTATGCCCACAGTCTTCTTCAAGTTCTCATACATATTTTGAAACTGGTGAACTTCCTTACGCTGACCAGCCACTTCTGAGCGAACAGAGTGGAAGGGTTAAGAGCCCACCTGCCATCATGTGGGTCTGCATAAGAACACAAGGAGTAAATATACCAAAGATAAGTACTTAGAGAATTTTCGATAAAAGAAAATTACCTTGGTAAAAGATGTGGAGAAGTCATTCACCAGGTTGCTGAAAGCCAACTCCCCAAGATACTTGCGGTCACGAGAGTTTGGGGAGAAGCAACGTGGGGAGAGTAGTCCCAAGTCCGTATGTGGTATCTCTAAGTAGGCTGACGACCTCTCGCATCACCAGGAGTAGGTTGAGAAGAGGCTCGAGGTATGTAAGGAATGATTGAAGAAGAAGTGGTTTTCGAGGAAGAACCCTGGCCCTCGAGGGTTGCCCTCTTGCGAGGTCGAGAAACCAAGGGCTCCTCCTCCTCGTGTTGACCCACGATGTCAATGATCGGAGATGTAGGAGGAGCAGGGGCAGTATTAGCAGGTGGAGGTGGAGGTGGATGTGGAGTTGGAGGAGTAGTAGACCCCGACACCTACTTTGAAGCTTGGCCCTTTTTGGACATAGCCTTCAAGTTCTCAGTCATCCTAGTCTTCATCATTTTTGCATCTGAAAAGAACAAGTAGAGGTTAGTCCAAGCAGGTTAATCAACATCTACAAATAAATAAGAGTGCTGAGAAACACTCGCCAATGGGCATTTTCAAGGATGCACTCTTCAGGCTCATCAAAAACAAATACAGCACTCCGTCGTCATCAGCTCCACCAGATTATAGATCGCCAAGTTTACGATGAACCGACAGATAAGGTTCCTTTCCAAGGTGACCCTTGATTGATTTGCCCTTCGGAAGGTTTTCTCTTCAATCCATGGGACAATCCCAAGGCTGAAGTCGACGAGCAAAAAGTAGAACTTCTTCCAGTCTTTTATCGACGATGGGTAGTTTTTGAGGAAAGCAACCCTCGTTTGGGAAGAAAAGTAAAAAAAACCGATCTATTTTTTATTTAACTGAAAAAAACAATGAAAGAGTTCGGGTATAGGGGTAAAACCCAAAAAGGAAAGGACAATGAAGAAGCCCGCCAACAATCTATAAATGTTGGGAAATAATTGGCTAAGGGAAATATCAAAGTATGAGACAACTTCAAGAAAGAAAAAGGGAACAAGAAAGCGAAGGCCCCATCGAAGTTGGTCTAAATAGAAGGGATATAGCACTTGTTGGGCAAATGGGGACAATACCTTGCAGGAGGAGGAATAATAGAAGTCCTCTCAGAAATCTCTCATCTAGTACAAATATTAGATAAATGCTGGCTCGTCCGGATCCTGGACTCAAAAATTTCGAACCAAGGGACTTTGGCTGCCACCAAGCTGCCACCAAATCTTGTTCTGTAGTCGCCCGTTCATCCTCCTGACGAGCAGCCGAGGAATTTGAAGAACTTAATGTATCCTCGCTATCCGATGAGAATGAAGGCAGAGGAGGAAGAGTAGTAACTCTTTACTCAGTATATGTGCCGTACATATCTATCTCACTCATAGAGTAATCATCTGAAGAAGAAGCCATACTTAGTAAATAAGTGCTTGAGAATCCCGAAGATCAGTTGCTCTATCGTCTAACGTTAGCTCGGAAGAAAGTTGAAGTAAACAGTGAAAATGACGGAAATGAGGTGAGTATTTATTAGCGGGGCCAACTCAATCATCAGAGGATTAGGACCGTTAAAATAATTGGGATGGATGGTTATAAATTAACCTCGGTAATAGATAACATCGGAAACGAAACGTCTTTAAACTTTTCGAATTTCAAGCAGGAAAAAATGGCGGGAAACAAATTCCGAACAGGTCAAACCATGATTTTATCCAAAGACAATAAAACAAGACTTCAATATTCTCGTCTTGCTTTACTTCAGGGGGTGAGGTGATGTCATATGATGAATCTGTTTCCTCGGGTAAACTCCTCTGCTAATACCATACAGAAATATCCCGAACACAAGTTACCCGAACACCACTAAACCCTGCTCGATTTGTTTGGTCAAAACTGCAGCGGAAGACCCCGGACATAACTAACAAATTAACGGGTGTGGACGAATGTGCGTTAATGGCGCGTGGATTTCTCGGACATGTCTTGAGCCCATGAAGACATGATCAAATGAGATCATGTTCCGGGTTTCTCGCATGTCACTCACTGGGATTAGCACTATAAATACAATCTTATGGTCTCAATGTAAGGGGTTGGACTTTTGAAACAAGAAATGACTCCGAAGAGAGCATATCTAAGTCTGTTCGGTCTTTTCCTATAATTTTTCCAGTATACTTAGTTGAAAGTTTGTTATCATATTTCGTGTCAAAGTCATGTAACAAATCAATATTCATTGTAAAGAATTTATATTGGATAAGATCCCGTCGTTTATCCTTCATTCTTGAGGGTTTTCTACTTAAAAATCTTAGTGTTTCTTATTAATTTTTTGTTACACATATTTTATCCGAACATATAGAATTTAAGATCACATTTAACATATATAAAATTGGGTCAAAAAGGTAGTGGGAAAATTGTGGATGTCAACATACTACGTGGACAGAATAATGTTTTTTTAATATACTAATAATATACGTGTTCGTGGGTGGTGGGTATGAGAGATAAGAAGGGGGATTTGACCACAGATCTGTATGAAATGAAAAGCGGAAGACGAAGCCGCTGTCTTCAGACACTACAATTTAACTAGAGCGATATTTTTGGGACTTTCCCGAAGTTTTATTTCTTGCAAGTATTCTTACCATTGTTGTTCTTGTCATAGTTGATCCACTGGATACATAAGACTATAAAGATTTGATTTTTATTGAATTTAATGTTTACACAGTAAGAGAAATGGGGCAGTTTTTTTATGGTGGGATTGGATTCAAGGACATGACGATTTGATATTTTTTATGTGAATCGGATTCTTTCGGAAGATTTGATCTTTGAGGGAGGTAAATGGGTTGTTTTCCTTGCTTTGATTCAAGGGAAGAGGAGAAGCTTAATCCCCACGAAGAGAGAGATGACCCCAAGGAAGTTTATCCTAACATCCCTTCCAATATATCGAAATTATCTTCTGGTTAGTTAGTGTATTGCTCTTTAAATTCATGTACTTTTTAAATATTTTTTTTGTTTTTGTGGTTTGATCTGTTCTAAGCAAGAGTTCATTGATTTATGTTGGGCATAGGTTTGTGATTGATTGGTTGTCTTATTGAGCTTGATTGAAGCCCAAAAATTTTAGATCGGGGTTGATAAAGATCTTTTCCATTTGTCTTTTAAATCGTGAAATGGGATCTAAATGGGGATTTGTATTTCTATTTTTTTATGTGGTTTAGCATAACTCAATTCTGCTTAGTTTAATTCAAGTTGATGGTTAATTAGATCTTTTGAATTCAGGTGCCTTCGATGATAATTTAAGTGTAGGAAATTGATTACTACTTGAAATTGAAGTCATCTTTTAATTTGCGTATTCACCATTTATGTCAATATACTAGTTCTTATTTTCCCATTTGACAGATTCCCACAGTTCTTAGTTTCATATACTAGAAGTCCCGAATAATAACTCTAATTCTAAAATCTTGAGATTCTTCAAGTATTGTGAAAACATGTGCTTTTGATTGCAACTTGCAGGGGCAGACAGACTAAAAACAAGAAGTGACACCGGGCTCAGGAAGGAACCATCGGTTCTTAAGGACTTTCCAAATGCGCAAATTGCTGCACACATTTTTAATTTTCGTGAGCTAGCTACCGCCACTAATAATTTTAGGCCTGAGAGTTTCTTAGGGGAAGGAGGCTTTGGTCGTGTGTACAAAGGGAGGCTTCCCAATGGTCAGGTAAAATGTTCATATATTTTGCAGCTTATTTGTGCTATCTTATAGACAAGAATATGTTGGAAATTTGGACATAGGTGAATGGAAATTGTGGCTCAAACTCTATTTCAATTTGACGAGGTTGAAGTTGAATTGATGAACACATCAAGAAACCAATTTAAACCATCCAATTCAAGGCTGTGAGAAAATTGGATTACCCTTTCGTTTTCTCATATTCACCATGTTATTGGTTGCGGAGAATATGAGTAGTTAATAGCAAAGGAGAGTGGTATTAGTGGGTTTTTAATGTCTTGGCTTTAATATAAAATCCATTTCGACAATTCACTCATTGACTTTCCCAGCTATCTCACACGAAATTCTTTCTGAATGCTCTTTCAAGTTTACTTATTGTCTTTCTGTTTCGGCTTTGTTCGATCAACTGAAATAACATTCGATTACACAATTTGTTCGTATAATTTAGTATCTTGTGCTTAATTAAAACTGAATGTTAACCGTTGTATTCTGAAAAACGAATGCCTACAGCATCTCAAAGCACTTGTGTGAAAGGACGAATTTGTTTAAAAAGATTATGAGTTTCACTAGCTTCGGTGCTATTAACTTGTTTTATAAAATAGAATTATTATATTTACTTCTACCAAGCTGGGTTTTGTTTCTATTAAACCGTGTTATGGTTTGATTGCTTCTCTTTGTTGATTCCAAGTGGAAGTCCCTACCGCTCATATTGGGCTTGACCGAGTTCCGCATACACTAATTCACTACTGAAATGCTAGTTCCATTACTAGAGTTAGGCTACCGTCAAGTGTCTGAAGTTGTTCATTTCGGTTGAAGTGGGCTTGATGGTAGTGCGTTGACTCTACTGTTTCTTTTGGCCAAAAAATTTACTTTATTGCCGTTTTATTTAATAGTTTATCCCAATCCTTACTGAGATGTTGATAATTTTGTGCGATATTTCTAACAGGATACTGCTATGCTAATTATGAAAATGGAAGTTTATCTTTTTGCTTCTATGATATCAACTTTTTAGCTACACTGTCAGGTTGTTGCTGTTAAGCAGTTGGATAGAAACGGGCTTCAGGGTAATAGAGAATTTCTTGTTGAGGTTCTTATGCTTAGCCTTCTGCATCATCCTAACTTAGTGAGTTTGATCGGTTATTGTGCTGAGGGTGAACAGAGGCTTCTCGTCTATGAATTCATGCCGTTGGGATCGTTAGAAGATCACCTACTCGGTAACTTTTGGCTGACTGCTCTATTGTTTTGTTTTGGGTTTTGGGTTTTGTTTTCACACGAACTGTGTGAATAATTTATCATGCACCATGCAAAGTTTTCAAGCAGAAATTTCGTTTTAGTACAGAGTTTGAACTCATTGAAGTCAAGGAATGCCACACATTTCTTTTTTCTTGTTAGCATCATCAGTGGTTGTTACCAAAAAATGTTTGTGATAGATGAATGTAGTGCATTGTGACTGAGAATATAAATTACAATTGACTTCTTGTTTTGTCACCGTTCTTTAACTCGCTCGTGTATTTCCAAATTGAGACGTGAATGATCATTACACAGATCTTCCACCCGACCAAGAGCCACTCGATTGGAACACCAGAATGAAAATAGCTGCCGGTGCTGCTAAAGGATTGGAGTATCTTCATGACCAGGCAAATCCTCCAGTCATATATCGTGACTTCAAGTCATCCAACATATTACTAGGTGAAGGCTATTTTCCAAAGCTTTCTGACTTTGGACTCGCAAAGCTAGGTCCTACAGGAGACAAATCACATGTATCCACCAGAGTCATGGGAACCTACGGCTATTGTGCGCCAGAATATGCCATGACTGGACAATTGACTGTGAAATCAGATGTCTATAGTTTTGGAGTCGTCTTCTTAGAGCTCCTCACTGGACGCAAAGCCGTTGATAGCAGCCGTCCACAGGGAGAACAAAACCTTGTTGCATGGGTAAAAGTCCAGAGTTTTTTCTTTAATTATTTATGGGTTACATTACAGTAAGACTTGTCATTAGAGAATTTGTGTTGTGACTTGGCATTGGCAATATTCGAGTGATGCAGGCACGACCGTTGTTCAATGACCGTAGAAAAATCTCAAAACTGGCGGATCCGAGACTGCAAGGTAAATTTCCCATCCGTGGGCTTTACCAGGCCCTAGCAGTAGCGTCCATGTGTATCCAAGAGCAGGCTGCTGGTCGTCCCTTGATAAAGGACGTAGTTACTGCCCTTTCTTACCTGGCTAATCAGACGTACGATCCTAGTGTTACTGTTGGTACCAGCAACAGAGTTGCTGTGGAGAAGGATGACAGCAGAAGCAAAGATGAGAGAGGTGGGAGAATATTGAGCACCGAAGAGGGGGGAGGATCAGGACAGAAATGGAACTTGGATGGATTCGAGAGGGACGACTCTCCAAGAGAGAATGCGAAAGATTTGAACCGGGATTTAGACAGGGAACGTGCTGTTGCTGAGGCTAAAACGTGGGGTGAAAATTGGAGGAAACATAATGCTCAGAGAAATTCCGATGGCAGCAATAGGCAGTAGACATTCTGCCCTTGAGACTACTCTGGATTTTACTATCCCAAAAGCACGCTAAGAGAAGAGGAGAGATGCTCGCAATTACCACCACAAGAAAGCCGCACCCTACCTTCTAAAGGGGCCCTTCGTGGATTTCATACAAAAATATACGAAGTCTTACTTTTTTAGCATCTCTTTTACCTTTGAACAATGAAGAAGAGCTTAAAGAGTGTGTATATTTACAATTAGAAGATTGCGCAGACTGATTGAAAAGTTTTAATAGTAAACACAGTCTAAATGCATGCTTCTTGTTGAGTGTTATTGATGTAGGTTGAGTTCTAAAGAGGGACAGTCAAAATGAAGAGCCATTTCGATGTTATAGATGGGTATTTAATATTTTTACCAATACATACAACCACATTTCTCAGTTCTAAAGTGACGAAACCAAACATATGATGTGCCGATACTTCAAAATTGGTCATATGAGGGGAGGATATCAAGTTATACGGCTACAGAAATATCCAGAGCATAAGTTTTTATAAAAAAACAATCAATTTAACACAGTGAATATGGTGCGGGAGTCGGAACAGTTGAAAATGACCAGTACTCTCCCACAGGATCTTGTGCTAAATATACATTAAGCTTCTATTTGAATTACAGGATTTCGTATGTTTATATGCTAGAATTTTTTTTTTAACCTTAAAAAAAGTACATATTAATCCCAAAAATTGCATTTTAGTTTGCCCACTTTAAAAAAAATTTTGCCTTTCATTTTTCAAAAATATTTTTAGCCGTCCCCAACTTTTGTCCTCTTTTCTATCTATATGTTTTATAGCTGTATTGGACATTGTAGTAGAAAATTTCAGGATGTGTATATTTTGGGTAGTAGCAAGCAAAAAACAATGGCTTTTTAGAAGAATGTCGAGATGATATTTGGAATCTCCGTCTTTAGACAATATTGCCCCGCTACGGTGCTAACAGTTGGAATAACAATTTGTTTCACAAGATACAAATACTTATGATTTGTGATAGAAGCACTTCAAATCACAAATCCTCAAACCATAAATTTTTGAAAACACTCAACTTGAAAAATGAAGAAAATGCTTCAGATTTTGATCTTTTAGTCCCTTGTTATTTCGAAAATTGATGGTTAAAACCAAGTAAGGGATGTTATATATATATAGTAAACAACGTCATGTCACCAAAGACACAATTTGGAGTCACAATTTCATGAAAACCACGCCTATAACCCTGAAGGGACACACCCTTCTTTAAAAACGTTCAGGGCGCGATAGATTTGAAATTTTTTCTGACAGGTGCGATCGATTGCGCTCGACATAAACTTTTATGGTCTTTTCCATTTGAGTCACGGTCGACCACCCCCAA
This sequence comes from Haberlea rhodopensis, assembly GCA_907163345.1. NCBI lineage: Eukaryota > Viridiplantae > Streptophyta > Magnoliopsida > Lamiales > Gesneriaceae > Haberlea > Haberlea rhodopensis. Next base: position 235,880 of record CAJQUN010000172.1, on the reverse strand, counting down.
CACATGACGATCGATTGCTGACTCCATAGTTTGGGATTTCTTCGGTTTTTCCCTTTCGTGTGGTTCTCGATGCTTAATTTCTAATTCACTAAGTATTTTCCAACAATCCACCACATGAATTAAATTAATGCATGATGCAATTGAATGCCTTCAACGAATTGTTATGATATCTTGATAGGTAGCTTGTGGCTTTGAACCTTCTATAGTAGTATTCAATCAGGTTTACTTGACTTAATAATGAACTAATAGTCTTGAACTATTTAGTCGCTGGTGTAAACCGAGATAATTGAACCCAGACCATAACTACTCTAACCTTCGTATTGGTTTCTTACAGTTGTTTCCATTTCGGCCTTGGACAACGCTTTGTCTCATAAGTGTTTTCCATTCTTTGAAGCGGTCACACTTCGCACTCATGTAGGTGATTTCCTAAAAGAGTATCCTGGTATACTCCAACATATCATTATATGTCTTAGGAATCATTAAATGTCTTTTGCCTATCATTGTACATTTTTTGCAGGCTACATCCCTTATTATATGAATGTGTTGGAAATTAATCTCTAAGGTGTTTATACAATCTCATAATTTAGTTGTCCATTTTGAACCTAGATCTTGGGATCTCCAGTCAACAAATTTAGATATCCACGACGAGATTTTATTATAGGATTTTAATCACATTCCCCTCGATAAACTATAAACTTGATCTCTCGGCAATCCTTTCGTAAGCGGATCCACAATATTTTCATTTGACTTCACATAGTGAATGGATATAATGACATTAGAGATGTTTAATGGTATTGTGTCTACTATGTATATGCCTAGACTTACCATTATACATACTAATATGGGCCCTTATTATAGCAGATTGGTTGTCGCAATGTATCTTAATTGCAGACCTGTGTTTTTCCCAGCAATGAATTTCTTCCAAGAAACTTCTAAGCCATTCGGCTTCTTCTCCTACTTTATCCAAGGCTACAAATTCTGATTCCATAGTTCGAGCAATACACGTTTGTTTTGAAGATTTCCACGACACGCCAGCCCCTCCAATGGTAAATACATAACCACATGTGAACTTTGAATCTTTTGTTTCCAATGTCCAATTAACATCGTTGTATCCTTCTAATACAACAAGATATCCCGTATAATTCAATTCATAACTTATGGTGTATTTTAAATATTTAAGTACCATTGTTAATGCCTTCCAATGATTATTGCTTGGATTGCTAGTGAATCTACTTAGTTTACCAACCGCATCTATAATATCAGGAAGTGTGCAGTTCATGAGATACATTAGACTGCCAATTATCATCGAGTATTCTAATTGAATGACAGGTTCACCATTATTTTTAACTAAATGCATATTAGGATCATAGGGTGTTTTCACCGACGAAGTGTCATTTGCGAGAAATTTCTCTAGCATTTTCTGAACGTAATGTGACTTCGTCAACATTCATCATTCGGTTGTCTTGGGAACTTTAATTCCTAGTATAATGTTTGCTTCACTCATATCCTTCATTTCAAAATGTTTTGTCAACATTTTCTTTGTTGCTTTGATGATTTCTTAATTGCTTCCCACTATGAGCATATCATCAACATACAAGCATATTATCACATTTGTTTTAGGTGTGTTTTTAATATATACACATTTATTACACTCGTTAATTTTGAAACCATTTGACAACATAGTTTTATCAAATTCTTCATGCCATTGTTTTGGCACTTGCTTAAGCCCATTCAATGATTTAACGAGTCAACACACATTTTCCTCTTGTCCGGGTACTACAAACTTTTCAGGTTGTTTCATGTGGATTTCTTCCTCAAGTTCCCAATTGATGAACGCCGTTTTAACATTCATTTGATGTATCTCTAAATTGTTTAGAGCATCGGTAACTATTATCACTCTAATGGATGTCATCTTTGTGACTGTCGAATAAGTGACAAAGTAATCAAGGTCTTCCTTTTGTCTATACCCTTTCGCCATAATCTTGCATTGTACTTATCCCTTGAACCATCAATTTTGTATTTCCTTTTCAGAATGGTTTACTTTTGTTTGGAAGATCAACCAATTCCCACGTATGATTTTGTATTATGAATTCAATCGCACAATTAATAGCCTCTCCACATAGGAGCCTCAGGGGTTCGATAACGAGTCAATAACTGATCTTGGTTCATTTTCTAACATATAAGTTATGAAGTCAGGACCATAAGTCTTTGCCACTTTAGTCCTCTTGCTACATCGTGGCTTTTCTATCTCATTTAAGTCACCCTTAGCTACTTCAATCGTCCAAGGAAATATTTCTTCAAAAAATAGCACATATTCTTGATTCTATGACTGTACCTTCATGCACATCACTTATTTCAGATTTGTATACCAAAAATCGATATGCACTACTATTGTTAGCATAACCAATAAATATGCAATCTATTGTTTTGGGGTCATTCTTTATTTGCTTTGGTTTTGGTACTTCTACCTTAGCTAAGCACCCCTAGACTTTTAAGTATTTGTAGTAAGGTTTGTGACATTTCCATAATTCATATGGAGTTTCGTCAATATTCTTGTGTGATATTTTGTTTAGAATGTAGTTGGCCGACATGATTGACCCCCCCCACAAGTTTTGGGGTAATCCAGAACTTATTAACATAGCATTCATCATCTCCTTTAGAGTACGATTTTTACGTTCGGTAATATCATTTGATTGTGGTGAATAGGGGCAGTGTTTTGGTGAATAATTTCATGAATGGAACAAAATGCATTAAATGGTGCTCCATATTCTCCACCTCAATCACCCCGAACATTATTGATCTTTTTGCTTAGTTGATTTTTGATATCATTCTTGAAGTGTTTAACCACTTCCAAGGCCTCGTCTTTGCTACGTAGCAAATAGATATAATAATATATTATACAATCATCAATAGAAGTAATGAAGTACATTTTCCTACCTCTAGTTTGCACAAATTTTATATCACATAGATCCTTATGAATTAATTCAATAGGTGCCGTGTTTCTCATGATTGAATGAAATGATGACTTTGTTAACTTGGCTTCAACACAAGTCTTACACCAATGTTTAAGTTAACATATCAATAAGTTCAATTTTACTAATTTTTTAAGTGAATTGTAATTCACATGACCCAAATGATCAAGCCATAATTCACAAGGCTCAATCAAATTAATAGAATCATTAATTTAGTGATTTCAAATTGACGAATAACCGTCATTACATTCATCTTAAAAAGACTCTTTTCCATGTAGCATTTTCCTACAAATACTCCGTTCTTGGAGAATATAATTTTTTCTGATTGTAAAACTAGTCTAAAATCCGCATTGACTAGTGCCGATCTGGATATCAGGTTCTTTCGGATGTAGGAACATGTAGTACATCAATGAGAGTTAATTCCTTTCCCGGTGTTATCTTTAGAACCATTTCCCCAATTCAATTATAGGAAATATTGTAGAGTTTCCCATGTAGAGTTGTGGCCCACTTATTGGAGTGTATGTGGAGAACGTGGCTTTGTCCGAGCACACATGCCGGATAGCACCGGAATCGATGAACCATTCCATAGGATTGTCCACCAAGTTCACTTCAAAGATTACCGCAGTCAGCATTAGATCATTCAAGTCGTTAGATATCCGATCATATTTGGTTACGTTGAGTTGATCCTTTGCTTTCCTACGATTGTCTTTGTTACGACAATCATTTGCCATGTGGTTGGGTTTTCGACACTTGTAGCATTTACCTTTGAACTTCTTCGCCTTCCATTTTTGGAGGTCATACCATCAAACTTTCGCTTTGATTCAGTTCTTTGTTCAACTAGGTTAGCACGTGGTTCCATTTTGAGCCTGCCCGCCTTCCTCTTGAAAATTCAATTGTCCTCCTCGATTCTCAGATGAACAACAAGGTCTTCAAAAGTCATTTCTTTGCGTTTATGCTTTAGATAGTTCTTGAAGTCCTTCCATCTAGGAGGAAGTTTTTTCAATCATTACAACCACTTGGAATAATTCACTTAGATTCATTCCATCTGCATTGATGTCGTGCATAATAATTTGTACTTGCACTTGTTCATCACTGGCTTGGTATCAACTATCAACCATTCCAACAATGAATTTCTTCATGCCGTCATCCTCGGGTCGATACTTTTTCTCCAAAGAATCCCGCGGTTCTTTTGGCGTCTTCACTAGACAATACACATTGTATAGTGTGTTGTCTAGTCCATTGAGTATGTATTTCTTGCACATGAAGTCATTTTGATTCCATGCATCAACCACGGATCTCTTTTGGGAGTCGGTTTCCTTTTCCATGATGCTAGGAGCATCCTCATTGAGGAACCTTGCCAACCCCAGGGTTGTAAAATACAACAGCATCTTTTGTTGCCACCGCTTGAAGTCATTTTCATTGAACTTCTTTGGCATTTCACCATGATGAATGAGAGTCGTTGTTGCACTTGAAGAAGCCATTTGTTGCTAATATTGTCTTAAGATTGTAGTAGAAAATTACCGGATGTGTATCTCTTGGATAATAGCAAGCAAAACAACAATGACTTTTCAGAAAGAATATCGAGCTGAGATTTGGAATCTTCGTCCTTAATTCAATATTGTCCTGCTACGGTGCTAGCGGTTGGAATGACAATTTGTCTCCTAAGATACAACGATTTATCATTTGATAGAAGCACTTCAAATTACAAATCCACAAATCACAAATGTTTGAAAATACTCAACTTGAAAAATGAAAAGGATGAACAAAATGCTTCATATTTTGATCTTTTATTCCCTTGTGATTGCGAATATTGATGATTAAAACCAAGCGATGGATATTTATATATAGTAAACCAAGTCATGTCACCAAAAGACACCATTTGGAGTCACCATTTCATGAAAAATCGTGCCTACAACATGAAGGGACACACCCTTCTTTCAAAACGTTCAGGGCGCGATCGATCACGAACAGCGCGTGATCAATCGCGCCCTCTTTAAAAAAATTCTACCAAGCGCTATCGATCACGCCGGCAGAAACTTTTATGGTATTTTCCATTTGAGTTGTTACCGATCACGCCAACACATGGCGATCGATTGTGGACTCCAGAGTCTCCGTAGTTCGGATTTCTTCGGGTTTTCCCTTTCGTTTGGTTCTCGATTCTTAATTTCTAATTCACTAAGCATTTTCCAACAAACATTGTTGTTTTGGTATTTTCTATATTTGGAGCCTATTTGGCAATCTAATGCATCATTGTTGCTTGTTGCTTTGCGTGATGGTTTGGTTTTAGCCACCTGCATATACTATCACATTTTCATGTTGTTGTTTATAATGTGTGGTGGTGTTCTGTTAGTGTCGATACTCTGTTGTCTCTTTGGAGGTGGATTTTTGGTTTCTGTTTCACTGCCACGATGACGTTTGGCCATGCATACTGGACCTCTTGGTTTCGTGCGCCATCGAGTTATGTTTTTAAGATGTTGGTTTCCGATGTGGGATTTGGATTCGGGAGCATGAGCCTTTGTTGACTTTTATCTTTTTTCATCTCCCGTATTTATTTCTTTGTACCTTCAGTTTTGGAAACAGTCCCCTTGTCCAACCTCATCGACTGTATAATTTTAGGGCACTTGATCAGGTATGGTACTCCACGTCATCTCATGGTCCAACTTGTCTATTGATGATGTGGTTCATGGTACCTTAGTCATTATTCACTGTTGGCTTGTATATTTACAGTTGTTTGCTTGAATGTATTATTTATGGTAGTTTTGGTTGGATTTCTGTTGTACTTTGATGTTATTCTAATATATTTAATGTTTCATGTTTTAATAAAAAAAGAAAATAAAATTCATCATCATTTCAACATATTAAATATATGAATAAGGTGCAAAATTAAGAACAATACAAACGAAATAATGATCTTTTTTTTTAAAATAAATATCCAACATTTAAAGAAATTTAATTTAAAAATATAAGACTATTACTAACAAAAGAATTAGATTATAATAATATGGTATATATTATATTATACTAGTAGACGACGCACACACGTTGCGTGTGTAACGTAATATATAATGCATATGCATTGTTTCGTGTAATGAATAAATGAGATATATACATTGGTTAATATTACAATTCAAAAGATGCAACAAAAAACCACAACAAAAAACCACAACAAACCATTGAAGGGGGTAGTTTGGTAAATTCAAATTTGTCATACCAAGGTAGTTATTATAAGGGGCTTATGCATTATAAGATAGTAAGATATATTGCAATTATTTGATAAATAAACTCATCTCGAATTATATTTTAGTTATTAATGTGGTAACCGTATGTATTTGTGTGTATATTTTGAAGACTTGACAAATTACTAAAGGCATCAAATTGCAGCATAAAACAGATACTATGTTATTGAGAATAAAAATAGGTCCTACCGGGAGTCGAACCCAGGTCGCTGGATTCAAAGTCCAGAGTGCTAACCACTACACCATAGAACCTCAGATAACTGTTGCCTGGACCAAAATATAATAATACTAAGGACGTAAATAAATGAACAATACTCCTCGCTACCATTTTTAGGTCAATTTAATGGTATGTTTGGGGTTTTTAACAATTTAACCCTATTTTTTATTATAGTTATAAAAATAATCGGAATTTTTTTTTTATAAAAGTAACCTAAGTCGCCATCTCAGATGGCGACATTAATAAATTTTTATTAATGTCGCCATCTGAGATGGCGACAACAATATCATAAATTTTTTTTTTAAGATGTCGCCATCTCAGATGGCGACATCAATAAATTTTTTTTTTATTGACGTCGCCATCTAAGATGGCGACATCAATACAATAAGAACAAACCCTAGCCTTCATTTTACATCGGCCGCCGCTTCTTTCTTCTTCTCAAACATCCGCGCGATATACTCTCCAGATTCTCGAACATCCACCGTGTAAAATTCAATTTCTTATCTAACTTATTTAAGGTATGTTTTTTATTTTTGTTATGCTTTGATTTTAGATAAATCATGATATTTTATTTAGAATCTTTTGTTTGATTTTTGTTATTGTTTAATTTTAGATTAAATATGATTTTGATATGTAAATTGGGAGTATATGTGTTGTGGGTTAATATTTTGACGATATTGATGTTGAAATGTTGGTTCCGGTGGGCGGGGTGCAAAAATGAATCTGCCCGGCGGCGGCCCGGCACCATCAGATGATATATCTCCCTTCACGCCATATCCCCCCATGCCCACTGAAGCCCAGTCTAGCAGCGTGGATACAAATGTAAATGCTGGGTTTGCAACATACGCTTCTATGACTTCACCTTTCGATGTCTCTCCAGTTCTATTCCCTCAATTGACTCCATTTCAGCAGCCTGCCAACACACCTGCGGCAAGGCAAAGAGGCGAGGAAGTCGTTGAGCCACGAAGAGTTAGAAGACAGACAAATTCTCCTCCTTGTGGTACTGGAGGAAAACTTGCTACTCGTCGTCGTCGTTGAAGTCATAATTATGTTGTAAATTGTTACCGATTCTTGTAGTTATAAAATGAAGTTTGAAAAAAATGTTTGTTTTGTCAGCATACAAATAAAAAATTTCGCAACGTACAATAATTTCAGAATAACGTAAAATTATTTACACAATAAACATACAATCAATTACACGCCAAAAATTTATTGATTTCTAGAACTTGAAGCCATTTGTCGTCTTGCTCGGGCTTCTGGCCAATCCATCTCATTTTGGATACGTGTAGAGCGATCACGACCTACCCGTTGGACGTGCGCAGAGTGGAGTTGTGGAATAACTCGAAGCACGGGGTGTCCCAATACTGCTCTGCCCACAGTGGATTGAATTGCCCTTGATATGTGTTCCAGTACTCAGACATATTATAATACTGGATGACTAATTTTTTCGCATTTAAACCATAATGTCGACACACTTGTATCGCATGTGAACATGGTATGCCAAACTGTTTCCATTTTCCGCAAGAGCATTCCCTTGCTTTGAGGTTGACCACGTGTGTATTGCCGCCACATCCTGCTTGCTCTCTAGTGATTACAGAAGCGGTTAATTGTCTTCGATCGAACATCCGAACATCATGGTGAATGGAATTATGATCAGCACGAGCATATTTTTCAAATACATAATCCGGCCAATCTTGATTATTCTGGATCATTCGTTCCGCTTTCTTAAGTCTTTCAAGAAAATAGAGCACACAGCGATCAAAAGTTAATTGCACAATGGCGGTGATTGGAAGGCGACGAGCATCCTTCATAACTCCGTTAATGCACTCGGACATATTTGTCGTAAGAATACCAAACCGCCGTCCACCATCATGTGCAAGAGTCCATTTTGACTTGTCAATCCGATTCAAATAATCAAATGCTCTTGGTTTAATACTTTTTATTTCTTCCATTGTAGAATCGAACTTTCTAAGCTGATTTTCTGAACCAGCTTTCCATCATAAGTCTTTCAAATGAACATTTTTGAACCGACTATTAAAGTTCGAGCACACATGTCTCAAACAAAATCGATGCACTCCATGCGAGGAATTGAAGTCGGCAACACATTCAGCTGCTGCAATAAGGCCCGGATGCCTATCAGATATCAAGCACACACCATCAGATCCTTTAACAATGTGCTTGCTAATCAACTCCAAAAACCATTTCCACGACAAAAAACTTTCCTCGTCAACGATTGCAAAGGCCAAAGGTAAGACTTGATTGTTAGCATCCATGGCCACGGCAATCAACATCTTATGTTGATATTTTGTATACAGATGTGTTTCATCTACACATATAACTTTTCGACAGTGTCGGAATCCATCTGCACATGGTTGGAAGGCCCAAAACACGTAATTCAAAGTCATCTCTGTTGGTCTAGCATTCGGTAGGTGGTCCCATTCGACAACTGTGCCTGAGTTCCATTTTTGCAAAGCTCCCATGTAATAAGGCAATTTTCTTGCAGAGCTCTCCCATGTTCCATACACATTTTCCACAACACGTCTCAAACTATACCAGCCTTTTGCATATGAGATCTCAAAACCATACTTATCTTTAACAGTTTGAGTAACATACTTTACCTCATAGGATGGATCACGTCGAACGATTCCCACCAGCAAACTAGAAATCATATTTTTGTCTAGATTTGCATGATCGGTCGATAAATCACTCAAAAGACAAGTGTAAGAACCCCCATATTTTGTTATTTTGAACATTCCATTTTTTTCCCCAATGAGGCGCGTAGAAACCATCTGCAAGACATATCTGGTGTACTATGTTTGCACACCACTTTCCATAAAGTTTTTATACTTTTGACAACAAGATACTCACGTTTTACAATCCGTACGGAGTAATCCTTCACAGCTGTCTGAAGATGACCTTTATCTTTAAATACCATATTCAGATGGATATCTCCTTTCGAATAATCGTAATAACTCCCCCACTTACCAGTTGGAAGGTCGATCGAATCACCAAATACGTCTGCATGTGTCGTGGAGAAAAATGGAATTGTTTGATAAAGCTCAGGTTCATTTGTTGTGGTTGTGTCTGCTACAGTAACTGGCACTTCTACAATATCAACCTCATCGTCAGCAGACTCATCCTCAGATGGAATCCCATCCGGTTCAGACTGAATATCATCTCCAAAATCCACAAAACTGTCTGCTAGTGGCTCGAGAACAATATTGTCAGCAACTATCGGAGCATCATCTTGAATCATAGAGGTAGTTGGTCTTTCTGTAACTACTACAGATGGACCACTACCAGTTGTTGGCATTTCTGTAATAAAATCATAAGCACAGGGTTCTGTTTGTATATACATCTCCAAAAAAGTATGATTTTGTTCAATATCCAATAGCCATGCTAGATTGTAATCTCTGTCAACGGGAAAATTTGTTTGTTTCATCCCCGAAAAATCAATGAATATATATTTACAATATATTTTCAGAATGAACTGGTGACGATCGATGCCAGTAATATCATATACATCGCTCAATAACTGTAAATAATTAATATTGCGAGATATTGTCATGCCTTTTGACGGACCACGATCATATCTAACAGATTCTGAATCTTGTAATATTTGGCCTCCCCAATATAACAAAACTTTAATTGACATACCTTAAAAAATAAAGATAAAATTCATAAATTAATACATGATATATAATGCTGTTAAATATGATTATTTATATAACAACGTACCTACAATATGCTGATCGAAACTGGAGGATATGAAATGAGGATATGAAATGAGCTGAAGATATGAAATGAGCTGATTTTGTTCGAATAAATAGGGGAAAAAATTGATTAATGTCGCCATCTCAAATGGCGACATAAAATAAAAAATGAATTTTTTTTTATTGTCGCCATCTGAGATAGCGACAAAGTTATAAATTTTTATATTTTTACGTCGTTTTCTGCCGACAATACGAAAAAAATATTTTATAATGTTATTGATGTCGCCATCTAAGATGGCGACATCAATATAAAAAAAAAATTTATTGATGTCGTCATCCCAGATGGCGAATCAATAAAAAAAAAAATTATAATGTCGCCATCTCATATGGCGACATTAAAAGAATTTGGTAATTGTCGCCATCTGAGATGTCGACTTATGTTACTTTTTATAAAAAAAAAATTCCGGTTATTTTTATAACTATAATAAAAAATGAGGTTAAATTATTAAAAAACCCGGTATGTTTGTTTGTATTTCTTTATAAATATTTAGTTTTCAAATTATAGCAAATTATAAAATTCATATAATTTTAATTTTTTCCCCCGAAATAATATGGTTTAAATAATTTATATACCGTATTAAGCTCCACTGTTCATGTATATAAACAAACAATTTCATTCTGATAAAAAGTCAAACCTGGTGGGTGTACGAAACTCTAGCTATGCACAGGATTTAGGAAATAGTCGTGCCACTTTGTGTCTAATTCTCTTACATTACAAAATGTTGTTTCCACAATTCCATTCTCATACTATGTATTAATTCAATAATTTATATTTTTAAATTTAAAAATACACACTTAATATTCACAATAAAAAGTATTTCTTTTTGAAACACAACCAAGTTAAACGCTGTAGTAAAATTTTGAAACTTTACTGTTCAAAAAGAATTTTTTAAAAAAAAACTTTAACATCTCAAGAAATTGAAAAATTGTCATCCATCCTCATTGCCTTCACTTTTGTTGCTTCTTTATCCTTGTCAGCTAGGATGGCTATTTTGGGTGAATAATATATGTTATATATTTAATTTTGCAAAATTATCGTTTTAACTCTTCTAATTTACAAATAACGTCTACTTGTAGCAGTCAGGGGGCGGATCAAAAAAAACATTTAGGGTGAAATTTTTTTTGATAATACTTAAGGGTTAAAAAAAAATTTGGGGTGCAAAAAATTTTTTTTTGAAAAAATAAGAGTAAATAAATTTTTTTTCTTTAATTTTTTATTTTTGCAATGTATTTTTATGTCAAATTATAAGGGATGTAATTATAGTTTTTCTTTATATTTTAGAGATGTGATATTGTAATACAACTATTATACAAAAGTTTGTCTGTTATTGTTCAAACTAGCTATCCTACAAGAGATATATCTGTAAAATTATTCCTATTTTTAATCTAATGTTTCAAAATTTTACTCAACTGATTCATACCAAAATGATAAGTAATACTCAAGCCGTTTATACATCGGCTTTTAAGTTCATTTACCTATTCTTTTTGTTGCATTTCCCTGTCACAGCAATAACTTTATAATAAGAAGCTTAATTAAAAAACGTCGACTCTATAAATCGTTCTCTCTCTTAGATTTAATATTTTTCCCAACCAAAAGAAAGAATGTTGTGCCATTCACATATTTTGGGGTATTCCATGAGATAGTGTCACATGAATAGTCTCATTCATTGAATGAACATATTTCCATCAACAATGAATTATAATATACTCATTCATTGGATGGATATATCCCATTTGACACTACCTCATATGGTAGCTAAGATCAATTTGTGCTTTATATCAGGCAAGTTTATGGATGTTTATTGCACGTATGGGTTCCACGTACATTTGCACAGTTGCACTCACTCCCAGAGCTATCAAAACGGGCTAGTTTGTTGTCAAAATAGGTCAGCCCGACCACAATAGGCTGGCCTGCCTAACCCCTAACCCAAACACTTGTCAAAATGGACCAATCCGACAAAAACGGCGCTGAACCCGTGGTCCAAACAGGCCCAGCCGATTCCATGTGAGTTAGGAAAACCCCAACCCAACCTAATCCGGCCTCGGGCCGCGGAGGGCCAAGTCCCAAAAAATATAAAAAAAGTAAAATTTAAAAAAGTCCAGAAAAGAAATTCAAACTGAACTTGTCTAGTCTGGAACTGATGCTAGGAGAATACTGGAACTTGCTTCAGTTTTTATCTAGACACAATTTTGAAATACATGTTGCAATTTTAAAGCACGACCAAGTGAAAAATATATTGTGGATCAGATTCTTCAATGTGATTGTGTTCGTATTTATCGATTGAAGCTAAAAAAAGGAATGTCCATTTTTTTTATTAAAAAAAATGGAATCAACCCGCCAAAACCTATGGCCAAACGGGTTGGCCCTTATAGGCTAGCCTTCCGGCTGGCGCAAAAAATGGAAAATGGGTCTGTCCCATTTTGATACATCTACTCACTCACTCCCCTCCCATGGGCTTACGGATGGGACAGCCACATCTCATAAAAATTTTTTAGTTTTTTTATAGATATTTTTTAAAAAAATATTAAATTTTATACTTAATCTTTTTTTATAAAAAAATACACCCCTAGTTCCGCTTCTGCTCCTTCCCCGATTGTATATTTTTATTGATAGTAATAACTATACATTAACATTTGGATGCCAACAACGATTGTCCACGAGTATTTTGAGTCAATTTAATCTTTGTTCGATAAATATTTAAAATTATTCATCTCGAACAGAGATCCAATATGTTCGTATGAATGTTTAAGCTCAAATAATTTTATTCAATGGTTCATTAGTATTTTAATCTGGGTAGATATTGAGATGAAAATTACTTGAGAGGATTATCCTACGTTTTTCACTCAATTCATGGGATTAGTATCTAAGCAAAACTTCGGAAAATATGGGATTTGTTATGACATTGTATAACGTGGTTTTGATATTCCGTGAAGCACCAAATATTAATAAATTGCTTGAAATGATTAAAATCAATTCATGGCTATGGATAAGAGCATTATATTCCTAGACATTTTGCTACTATGAGAATGTATGTTTCTTATGTTTAATGGAGTGTTTGATTGATATGTAATCTTGTATCGGCGGAATGGCTACCAAAAATGGTGGAATAACTGCCTGGAAATTTCTCAGACAGTAAGGGTAGCGCTAGGACGCTGCCTTGGTACATCCCTTTGCGTCCGAGTATGATTTTCGTGAATTTATGTTTCCAATTAATGTCTTTTGGTGATGTCTCTTGGTCAAGTATAAATAATACAACCATTGAACGAATTAAACACACTTTTGAAAGACCAAATTCAGGTTTTGAGAGAAAAATATGTGCATTGTCCATCATTTCTTCATTGTTTAAAAAGTTGAGTGCATTTATACCTTTGACTTTTAAGGACTCGTGATTTGAATTGCTTCTATCAAGAGTCATATTTGTTGTATTTTGGGAATCAAATTGCATTTGAAACCGTAAGCATCATTGCAGGACAATATTGTTTTAAGGACGGAGATTAGAAATCTCGTCTCGACATTCATCCTATCTCGTCTCAACATTCATCCTATGGAGCCAATTGTTACTTTGTTTGCCTATATCCCATAGATACACATCCTTACAAGATACCAACAATCTTAAAACAATATTTGTAACAAATGGATTCTTCGAGTGGAACGACTTTCCTACATCATGGGGAAAGGCCCGAAAAATTCAATGAAAGTGGTTTCAAGCGTTGGAAACAGAGAATGCTCTTCACTTGCCCACATTAAGTTTGACAAGGTTCTTAACTGAGGATCATCCTACGTTGATCATATGCTCATAGTTGGAAGCAATATAGCAATAGCATAACTAAGAAAATGCTGACAAAACATTTTGAAATGACGGATTTGGTTGAAACAAACGTCATACTTGGAATCAAAGTTTCCAAGACAAGCGGATGACGAATGTTGGTGTAATCTCATAATGTTGAGAAAATGCTGGAGAAATTTCTCGCAAATGATATATCGTCTATAAAATTTCCTATGATGTGAATCTACAGTTAGTCAAAACAACGGAGACCCTGTTATGCCATTGAAATATTCAAGGATAATTGTCAGTCTAATATATCTCATGAACTTCACACATCCTGACATGGCATATGCGGTAGGTAAACTAAGTAGATTGTCGAGCAATCCAAGTGATAGTCATTGGAAAGCATTGATAATGGTACTTAAATATTTAATATACACCATGAACTATGGAGCATTATACGAGATATCCTGCTATATTAGATGGATACGTCGACGCGAAGCGGATATCAGACATGAAAGATTCAAAGTCCACTAGTGGTTATATGTTTACCATTGGATGGACTGCTGTGTCGTAGAAATCTTCCAAGCAGACCTCTATTGGTCGATCCACTGTGGAATCAAAATTCATAGCCTTGGATAAAGTGGGAGAAGAAGTTGAATGTCTTAGTAGTATGTATAATGGTAAGTCTAGACATATACGTCGTAGACATAGTACCATTAAAAATTTGATATCTAATGGCATTATATCCATTGACTACGGGAAGTCAAAGGAAAATATTCCGGATCCAATTACGAAATGTTTGTGTAGATATCAAGTATACAGTTTATACAGTTTATCGAAGGAAATGTGATTAAAACCCCTATAATCAAAATCTCGTCGTGGATACCCAATCTTGTTGACAGTAGATCCAAGATCTAGGTTCAAAAGAGACAACTAAATTTCAAAATTGGAGAAGAACATTAGAGAATTAATCTCCAACTCATTCATATGATAAGATGTGTAACCCGTAAAAGGGGTACAAGGAAAAATCAAGGCCTTTAATGATTCCTAAGATATATAAATAAATATGCTGGAATATAACAGGATATTATTTTAGGAGATTATCTACGTGAGTGCAAAGTGTAGCCGCTTCAAATATAAAACAAAATACTTATGAAACAAAGCATGGTCTAAGACCGAAATAGACACAACTGTAAGAAACCAATACAAATGTTTGACTTGTTATAGTGTGGGTTCAATTGTCTTGGTTTACACCAATGACTAAATAGTTCAAGACTTTAAGCTAACTATTAAGTCAAGTAAATCCGATTGAATACCACTACGAAAATTCAAAGCCGTAAGCTGCCTTTCCAGATGCTAGGTTCATTAAGGCACTCTTTCGACATCATATGCATTCATGTATTAATTTAATTCATGTAGGGATTGTTTGAAAAGATGCTTAATGAATTGAAAGCATGCAAAAGTTGAAAAATGCATAATGAAGAAAAACGGGCGAAATCGGAATCTAAAAAAATGCTCGGGAAAAATTCAGCAAGTGTTGGCAGTGCTAAGATGCTGCCCTTGTAGCGCCCCAGCGCTGCGTGACTGCCTGAGAATTTCCCAGGCATTAAGGGTTGCGCTAAGGCGCAACTACCTGTAGTTTTCTTTGGCAATGACTTGCAGTTTTTCTCAAAGGGTGCCTCCCTTCGTGTCCGATGGTGTTTTTTCATGAATTGACGCTTCCAAATGATGTCTCTTGGTCAATAATAAATAGAACAACCCTTGAACAAATTAAACACACTTTTAAAAGATCAAGTCAAGTTTTGAGAGAAAATATGTGCATTATTCATCATTCTTCATTGTTTTAAAAGTTGAGTGCCTTTAAACCTCTGTGGTTGAAGGACTCGTGATTCAAGTGCTTCTATCAAGAGTAATAGTCGTTGTATCTTGAGAAAAAAATTGCCATTGAAAACGTAAGCACCATTGCGGGTCAATATTATTTAAGGACGGAGATAAGAAATATCGTCTCGACATTTATCCTATTAAAGAACTATTTTTAATTTACTTGCCTGTATCCCATAGATACACATCCATACAAGATACCAACAAAAATATCATTGCATTTAACATGATGGTTTTTCGAGTTAAAGTTTTTGATTAACTGAAAACCGTAGGATAATTTTCCTGTGGCTTTTGTTATAGATTTTTTATCGTGTGAAATTTTGAAGCACTTTTTTTACTAAAATTTCCTTGAACAATTTTTTAGATTAACTATTGTTTTAAAATTTATTACAAAATGCAGTTAACACAAAGAATTATATTAAATTAAGTTGTTGAAATAGGAAGTTATGAAAGTAAAGAAATTGTCAAAAGGTTTTTGAAAAAAAAAAAAAAATTCAAAAGGTTTTTATCGTGTAAATCTTTGGAACAACCAAATGTACTTATTATCGTGTAAAGAATGACGCACTGTATGTGCATAATAAATTAATTTACAATATTTAGTTAATTACCATACATGCATACGTCATTTATCATGCTCCATACTGTCAATACTTTATATTTAATTACAGAACTCAAAATTTGCATTGCTCATTGGTCCTCAAACGTCACTTACCGGCGCTCACATTTTTTTATTTTCATTTTTGTCGAGAGGAGGGTTTCATTTTTTTCTTTTTGTAATCTATAAATTCTCATACTCGAGTCATTCCCACGATTGGAAAGAGTGACAACAGGTGAGGCAAAGTCTAAGGTGTCGCCGTGAACATATTTTTCATATGTATTATGTTATGTGACGATGCATGGAAGCACTGGTGAATTTTAGAATTTATGTTGAGGATAACAAATAATAATAACATAAAAATGGGAGTTAAATTTTTTTAATGTGATAAAATACAATTTTAGGGAGGTAATTTTGATGGGCCAAATACAATTTAATATATAAAAAATTACCCCTGCATGGAAGATTTACATTTAATTGCTTACCTAAACAAGAAAAGTTGTGGATCCATAGTTGATTCAGCCTGGCATTGACTACGTATCCCGAACCTAAAATTAGTAAACAAAACAAATGACGACATCATATATTATATATAATTTTATGTCAATTTCTCATTCTATTGTGATTCCACATATCACTTGAGATAAAAGCTCAACCTTGGCCTTCGTCAGAAGAAATAGGGCACTTATACATATATGAAATGTTCGGTTTAACGCCGAGTTTGTCTAGTTGAAACTATATATTTTTTCAAAAAAAATATATAGTAATTTGGGGTACAATAATTGCCCTTGTTGTGTGATCGATCGAAACATAGTGCTTGTGCTGCTGTACTGTTTAAAAAGATTTGAGTTGCATCATTACCATCAGCTATAAACTTTTGGTAAAGCCGCAATCGTTTGATCCTACAGTTGATATCAAAATCAAGGTCATGTATTCGAAGTTAAAGAAAGAAAACTGAAGAAGGAATTTCTGGAACCGATGAACTCATTTCATTGATTATCTTGTTCTCTGATTATAATGATAGATAGTGTATTTATACAAGACAATGACCAATGAGAAAGAAACAAATGTAACAGATTTTATCATATTGTTACAACTGAAAATCTAACGTAACATTCCTAATAAGAGAAACAATATTCCCTTGCATTCATCTTGATTTGCCATCTCTGGCCGAGTGCATGGTGGTGTATGGTTTGCCATCACTGATTCTTACTCCTTGACTTGCCCCCTCAAACTGAGTGGGGTGAGGAACGGCATGAAGTTTATTACGTAACCGAGCAAATGAAATATTGGACAATGGGTTGGTGAGAATGTCTGTTGTTTGATCAAATGACGGAACATGTTGTACACTGAGCAGCTTGTCAATTACCTTTTTCCGAACAAAATGAATATCCAATTCAAGGTGCTTCATAGGAGAATGTAGAACTGGATTTGCACTGAGAGCTATAGTGCTGAGATTGTCACACCATATTATAGGAATGCCAGTGGGTCTAACATGAAGTTCTGTAAGTAACGATTGGATCCAGAGAAGTTCAGAGGTAGCATTAGTGAGACTACGATACTCTACCTCTGTACTTGAACGAGATACCACAGCTTGTTTTTTAGAACTCCACGAGATTGGTGAGTTCCAAGGAACCAACAATAGCCTGAAATTGATCTTCTATCATCAGGGTCGCTTCCCCAATCAGCATCATAATATCCAAAGATAGAAATGCGAGAAGTCCGAGCGATGTTAATACCAAAGTTGAGTGTGCCAATTAGGTAACGAAGTATATGCTTAACAGCTTTCCAGTGAGTGAGCAAAGGAGGTTGCACGAATTGGCAAACCTTGTTGACGTTAAAGGCAATGTCAGGACGTGTGATTGTAAGATATTGCAATGCTCCGACAGTGGTGCGATAGAGAGTAACATCATTGAAATGTTCACCATCCTTAGTGGAGAGTTTGCTTCCAATAGACATGGGAGTAGGTAGAGGATTGGCAAGAGTCATTTTAGTTTTGAACAATAGATCTCAAATATACTTAGATTGAGCCAAAAATAATGAACCATCTAAGGAGGTATTAACCTCTATTCCAGAAAATAGGATAAGATGCCGAGGTCTTTAAGAGAGAACTGATTATGCAAATGAGAAATAACATGTTGGATATGATCTTGACTACTCCCTGTGATGACAATATCATCAACATAAACCAAAATATAAGTAATATGTTTGTTATTACAATAAACAAACAAAGAATTAGCTGCCCGAGAAGTATGGAATTCCATGGAAAGAGGAGCACTGCTTAATTTTGAAATCATGCGCGAGAGGCTTGCTTAAGACAATAAATAGCCTTATGCAACTTGCAAACAAGAGGATGGTCACCATGACTAACTTCAAAGCCCGGAGGTTGTGTCATATACACAACTTCATTAAGGGATCCATTTAGAAATGCATTGTTGATATCAAGTTGTCGAATAGACCATCCACGAGATACAGTTATGGTTAAGACAATCCGAATAATTGTGGGTTTAACAATTGGACTGAAAGTCTCAGTATAATCAAGTCCATGAGTTTGAGACTATCCTTTAGCCACAAGACGAGCTTTGTACCGAGCAATTGAGCCATCCAGATTGGTCTTGAGTTTAAAAACCCATCGACAACCTATTATAGAAGCCTGCGAAGGAGCTGAGACAAGAGACCATGTCTTGTCTGTAAACAAAGCTTGATATTCCAAATTCATAGCCTTAAGCCACTCAGGATTCTGTTGAGCCACTGAAACAGATACTGGTTCTTGTATTGGAGAAAAAATAACTGTAAGAACTTTTGGTTTTAACATACCAACTTTGGATCTTGTAAACATATGGTGAGTATTCTCAGGGCAATTAGAGCGAGGCTTGTCTATAGTCATAGAGTCATTCAAAGGACAATTATTAGAAGAAGACAAAGGGATGATACTCTGACTAGGGGAATTATTGGGAGAAGTTGTTGCTGAAGTGTCGGAAGGATTGAGGATGAGTATCGGAGGGGTAGTAGTAGAAGGAGAAGGTGGAATGGATTCAGACATAGAGGACATATTTGAAGGAATTTGTGGCCTGGAAACAAGCTGAATTGGTATAGCAGGTGATACTAAAGAAGATGAATCTTGACTTTGTGAAGTTTGTGAGAGTTTGTCATAGTAAAAGGAAATGAAGTTTCATCAAATTTAACGTGTCTCGAAATGTAGACACGGCCATCTTTGCTCAAACACTTATATCCTTTGTGTTTAGCACTATAACCAATGAATGTGCAAGGCGTTGATCTAAAATCAAGTTTATGTTTGTTGTAGGAGCGAAGACATGGAAAACCCAAACAACCAAAAAAATTTAACCAGAATAATTAAGGACTTGATTATGCAATTTAGTGAGTGGAACAACTCCAGAAGAACAGGAGTTGGTAACCTATTTATGAGATATACTGCCACAGCAAAGGCATCCGCTCAAAAATGAAGTGGCAGTGATGCTTGTACTAAAAGAGCGAGTCCCATTTCAACGATGTGACTGTGCTTGCATTTTACCACCCCATTTTGTTGTGATGTATATGGACATGCGCATCGATGAATGATGCCTTGCCTTTGAACAATAGAGGTGAGAGTTTGAAATTCACCTCCCAAATCAGTTTGAAGGATTTTAATCTTAGTTTGGAATTGATTTTCGATCATGGCTGTGAATAATGTGAAAGCATGAATAACTTCGGATTTTAGCTTAAGAAAATAAATCCAAGTAAATCGAGTATGTGCATCAACAAAGCTGACATAATATCGATAACCATCCGGTGATGTATTGTCCGCGGGTCCCCAAACATCCGAGTAAATCAATTCAAAAGGAGCTGTAAAAATTGTATGAGAAGGGGGAAATGGGAGATTGTGACTTTTACCCAATTCACAAGAGGAACAAATATGCAAACTGTCATTTCTTGGAATGAAAATATTACAAAGTAGCAATGCCCTTTTAAGAGTAGAAAAGACAGGGTGTCATAGTCTTAAATGCCACATCTTTAGGCAATTAAATAAACTAGACTTGGATGAAGTAATATTGTGTCTTCCATCGAATGGATTTGTGGTGTTAACTGATGAGGAGTTGGTGTAGAGACATGTTGAAGGGTGACTTGATGCTTGAACAGAATTGCCAGTAGTAAATTTATACAGTCCTCATGCAACATCCCGCGAAGAAGAACCACTTTGGTAATTAAGTCCTTCACGAGACAGAAATTGGGATTAAACTCAAAGAAAACACGATTATCCCTTGCAAACTTACTTATGCTAATAAGGTTCTTAGATATGTGAGGAATACGAAGAAGGGTATTTAGCATGAAAGATCGAGGTGATGAGGAAAAATGAAAATTTGAATGACCTATATGGGAAATGGACAAACCTGCTCCATTGCCTATGTGAACCTTACCATTGCCCATGTATTCGGATCCAATAGAGAGATTGCTGAGATCATTAGTCACATGTCTGAAGCTCCTGAGTCGGGATACCACCATTCATCCATAGTTGGTTCTGATTTTGACATGGCAATGGCTGCTGTTGGAAACTGATTAGTATGTTGAGATGAAATATTTCCATGGCTTTGAGCTTGTGGTGATTGATTCCAGGGACGTCGTTGATGAGGGATAAAGTCCTTATCAAATCGATAGCAACGTCCAGCAACATGCCCAGTGATGTCACAAATTTGGCAAGTTGGTCGATTAGAGTTGTTATGTCGACGTCCACCTCGAGAGTTTCTTCCTCTTCCCCTACCCCTGTATGAAAAGTTCTGAGGTAGAGAGTTTTGTGCAGCATTAACTGGTTTCTTTTGCTGAGAAAGAGTGGTTGTATTCACGGTATGAGGTGTGGAATCAACATTACCAATGGTGTAAGACTTGATTCTGCTTTCACGAGACATTATAAGGGCTCCTACCTCTGAGAGTGAAGGAGTATCAACTCTCGAGGTGACATGGACAACAACAGAGTCATACCCCAATCCAAGACCTCCAAGAACATGAAGAATCTGATCCTCTTCAGTGATAGGATGTCCGCAAGCTGCTAAAGTATCAATAAAGTTCTTCATCTTACCTAGATAGTCCTTCATGGTAAGATTGCCTTTTTTTAGTGTTTGTAATTGTGTGATTGTAGTTTGAACTGCATAACTTTAGCCTTGGATCTAGTTGCAAATAAGTTAGACACTCGTACCCAGATTTGTGTGGAAGTTAGACATCCGATCATCTGTCTTTGTACAACCTCTGTCATTGATGCAAGGAGAAAAGAAAACAGCAGTTGATCCTGCCTACACCATGAGATAAAGGTTGGGTTCACCACTTCTACTCCCTTGTCATCGGTAATAACCTTTGAAGGAACCGGAGGTTCTTCAAGAATGAATAAATCGAGACCCAGACCTCTGAGGCCAGCAAGAACCTGCAAGTTCCACATGAAAAAGTTTTCATCGGAAAGTTTAACAGGATTCGTTTGATTGGTTGGATTAATGATTATGAGATTAGAGTTGCTGGTAGGATCGATGTTGGCTTCCGCCATTATGCGGGCTCTTGATACCAAATTAAAGAAAGTAAAATGAAGAAGGAATTGCTGGAACTGATGAACTCATATCATTGATTATCTTTTTCACTCGGATTATAATGATAGATAGTGTATTTATACAAGACAATTGCTAATAAGAAAGAAACAAATGTAACAGATTCTGACATATTGTTACAACTGAAAATCTAATGTACTATTCCTAATAACAGAAACAATATTTTGCATTCATGTTGATTTGTCATCTCTGGCCGAGTGCATGGTGGTGCATAGCTTGCCATCACTGATTCTTACTTCTTGACTTTCGATTCTCATAAGTTGCAAGTAGGGTAATTATTGGGAGGGGGAATGTTGGGGCACAATAATTGTCTTTGCTTTGTGATCGATCAAAACATGGTATTTGTGTTGTTGTATAGTTTAAAAGATTTGAGTTGCACATTTATCATCAACTATAATTTTTGGTAAAGCGACATGTGATTGATCCTACTAAGTTGTAAGGCGTAATTTTTATTAATGAGCAGAAGGTCACACAGTTACAAACAAAATCAAGTCTGGACAACCAAAAGAAATACAGTTACAAATATATTTTTAAAGAGTTGGAGGTTATTAAAAGTTGTTACATAATAATTTTTGTATTTTAATATGTACTGGATTTGCAGGTGGACATTATCGAATATTAGGAAATAAGAAGCCATAATTTATAACTATCGAATATTTGATTTACACGTGAACATTAGTCAGAAGTTAACCCAAAATTTATATATAAACATCAAACTAACCAAATTGGCATTCACCAAAAATTGGATTTATGAGTGACGTTGATCCAATATTAGGTAATATAAACCTAGAATTTATAAACATCCAATATCAAAGGGATCAAATATAAAAAGGGACTGAGCATTGATTATCTTGAATTCGCGCGTAACATACCTATCATTGAATGGAGTGGACCTACGTGAGGTCTATCTCATCCAATAGTTCAAATTGTATTGGGAGTGTTACCGAAATCAATAGAATATTGTATCACACGTGGATCGATCGGATTGAGCATTAACGATCTCGAATTTGTTCTCACTCGACTCTTATATAGAGTTAGAAATCAACTTTTTAAGAGCTTGAGCTCTTTAATGATTGTCCATTAATTAAATATTTTTAATTTTGGTGGTGGCGGTAGATCTTGTATATAAGGTTAGTTTGATGTTGCTCTAATGACACAGCCCTTACAAGTACATCAAGCACTTGATTTGGAATATTCCAAATCAAGGGTGATGCTTCATAGGGAACTGCTGAACTATCCTTGTGGGTAGCATAAAAAAATCCCGTATACAAGTACATTATTAGCATTACTTATTTTAAAAGTACAATATTATAGGCAGATTCTGTCAATGAACTTATACAAATCGAAACTAAAATAAATGTGAAGGGAATGTCATAAATTTAAATGACCCATATATATACACACATACTAAAATGATGGGGCCAACGAATACTAGAAAACAAAACTATTAATCGTGTTTTACGTTTAAATTTTTTGCAAAAGTTTCATTCTACGTTGGATTTCACGTGAAATGTCGAGGCTTCCTCCACTCGAAAAGGCCTTTCTGGTTCGCTATAGTTTGCATTTCCTCGTCATCTAACTTTCTAAATACATCGTCGACCCAGGCTTCGTTTTCCTAACTCTATATCGTATAAATTTTTCAATTTAAACTACATTTCTTTATGAACAATTGTTCATGAGAATTATATATATATGATAATATATCAATGCATCATAGTAGTAAGTTTAAAATCATCTCATTGGGACCACTAACATTTATATTGATGAAAATACAGTAATTAATAAAGGAAAATGTTATTGTCAGAGCTCTGCCAGAACAATTTCCATGAATTTAATATGAATAACAGCAACAATATTTGCTTTGGCAATAGCATAGCACATTAATAAAATTGTAGTAGTATGGGATTTTTTAGACAAATACATTATGGATATAAAACTAGATGTAAAAGTGAAAATAGGAAGTTCTGATTAGAAACGAACTAAACATGATTATGTGCTAGTTTAGTAATTAAAAAATTATACAAAGTGCCCCCAATGTACCACATGTGGTTTGTAAATAGGTATTTTATATCTGTGGATTGAAAATATACAGTTTACACCTTGTGGTTTTTCAAAATACCAGTTTATTCCCCTGTGATTTGCAAATCATAACATATTGCTCCCCTACATGGATGATGTGTTTTGCACATATTCACATACCACATTGCATATTTTCAAAACACATTGGATAAACTATCTATTTTGTAAATAACAATGGGGTAGACTACCAATTTTGAAAACAACAGGATTACAAACTATCTATTTGAAAAACTATATGGGTTGTCAAAAAAAGCCCATACATAACTCGACTTGTTTATTTCCATATCAATCCGACGTGGGTGCAGAGCGTTACACTGCTAAATTCATGCAGGAGAATGCCAGGGCACGTGAGGGTAGGGGCATTTAATTGTTTGGTGAATGATTTTATCGTACGCTACCTACTAATGAGAACAGATGTCATGCAACCAATATGAGTATGCACACACACTCCTTCCTTCGCTCTTGCTATAAATCAGCCTCCCATTTTCCCTTTCCGCATCACTTTTTGTCAAGAGAAGTAAGATCGAACTAGGGTTTCAATAGAAATCCTTGTTTCATTCTTAAAACTTCTCAGTAATTTCTAAGAGATGGCTTTTTTTGGCGATCATCACTCGTGGGAGGTCACATTTGGGATCTTAGGTAAAGTTACGTAACAAAGTGTCGAACAATTTCTTCTCTTTACTTTTCCAAATCACTAGTTTTTTGGGGCATTAGGTCTCTAAAATGATTACAACTAAGTCTTGCCATTTTTTCCAATCAAACTTTTTAGTTCATTTGGGCTACTCGCCAATGCTTAGATTAATTTGATTTGCATGATCAACCTTCCACATACCTAAACAATATAATATAAACCATGCTCCAAGCACGGGTGTACACCAGTGACGGAGCCATCCTTTGGATAAGGTGGGCTCTTGCCCATGTGAATTTTGAGTGGAAAATTTTCAGAAATTTTGTTTTTTAGCCAAACCCTACCTAATTCGGCCAGTCCAGATAATATTGATTTCTGGCTTCGCCTGTATACCATGGATGTTAAAGAAAATAATTTAAAATAAATATATACAGTAGTTCTCTTAGGTTTTGTTGAATCAAATAAAAATAAGCTTTTTTTACTACTGTAAATCATTCAATTAATCAAGAACTTTGTTTCTCTGCAGGCAATATTGTGTCATTCCTTGTATATCTTGCGCCAATGTAAGTAACTCATTGAACATATAAATTTTTCTGCAAATGATTAATTTATTTATATAACCAGATTAAAAAAATTGTTTATATTTTTTTCGTGACAGGCCCACGTTTGTGAAAATCTACGAGGAGAAATCCACGATGGGATTCCAATCTGTACCTTACGTAGTCTCCTTCTTCTCTGCAATTCTCTGGATGTATTACGCATTGCTCAAGAAACATGCGATTCTACTGATCACCATAAACTCTATCGGATGCGTTATTGAGTCATTTTACATAGTCATTTACCTTCTCTATGCATCCAAAAAGGCCAGGGTATATATAATTAATCATACAAATATTTTTTATATCTTATTATTCTTTTTTATTATGAGAATCTGAATTCAAAATTTTGATTAATTTATTTATTTGCAGACCAACACTGCTAAGCTGTTCTGCCTCATGAATGTGGTGATATTTCTTGCAATTTTCATGCTCACACTGTTCTTATTCAAAGGACCAGCCAGGGTTCGGATTGTTGGATGGATTTGTGTTGCGGTTTCCGTCAGTGTTTTCGCAGCTCCATTAAGCATTGTGGTAATTAAATAATCAATCATAAATTTATAAAATCAGATTGAATATAATATACCCATTAATGTTTTCCATATTTGCATCTGAATTCCGACAGTGCAAAGTTGTCCAAACGCGCAGCGTTCAGTTTATGCCGTTCCCACTGTCATTTTTCTTGACAGTCAGCGCAATCATGTGGTTCTCTTATGGCATGTTTCAGAAAGATTTATGCGTCGCGGTAAGTAATCAATCCAATATTCTTACTTAGTTTGTGTGTAAGATTCTTGTTTTTTGACCCAAAAACATATCTTGTATAGCTTCCAAATGTAATCGGATTCTTCCTGGGGCTGCTACAAATGGCGCTATATGGAATCTTCCGAAAACAAAAGCCAGAAATTATTGAGGAGACGAAGTTGCCGGAGCATGTGCTAAGTACAATTGTTTGGACACCAGAAGTACATCCGATTGATTCCAAAAAATGCGGAGATGGAATTATGCATGTGGAGAACACCAAGGATGAACACGAAGCGGCTGCTGATCTCCAAGAAAATTTTGTACCTTGTCCATCAAGTGTTGAACTAGTCCAAGTGAATCTGCAGACAGATCCATCTGTGCTTCAAGAAGTTTGAGCGGTGTTATTTTATTTAATTACTATTTTGCTTCCATAGAATAAAACACTGTGACGAAATTCGTATTTTGTATAAATAAGAGTATTATTAGTATTTATTGCCAATTTATCTCATGTGCAATGTATATCACATGTCGTATCCGGAGAGGGATTACACCTATTCACACATTAAAGATGATAAACTGCTTATTTTCAAATCAAATAGGATAAATTGCTTATTTTGAAAATTATAGGAGCGTAAATTGTCTATTTTCAAACCACAAAGGTATAAATTAACTATTTTAAAGATCATATGGAGTTCGTTACAAAAAACCCTATTTATTTGCCCATTTTCTTTTTTGCTTGCTAATAAAATTCAACGCCTGAAATTTATTAGTTGATATCAATTGTTTAATAATAGGAAAACGGGAAAGTTAATGTTACACTTAAGATTCACCTTAAGCCTCTCTATTAATAATAGTATGGATCCGTAGGTAGGTGGGTCATATTTTGCTTGTAAAAGGGCAGTGATTTCGGCCATTGGGCTTACCTGAACTAATATTTCATAATATGAACTCTAATTGGGCTCATCATCATATCTGTAGTCCATTCGATTTTTCTAAGTAGATTAAGCCCAAAACAGGACTTGTTCAAATCTTATCGATGACCATTGCTCGTGAAATTTAAAATAATTATGCTAAGGCGAATGAATGAAAATTTTAGAGCCAAATACTCTTGCTATACTCGAGCTACAAACTAGATAATATTTAATGCTATATAATGTGTTGTGAAATTAAACTATTTTTTTAATACAAGGTTAGGAGGTGAGAGGTCTCGATGCCGAGACATTTGTCCATGATTTGAGTGCTTGATGCCTACTTGAGCCAAGAGCCCATCATTTGAGTGCTTTATGCCCACTTGAGCCAAGAGCTTGTAGCCAAAATTAAATTAGGGAAAATTACGGGCCGGTACACTTTCGTGAAACATAATCTATCCTAGTCCAGCGAAAAAACATTAGTTGATATAAGTCCATTCTAGGTTGAAATGACCATAATAACCCCATGTTGTCCAAGCGGTCCATGCGGTCCAACCAATCTTTAATAAATTTGCATTCTTAGCCCCTAGAAAATGTTTAAAGAACAAAATATGCCACAATATACTATTCATCATCGTTTTCATCCTAATATTTACCAAACAGAAACATTATATGAACATGAGATCCTTCGATTTTTGTCATCTCGAGATGAATCCCAAGAGCATGCTTTTGCAAAGGACTCACGGTTTATATAACGTTCGTCTAATTATAACTCAACCCGATTTTGAAGATCATGCTAAAAATAAATAAAACGCAAAAAATGGTATCAGAGCCTAGGTTTATTCTGGAAATACTATGATAATATCTTGAATATTAATTTGTAACCTATACGGAGGAGACAATTCAAGAAAAAATATGGACCCGAACGTTTGTTCGAAGTGTCATTCTTACAGGTGGTATTTCCAGAAATTGGAAAAACTAAATCAAAAACATATGGCAGAAGCTCAACGTTTCAACCATAAGTGGAAACAATTACGAGGAACAGGTTTATGCACACCAGGCATAAATCATTACAAGAAATTGGAAAGGATGGCTAAGAGGCTTCATCAAGTGAACATCAAACTTCATCTGACTCTGAATCTGATGGATCTGGGCAGGGACATGGTATTGAAGGTAACCATAGCGCTGCACTGTCTTCTGGATTTCTCTAAGATCTTGGGATATCTTAGAAGAATCTGGCTCGATTTCTCGAAAGGTTGGCTCACCCATCTTAATCATCCGGTCCGGACCCTGTTGGATCATTGGGGTCTGGTACAACGTCCTCGTGTTCAGGATGATCGTCCTCCTGAAGTTCGGCTAACTGGAACTGAAGTTTGAGGTTCACTTGATGAAGCCTCTTAGCCATCCTTTCAAATTTCTTGTAATGATTTATGTCTGGTGTGCATAAACCTGTTCCTCGTAATTGTTTCCACTTATGGTTGAAACGTTGAGCTTCTGCCATATGTTTTTTATTTAGTTTTCCAATTTCTGGAAATACCACCTGTAAGAATCACACTTCGAACAAACGTTCGGGTCCATATTTTTTCTTGAATCGTCTCCTCCGCATAGGTTACAAATTAATATTCAAGATATTATCATAGTATTTCCAGAATAAACATAGGCTCTGATACCATTTTGTGCCAAGGATCGCAAAAAATGGGGACTCGTAAAAAGACGATGTTAAATGTTGCTTTTTATAAATATAAGGATATAAAAGATAATTAAATATTATATATGGACTTCTTTGTAATTTAAACAAAAGCCTAAAGGATAGAATGCAATATATCAAACTATTGAGGGGTAAAATAGTCATCATAAAACACCCAATTGATTTGAAAATTTGAAAAGTGGACTTATTTCATAACAATTGTTTCCAATTTGGCTTTTTATGCACTAAGATTTTTTCTCAAGACTTAAGTAGATTTTGTGTCACCAAAGTGGACTTCCATGTAATTTCCCCATTAAACTATTTTACAATACTTTATAAGGTTTTTTTTTTTTCTAGTTTGAACTATATATCTATTTTTTTTAAAAAAAAACTTTCTTCAGTCCACACAACTCTTTCTTGTGTAATTCATCGCAAATTTGATACCACAAAACAAATTCATGTGCCGCCCAATACACTTCTCTTTTTGTATGTGCAGAAATCGAAGTAGTACGTTTTTACGTATGAGTCGTTTCAACTAGGAGTGTGTCTGATTTGTACATGCGTACAAGCATATAATCTGATGAGGGACATATACTATGGGTCATTACGGCCTTCAATTTTCTTTTTGGAAGTTAATCAAAAAATTGTTTTTTACGTAATGAAACATTGAGTCAACAAGTATGTACACACACCTGGCTAACTAATGGCCAACTCGGATATATTGATGTTACATTTAAGGACACTATTCACCATTCATGTAGAATATTTCACATAAAAATATTTAATATTAATGGTTGATGTCCTCACCGCAGCCGCAGCATCAACCAAACCGTCCATCTTTACAGTCTTCATTCCATTTCTTTCTAACATGAGAAGAAATATTTTGGTTTGCTTCACACGAAGCATGCCTTTAGGTACCGTATATGATGTTGGCAGTACAACATAGTATAACTTGTACTTCATGATTATTTCCCCCTAAGAACTGCTAAAGCAATGTTGGTTTTAAGGGGGGATAAAACAGATGAATTTGTAATGTTTTATAAAATAAAATATATTAAAAGTTTGTTACCCAAATTTTTGCTACTTTGCGTATACATTTATATATAAGAAATTAGAGTTTTTTTTTATAGATTATTGTACCTAATTTTTTATATATTTCAATTTTTTTATTATCAAAATATGATATTTTTATTGCATAATTTTGTGATATTTTATCAAAATATGATATGTATTTTTATTCAATAATTATCAATTTACCTATCAATAAGTTAATACAAATATACAAGAAGCAAAACTTGCATGCTTTAAAAATTAAACACAATATATATATATATATAAGAAAAATATACATATTTTGTATGCCTATAGTACTGATGACACATGATACATATATAAATGCACAAAAAAATGTTAGCGCAAGTGTGAAATATATTTTGTTTTGCAGAATCACTTGTATCAGCTGACATCAGCTCGATTAAGGGAGCTCGAACTCTCGGGTTCGAGTCTCATCCCCTCCCTTTTTCCTTGTAGTTGTAATAGTTGCTCAAAAATATATATATTCTTTAGTCCATCAATCAACCACATTGACAATTTAAACTACAATATCACTTATATTTAAAAATATTTTTAAGACATTGGGTTGCCTGTGCATGAAGAAAGGAACATATCCTTATCATTCTCAATATTTTGAACCCATGATTCTCCACATTACTTGTCAAAGTTGTAAGAAATTGACAAAAATTCTTATTATTTGTAAGAAAAAGTGGCGCTCATATATATATATATATATATATATATATATATATATATATATATATATATATATATATATATATATATTCCACAAATCAAAAGTAATTATCACTGTTGGAAATTTTTTTGTCATAAAGAATGCTTTGGTCAACCGCAGATATGATTATGACTTTTGAATTTCTGTTCATCCACAAATTTCCTTTATATAATATAATTATGTTATAATTGATTTTACATTTAAAACTTATGAAATATTTGAGAGAACAAATACCCCTTTAAAGCCATCAGGGTTACTTGTGCTTCTGGTCAATTAGTTTCGTACAATTTTTTACTTATAGATTTTTTTTAAGAACAAATACCCCTTTAAAGCCATCAGGGTTACTTGTGCTTCTGGTCAATTAGTTTCGTACAATTTTTACTTATAGATTTTTTTTTAAAAAAATTAAACTTAATGGTGCCCAAGTAAGCAACTTTTTTTCAATAAAGCATAGGGGTGGGCGTTCGGGTCGGGTATTCAGATGGCAGTTTGGAACAAATTGGGTATTGGATTAATACACGAGTATCGGGCCTGAAGTCGGCTATTATTTTGGACTCCGATCTGGAATCGGGTACCCAATTGTTTTTTTAAGCGAAAAGAAGAAAAGGAAAACAAATTGAAAACTGTAGATTCGGGTACCCGATACCCAAAATGTTTGGTACCTGCCAATTTTAGGTACTCAAAATTTCAAGTAGGGAATCGGGTAGTTCTTAGAGGTCCTGAAATTTCGAGTACCCAACTTGAACTACCCGAACCTTGAAATACCCGACCCAATCTCAGACCTAATAAAACATAACGTAGTAAAAAATTTAATGGTAATAAAAAATAAAAACAGGATGATGTGATCCTATATTTTTCGTGTTCAGTAGAACTAAGTGTTTGCGAAAAATAAACGAAGAACACCACAATTTTTTTGCGAAAAACCCTCAAAAGTGAATGAAAAAAACCACGGGACCTTGTCCAGTATAAATTCTTCATTATAAAAAAATGGATTTGTTACATGACTTTGACATGAAATATGAATAACAAATTCCTTAAACAAAAATATTAGAAAAAGACATAAAATACCGAACAGATTTGATATGCTCTCTTCGGAGTCTTTCTTGCCTCAAAAGTCCAATATTTTACAATGAGACACTAGGCGTGTATTTATAGTGTTAATTCCGGTGAGGGGTATGCGAGAAACCTGGAACATGATCTCATTTGATTACGGCGTCATGGATTCCAGACGTGTCCGGGAAATCTGCGTGCCAATGATGCACGTTGGTCCGCACCCGTTAATTTGTCAGTCATGTACGGGTCTTCCGCTATTACTTTGACCAAAAATCCGAGCAGGGTTTAATGATGTTCGGGTACCTTGTGCTCGCTATTCTGTCCTCGGGATTTCCTTGTTCGGCACTTACGAATGATTTTATCCGGGAAACGGATTCATCATATGACATCACCTCACCCCTGAAGTAAAACAAAACGAGAATATTGAAGTTTTGTTTTATCGTCTTCAGGTAAAATCCTTGTTTGACATGCTCAGAAATTTTTCCCGCTTCTTTTTCCCTCCTGAAATTCAAAAAGTTTCGCGTCATTTCGTTTCTCGAGGTAAATCTGCAACCGTCCATCCCTAATTATTTTAACGGTCTTGATCCTTTGACGTTTTAGCTGGCCCCACCTATAAATACTCGTCCATTCCTATCATTTTCACTGTTTGCTTCAACTTTCCTCCGAGCAAGTGTAATATGATCGATCAACTGATCTTCAGGAATCCTCAAGCACTTATTTTCCAAGTATGGGTTCTTCTTCGGATTATTCTTCTATGAGGGAAATAGACATGTACGACATGCATGCTGAGGAAAGAGCTACCACTCTTCCTCCTCTGACCTCATCCTCCTCTGATAGCGAGGAGACATTGAGTTTTTCAAATTCCTCGGCTCCTCGTAAGGAGGAAGAAAAGGCTAATACAGAGCGAGACTTGGCGGCAACCAAAGTCCCCTGGTTCAAAATTTTCGAGTCCAGGGTCCAATCTAGCCAACATCTATCCAATATTCGTACCAAATGGGAGATTTATTGGGGGACTTCTATTATTTCTCTCCCTACAGGGTCTCGTCACCATCTGCCCCCCGATGGCTATTTGCCCTTCTACTTAGACCAACTCTAAGGGGGCCTTCGCTTTCCTGTCCCCTCTTTCATTTATTGAAGTTGCTTCATATTTTGATGTTTTCCTTAGCCAACTATTCCCCGACATGCTTTCCTTTTTTGGTTTTGTTCCTACCCTCGAACTCTTTCACTGCTTCTTTCAGTTAAATAAGAAAGAGATTGGCCTTTTTTTTATTTTTCTTCTCGAACAGGAGTTGGTTTCTTCAAGAACTACCCTTCGTCCATAATTTATTGAAAGAAATTTTACTTTTTCGCTCGTCCACTCCAGTCTTGGGATTGTCCCATGGAATGGAGAGAAAACCTCCCAAATGGCAAGTCAATCAAGGGTCGCCTTGAAACGGAACCGTATCTGTAGGTTCATCATAAACTTGGCTATCAGTGCTATAATTTGGCTGAGCTGATTGACGATGGACTGATGTACTTGTTCTTGCGAGCCCGAAGGGTGCATTCTTGAAAATGGCCATCGGTGAGTGTTTCTGAGTACTCCTTTTTATATGTAGATTTTGATTAACTGGCTCAAACTAACCTCAATCTGTGCTTTTACAAAGACAAAGATGATGAAAGCTAGGATGACTGAGAACTTGAAGGCTAAGTCCAAAAAGGGACAAGCTTAAATGCAGGCGTCGGGGTCAGCTGGACCTCTCTCTTCAACTCCCTCTGTTGGTCCTACTCCTGCTCCTCTTACCTCACCGATCACTGACATCGTGGGTCCACATGAGGAGGAGGAGCCCATGGTTCCTCGTCCTTGTTGGGATATGCCCTAAGACATATCATTAGATGATTGTTTATGACATACAATGTAATATGATTTTATGAAATGACAATTCATTATTATATATTATTCAATTAACTGTGCAATGTGAATAAATATATATGTGAATGTCCTTAGAATAATATTGTATTATTCTTAAAGATGTCTCTAGTCAAGTATTATCATGAATAGGGATAATGATAATACGTAGAGACTAGTATGTGTTGATTGATGAACTGTTCATTGATATGAGATATCAAATCAACACATGGGTATATGTTAGAGAACGATGTACTGGACAGACCCACCATGAGAATGCTACATGGATAGTTATATGAGTGTCATAAGCAATTCTCATAGTGATAATAATGTATGTAATCCTTACGACTTGTGATCATCAGAGATCCCAACATAAGGAGTTATGTATCTTGATATTGTCAAACGTTACCCGTAACATGGTAAACTATAAAGGCGACTATTGGATACACTACGAATTATGTAGAGGGATGTTGACTGATCGAGGTAGGATTTGTCCCTTCTATATAACAGGAGATGTGTTTGGCCCTTGATCAAGTGAGAACTAAAATGCATGGCCATGCTCGAATGAGTCGATATGAGATATCGAGCTTATTCGTTTATTCTAGTTCTACTTGGGGATCAAGAAATAAAGATTGAATATACGAGTATGACTATTCCATGACTCGTGTTCAATCTAAACACAAAGGACAAAGGGATTAAGTTACATGGTTAATATTATCACAAGTTCTAAAGGTTATGTCGAGTCATTGACATTCTTGTAATTTGGGTAGCCTTGATGTATTGCTAGACACCGCTCTTTGCTTGTAACGTAAAATGAGATTTTATGTCACTGCCAACATTACAAGATCCTATCGGGTCGCACAAAAGATTAAATCGAGAAGGGAAATTAAATTCATGGGATGAATTAAATAATTAAGAGGAGTCTTAATTAATAATTATAAGGATTAAATTAAAATCATGGGCTTAAGCCCATGAGGCTTTATGAAAGCTTTTAATTAAATCATATATAATGATAACAAGGTGATTAATGATAGATTATTCCTTGATATCAAAACCTAGCCACCTCTCTCAAGCTCTCGGCCTCCTCTCATTCACGAAGGTTCATGGCCGCCACCTTCACGGCCGCCGTCGACTCCTTCTTGGTGGTGTTAGGCAGTCGTTAATCGGTTTTGAACCGAGAGTTGAGTTTTGATTCAAGAATAAGTCTAGCAACTTGTTCTTGAACGTCCCTTGTTCGTTTAATCGTGTGGATACCGTTGAGGCAAGACCTTGGAGGTGTTGCTCGTGACTCGGGATCGTTGGACGTGGTGCTCCGTGGAATCTGCTCAAACACGCTACAAGGGTGAGACTTTTGTAATCCTTTATCCGATATGATAACCTATGTATAGATCCGCGGTTATAGTAATCCAATTTTTAAATTCCGCTGCGTTGTATGCTTGTTGGATTACTTACAGTGGTATCAGAGCAGTGTACAAGGCTCATATCGGATTTATGTGGTTAAATTGTTTTAATCATATTAGGATTATTATTGCATGCTTTTAAAACTGTATAAACATATATGATATGTTAATATCGAGTTTGTGCAAATCATCGTAAAATTGTATTTGATATAATTGGCGAATAATCAAATTAATTGGCCAATGTTTCGGCCACCACCTAGCACAATTGACCCACGGCTTAGCCACATGAGGGCTAGGGTTTTCGAACCCTTGGCTCGAGATGGCCTAGTCGTTGTGGCTCATGTTCGTGCATGGAGGTTTCGAGACATGGATGAGTTTTGAACTATTTGGCTCGATAATGGTTCAAGCATGCATGGATAAGTGGCTTCACCACATGAGAGCTAGGGTTTTCGAACCCTTGGCTCGAGATGGTTGAGCCACCACCGTGCATGACCTGACCATGATTCGTGGCTCAAGAATTACGGCGTTTCGAACAAGTTGGCTCGATGAAAACTCAAAGTGGTGCACGGCGGCTAGGGTTTGGAACCCTAGCACCGCCGCCGCTCGGTCATGGTTCAGCCATGGGCTAGGGTTTCGAACCCTAGGCCCATAATTGGTCCAGCCGTGTGTTTGGTTGGTTCGAACCATGGTGGTCCGTGGCTTAGTCGCTTAAGTTCGTGGCATGTGATGTCCCGAGCGTACGATAATTTTCAAAATTCTATTTTACAGTTTTAATTAGAATTAATTTTAAAATGTTTAGAATTTAATTAATTAAATGTTAAAGCATGTTTTATGTGTTGTATGAGCATGGTGCATGGTTATAGCCCTTTTGACCTATTAGATAGGATTTGTGGATGTTTGGAATTTTTAATACGACCTGCGAGTCGTGCCTTCTCTATTTTATTCTAAATGTAATCCCTCCCCTATGTTCCCCTCGAATGTGAATCGAGGAATTCTATATCTTGTAAATAGTGTAGTTTATTTTGTTGATGGTGATCAATGAAGATGGAGCATCAAGCCGGGATGAGGAGGCCATTCACAAATTGGAGCCAAAGGAAGGTGCTTGTGAAGTTACCTTAGGTTGACTCTTAGGATTTTCTCATTGGTTTGAGAAAATCACTAGTAGGGGCTATAACCATGTCATGTTTAATTTGTATGTTGATGCATGATTTATCTTATGTTTTAGATTGATAATTGTATTACACATATATGTAGATATGTATACAACTATATGTGGTTGACATATTTTAAATTATCAAACTAATCATGAGATCAATAAATCCCTCTAAAATATTAAGTTTTAGATGCCTTCCAAAATTAAAAGTACTCGTCAAAAACTTCGATTGTACATATGTGGGTTTGCCAAAGCAAAGCACTGTGGCAATCTTAGTAAGGCGCGAAAGGATAAAAGTGATATCCGTTATACTTTAAATTTTGTACGACTTAACTAGGTTATCTCAATAGGATTGGGAACCTAGAGGCATGGGTTGGATAATAATTCATTTGATGAACTGAACAAAGTGTTGTTCGTCCAACTATCCAAGAATTACATGTGATGTAATTGACAAAGTGTTGTCTACCTAAATAACCGAGTCTTGGGCGATTAGCCAAAGCTAACTCAAGATTAGGTGAAATATGGATCTTGGCCCACTAAAGGTTTCGAGAGTTGATATTTTTTAAACAAAATAGTGGGAGTATCATTTAATATAAGACCATATTAAATGAGTAAATCATAAACTTATTTTGCATATTTATATTGTAGATATCCATGGCAACTAACAATACAACAAGCACGTTATCACTGCGATCGGTCCTTGAGAAGGACAAATTAAATGGGACAAACTTCCTAGACTGGTATAGGAATCTGAGGATAGTCCTCAAGCAAAAAAAGAAACAATATGTCCTAGAGGAACCCTTACATGTTGAGGAACCTCCCCTTACGGCTACGAGAGCCGATAAGGATGCTTACAAGAAGCATCAGAATGACGCACTTGATGTTGGCTGCCTTATGCTTGCCACCATGAACTCTGAGCTTCAGAAGCAACATGAGGAAATGGAGGCGTTCGATATGATCGAACACTTAAAGCAATTGTACCAACAGCAAGCTAGACAAGAGAGGTATGACGTCTCTAAAGCGTTGTTCCAGTGCAGGATGGTAGAGGGAAGCCTTGTTGGAACTCATGTGCTCAAGATGATTGGGTACATTGAGAATCTGGAGAAGCTGGGTTTTCCATTGGACCAAGAGTTGGCCACTGTTGTGATCTTGCAATCGTTGCCTGAGAGCTTCAGTCAATTTGTAGTAAATTACAATATGACTGACATGGAAAAGACTCTACCACAATTGCTTGGTATGTTGAGAACATATGAAGCAAATACAAAGAAGACTAAGGCCACAAATGTTCTTATTGTGAATAAGGGCAAAGGAAAGGCCAAAGCTAAAGGCAATAAGAAAGCAAAGAAGGTCTTTGTTAAATCTAAGCCAAAGTCTTATGCATTGAAGCCAAAGGGAGGGATAGCAAAGGAAGGGAACTGTTTCTATTGCGGTGAGACCGGCCATTGGAAAAGAAACTGCAAAGTATATCTGGAGGATCTAAAGAAAGGAAGTGTGACTTCCACTTCAGGTATTTTTGTTATAGAAGTCAATTTATCTACTTCTTCATCATGGGTATTAGATACTGGATGTGGATCTCACATTTGTGTAAATGTGCAGGACCTCAAAAAGAGTAGATTGTTGGCGAAAGGCGAAGTAGATCTCCGAGTTGGAAATGGAGCAAGAGTTGATGCATTAGCTATAGGAGATTATTATTTATATTTGCCTTCTGGTTTATCGTTGATTTTAAAAGACTATTATTTTGTGACATCCATTACCAAAAACATTATTTCTATTTCTTGTTTAGACAAGTGTGGATTTTCATTTATGATAAAGGACAACTGTTGTTCTATTTATTTAAATGATATGTTTTATGCTAGTGCACAAATGGTGAATGATCTTTATTTATTAAATCTTGATATGCCTATCTATAACATAAATACTAAAAGGATTAAAAATAATGATTGTAATCTGACTTATCTCTGGCATTGTCGCTTGGGCCACATAAACGAGAACCACATATCTAAACTTCATAAGGATGGAGTATTAGATTCATTTGATTTTGAATCATATGAAACATGCGAATCTTGTTTAATGGGTAAGATGACTAAAGCCCCTTTCAAGGGACATGTTGAAAGGGCAAATGTTTTCTTGGGACTAATACATAGTGATGTATGTGGACCAATAAGTACACAAGCTAGAGGTGGTTTTCAATACTTCGTTACATTTACTGATGACCTCAGTAGATATGGGTATGTGTACCTAATGAAGCATAAGCATGAAACCTTTGAAAAGTTCAAAGATTTCAAGAATGAAGTACAAAACCAACTTGGCAAAAGTATCAAAATCCTTCGATCAGATCGAGGAGGTGAATACTTAAGCCAAGAGTTTCATGACTATCTAAAGGAGTGTGGGATAGTCCCACAACTCACTCCTTCGTATACTCCACAATGGAATGGTGTATCCGAGAGGAGAAATCGAACCTTGTTGGACATGGTTAGATCATAATGAGTCATGCAGATCTTCCGATATCGTTTTGGGGATATGCTCTAGAAACAGCGATTTTCTTACTGAACTGTGTTCCATCTAAATCAGTGGAAAAGACACCATATGAGATATGGACTGGGAAGCGTCCTAGTATGTCTTTTATGAAGATTTGGGGTTGTGAGGCTTTCGTTAGACGTCACGCCACTAACAAACTTGGACCCAAATCTGATAAGTGTTTATTTGTGGGGTATCCTAAGGAAACGAAAAGATACTATTTCTATTATCCCACCGAGAACAAAGTAGTTCTTGCTCGGACTGGTGTATTTCTTGAAAGAGAATTTATTTCTAGAAAAACAAGTGGGAGAAAAATAGAACTTAGTGAAGTTCAACCACAAGAAAACACTGAACCTGAGATTGAGATGGAAACAGAGCAGGCACCGCAAGCTGTTGTGGAAGAAGTACCTGCTCAAGAGACACAAGCCCAGAACACCGGGAGCCACAGAGATATAGATTTCTTGTGACTCAACAAGGTGACTTACTACTTATTGATGAGGATGAGCCGTCATCTTATCAACAAGCTATAATGGGCACTGATTCTGAGAAATGGCAAGAGGCCATGAAATCTGAGATGGAATCCATGTATGCAAACCAAGTATGGACTTTGGTTGATCCACCTGAAGCGGTACGACCCATAGGGTGCAAATGGATTTTCAAGAAAAAGACTGATATGGATGGTAATGTACAAACCTATAAAGGTCGGCTGGTTGCAAAAGGATTCAAACAAATTCATGGTATTGACTATGATGAAACCTTTTCACCAGTGGCCATGGTTAAATCGATAATGATCTTACTTGCAATAGCTGCATTTCATGATTATGAAATCTGGCAGATGGATGTTAAAACAGCTTTCCTTAATGGAAATCTGCTCGAGGATGTGTACATGACACAACCCGAGGGTTTTGTCGATCCAAAGGATGCTGGAAAGATATGCAAGCTACAACGATCCATTTATGGATTAAAGCAAGCTTCTCGGAGTTGGAATCTTCGTTTTGATGATGCAATCAAAGAGTTTGGTTTTATCAAAAACGTAGATGAACCTTGTGTCTACAGGAAGGTCAGTGGGAGCATAATTATCTTCCTAGTGTTGTATGTAGATGACATACTTCTCATTGGGAATGATATCCCTGCCTTACAATCTGTAAAGATTTGGCTAGGGAACTGCTTTTCGATGAAAGACTTGGGAGAAGCCACCTATGTATTAGGAATCAAGATTTATAGAGATAGATCAAGAAGGCTTCTCGGCCTAAGTCAAAGTACATACATAGACAAAGTGCTTAAAAGGTTTAGCATGCAAGAATCAAAGAAAGGATTCGTGCCTATGACACATGGTATATATCTCTCGAAGGAACAGTGTCCTTCAACACCAGATGAGAGACAACGCATGAGTAAGATTCCATATGCGTCAGCTATTGGATCTATCATGTATGCCATGATATGTACTCGTCCCGATGTATCGTATGCTTTGAGCATGACGAGCAGATATCAAGTTGATCCAGGTGAAGGTCACTGGATTGCTGTCAAGAATATCCTGAAGTACTTGAGAAGAACTAAGGATACATTCTTGATTTATGGAGGTGAGGAAGAGCTCAATGTAATGGGTTACACTGATGCAAGCTTCCAAACCGACAAAGATGATTTTCGATCGCAATCTGGATATGTGTATTGCCTAAATGGAGGTGCTGTGAGCTGGAAGAGTTCAAAGCAAGAGACAGTAGCCGATTCTACAACAGAAGCTGAGTATATTGCTGCCTCGGATGCAGCAAAGGAAGCTGTTTGGATCAGGAAGTTCATTTCTGAACTTGGAGTGGTCCCTAGCATTAAAGATCCGATAGAACTCTATTGTGACAACAATGGAGCGATCGCATTGGCTAAGGAACCTAGATCTCACCAAAGATCCAAGCACATACTTCGGCGCTTTCATTTCATTCGAGAAATCGTTGAAAGGGAGATGTTAAAATATGCAAAGTACCAACAGATGATAATGTATCTGACCCATTGACGAAGCCACTGTCACAGCAGAAGCATGATCGTCATACTAGATCTCTAGGCATTAGGTATATGTCTGAGTGGTCTTAGTGCAAGTGGGAGATTTGTTGGGATATGCCCTAAGACATATCATTAGATGATTGTTTATGACATACAATGTAATATGATTTTATGAAATGGCAATTCATTATTATATATTATTCAATTAACTGTGCAATGTGAGTAAATATATATGTTAATGTCCTTAGAATAATATTGTATTATTCTTAAAGATGTCCCTAGTCAAGTATTATCATGAATAGGGATAATGATAATACGTAGAGACTAGTATGTGTTGATTGATGAACTGTTCATTGATATGAGATATCAAATCAACACATGGGTGCATGTTAGAGAACGATGTACTGGACAGACCCACCATGAGAATGCTACATGGATAGTTATATGAGTGTCATAAGCAATTCTCATAGTGATAATAATGTATATAATCCTTACGACTTGTGATCATCAGAGATCCCAACATAAGGAGTTATGTATCTTGATATTGTCAAACGTTACCCGTAACAGGGTAAACTATAAAGGAAACTATTGGATATACTACGAATTATGTAGAGGGATGTTGACTGATCGAGATAGGATTTGTCCCTCCTATATAACAGGAGATGTGTTTGGCCCTTGATCAAGTGAGAACTAAAATGCATGGCCATGCTCGAATGAGTCGATATGAGATATCGAGCTTATTCGTTTATTCTAGTTCTACTTGGGGATCAAGAAATAAAGATTGAATATACGAGTATGACTATTCCATGACTCGTGTTCAATCTAAACACAAAGGACAAAGGGATTAAGTTACATGGTTAATATTATCACAAGTTCTAAAGGTTATGTCGAGTCATTGACATTCTTGTAATTTGGGTAGCCTTGATGTGTTGCTAGACACCGCTCTTTGCTTGTAACGTAAAATGAGATTTTATGTCACTGCCAACATTACAAGATCCTATCGGGTCGCACAAAAGATTAAATCGAGAAGGGAAATTAAATTCATGGGATGAATTAAATAATTAAGAGGAGTCTTAATTAATAATTATAAGGATTAAATTAAAATCATGGGCTTAAGCCCATGAGGCTTTATGAAAGCTTTTAATTAAATCATATATAATGATAACAAGGTGATTAATGATAGATTATTCCTTGATATCAAAACCTAGCCACCTCTCTCAAGCTCTCGGCCTCCTCTCATTCACGAAGGTTCATGGCCGCCACCTTCACGGCCGCCGTCGACTCCTTCTTGGTGGTGTTAGGCAGTCGTTAATCGGTTTTGAACCGAGAGTTGAGTTTTGGTTCAAGAATAAGTCTAGCAACTTGTTCTTGAACGTCCCTTGTTCGTTTAATCGTGTGGATACCGTTGAGGTAAGACCTTGGAGGTGTTGCTCGTGACTCGGGATCGTTGGACGTGGTGCTCCGTGGAATCTGCTCAAACACGCTACAAGGGTGAGACTTTTGTAATCCTTTATCCGATATGATAACCTATGTATAGATCCGCGGTTATAGTAATCCAATTTTTAAATTCCGCTGCGTTGTATGCTTGTTGGATTACTTACAGTCCTCACAAAAGAGCAACCCCTGAGGGCCAGGGTTCTTCTTCAAAACACACCCCCCCCCCCCCCCCCCCCAAAAAAAAAGAACTTCTTCTTTGATTATTCCTGCCATACCTCGAGCCTCTTCTCAACCTACTCCTTGTGGTCCGAGCGATCCTCGGCCCACCTCGAGATACCACATACCAACTTGGGACTATTCTCCCCACAGCCCCCTTTTGAAAAAACACGACCCAAAAATTTCACAATCTATTCTTTGATTTTCTCCCAACTTTCCAGACCGCAAGTATCTTTTGGAGCTGGCCTTCAGCAATCTTGTGAATGACTTCTCCATATCTTTTACCAGGGTAACTTTCTTTTACCGAAAATTTTCCAAGTCCTTATCTTCGGTATATTTACTCTTTATGCTTTTGTGCAGGCTCACATGATGGCAGATGAACTCTTAACTCGATTCCACTTTATTCGATCAGAGGTGGCTGGTCAGTGTAAGGAAGCTCACCAATTTCAAAACATGTGTGCGGACATGAAAAAGACTGTGGGCATTCTTGAGGACGCCATTCCTCTGTGAAGGCTGCTCATGAGAAGGCGCGGAAGGCCCTCGAAGACGAGCGTAGGAGGTCAGCTGAACTTTAAGAGACCAACAAGACCCTCTCGGAGCAATATAAGACCCTCTCTGAGCAACTTGTTTAGGAGAAGTCCTCTGTTGGCGCTCGGATAGAGGAGGCCTGAATCACGAGGAAAGCTGACTTCTTGAAGTCCTCGGAATACCACAATCTGGTGGCAGACCGTGCCTCAAAATTCTTTGATCATGGGTTTGAGGCATGTGCTCATCAGTCTGAGGTGAATGGTTATCCACATGAGGGAACTCCAACTGACTTCCTCGACCAAGTGGTTGCTCTGGAATGCCTTCCTCCCGAGCTCTTCGAGCCATAGAATATGGTTATAATATTTTCTT
The DNA here is from genome assembly GCA_907163345.1 of Haberlea rhodopensis. NCBI lineage: Eukaryota > Viridiplantae > Streptophyta > Magnoliopsida > Lamiales > Gesneriaceae > Haberlea > Haberlea rhodopensis. The sequence goes on along the minus strand of CAJQUN010000172.1, from coordinate 192,873 downwards.
TAGTTTTACTCTTTGCTCCTATAAAGCCTTTTCCATATGAATAAAATACTTTTATTAAATTTGTTGTTCGAAAACCTGATTCTCAACACTTAAGCAATTTTTTTTGGTTTAAACATGGACCAAACTTCCCGATCCCACGAGTAAACTAATAAAATTCTGAACAAACGCGCTACCCCGAGCACAACAACTTAGGCAATTTTTTAGGTTTAAATGTGGACCAAACATCCCGATCCCACGAGTAAACTAATAAAATTATGAGCAAGCTCAATACCCCAAGCACAACAACTTAGGCAATTTTTTATGTTTAAAAGTGGACCTCCCGACCCCACGAGTAAAATAATAAAATTCCAAACAAGCTCACTACCCGAGCACAACCACTTGGGCAATTTTTTATGTTTAAACGTGGACCAAACATCCCGATCCCACGAGTAAAATAATAAAATACTGAACAAGCTCGATACCCCGAGCACAACCACTTGGGTAAGTTTTTTATGTTTAAACGTGGACCAAACATCTCGATCCCACGTGTAAACTAATAAAATTCCGAACAAGCTCGCTACCCCGAGCACAACAACTTAGGCAATTTTTTAGGTTTAAACGTGGACCAAACATCCCGATCCCACGAGTAAACTAATAAAATTCCGAACAAGTTCGCTACCCCGAGCACAACCACTTGGGTAATTTTTTTATGTTTAAACATGGACCAAACATCCCGACCCTACGAGTAAACTAATAAAATTCCGAACAAGCTCGCTACCCCGATCACAACCACTTGGGTTTTTTTATGTTTAAACGTGGACCAAACATCCCGATCCCACGAGTAAACTAATAAAATTTCGAACAAGCTCGTTACCCCTAGCACAACCACTTAGGCAATTTTTTATGTTTAAACGTGGACCAAACATATCAATCCCACGAGTAAACTAATAAAATTCCGAACAAGCTGGCTACCCCGAGCACAACCACTTAGGCAAATTTTTTATGTTTAAACGTGGACCCAACATCCCGATTGATCGCTTTTATTTTAAACAATTATTTCCAATCTAGCGATTTTAGACCGCAAGTGCACGGTGTCAAGTTTTAGTATAGATAGGAAGATACGGATTGTCGAACCCACAGAGACTAACAAGTAAGTACCAAATAAGATGTCTTTTAACTATATTTAACCTACGATAATAAATTGATAATTAAACTAAACTTAATTAAACTACTCTAATCCAACCAAGTCAATAAAAGTAAACGAGAAATGGTTTCTCGATCGATCGCCCTTCACAGTAAGTTTCTTCGCCTTTTTTAGCTTCTGGCGAGTTTCGTATTTTGGCCGTAACTTTCTCATACGAACTCCAAATTTGATGAATCAGCTGTCCACACGAAGATAAGAGAAAGTTCTACAACTTTTATATGGACCACATTTCCAAAACATGGCTCGAACATATATAGTAATTTGAGGAGAAAGGAGCAACATGTGTCTTGGATTCTGGTTTCTTCCTCTTTTCTTCAACTTTATTCATTTTTTCATCATTTTAGCTTAATTTCTTCCCCTTTTATGAATTTCAACATTGATTCCTGAAATAGAGAAATATATACCATAAACCATAAAATTATCCAAGAATCAACACGAAAACATATACATATCATAGCATAAAGACGCGTAATATTCAACCCTATCAACTCCCCCAAACTTATCACTTAATCGTCCTCGATTAAGCATTAAAATCACAATGTAGAGTTCATTCTTGATACTTGAAACAATTATTTCATGACTTATTTTATTCTCAGAAATCTCATGCACATATACAAAAGTTGACAAGACATGTTTTCTCCTAATTCAAGCAACATATCTCAAAATCGGAACGTGTGTGTGTGATATAGTCAGTCTCAAGTTTCATGCACATATTCAAGATCAAATCATGTTAATCAACTCAAAGTCGAGATTATTATCAAGCACCCTATAAGCCTATTTTCAAACAACTTATCCACTAATGATAGTTACTCTCTAGACTTGGATCAAAAGGACTTTTTAAGCTTGTAATGTAAGGCCTTTGGTGTTGGCTTCAAAGAAAAGATAGGATAAGCGCAAAGAAGAGAGTATAATCATTTACAGTTCAATTTTTTCGCACACATCGAGCTTCTCTTCTTTTTCTTTTATAGCCTTGGCCACTTTGGGTCTTATTAGTCAATCTTTTTCTCAAGGCTTTTTATCTATCTTTTTCTTTTCTCATTCATCATTTTTTTTTAATAAGCTCATCAAGATATAACAATTCAAGTGCATCGAATGATATTCATTATACTCCCTTAGGGTAAGGATAACTTTTTTCATTTAGGCTCAAATAAGGGTAAGTATAATGAGTTTGCCAAAGAATGTCGAATGGGGTCTAATTATATGCAATGCATATACCATTCTTTTTTCAATAAAGCTCAAATGGGACACTAGGGATTGATATGAATCATGGTAAGCTTGAAAGGCTCAAACGTTTCAAAGATCGCCTAGATCATTTCCAAGTCAAGTTTGTAACTATAAAATTTCGCCTCAAAGTGTCATCATCAAATAAGTTCTAGGATAACTCTAAGATGCTCAAGAGAAATCATCAAGTTCACAACAATTATCACTATTCAACATGCAATCCACAAGATCATGACTCATTGTGCTCAAAGTATTCCTCATTCTTGACATGCTAACTCAAATTAGGATATTCATGTACAAGTCCAATCACAAATCAAGTTCATATGCATAGTGAGATCAAAATCCTCATTGAATAGTCACTACTATAATTCATTCTTTTCTCAAGTTTGAACTCATAAAAAAAAAATTTAGCTCATAATAATCGGACGATTCAAGTGTCATTTAAGCACGCAACATGTGGTTAAAACAAGTAAAACATGCAAGCTACTACTCCCCCCAAACTTAAATCAAACATTGCCTCAATGTTTAAAAGAATTAAAAGGGAAAAAGTGAACTCCCCTGATCAAGACGCTTGCATGAGGGTTGAGGAAGATTTGCTTTTGAAAGCTCCACTGTTGTAGGGATTCATCGCACCAACTAAGTACCTAGCAAGAGAAGAATGCAAATGGTAAAATAGTCGAATTGAGAGATAAACAAAACTAAAATGCAAAAACTGAAAAAGTAAAATAAAACTAAATAACTAAAGGATACGCTTGGGTTGCCTCCCAAGAAGCGCTGATTTTTAGTCGTCGGCTTGACCATCAGAAGCAACCATCAAAGAGCGGCTGCCGCCCATAGTAAGTATCGTATGATACCACTAATGGGTCTTCATTCAGTATGCCCTCAAGATTGGCAAGATTGTAACAGTGTAAGCTCGTCGCTCCAACAACATTCGTCTTTAAATGGCAGGCACGGGAGAATGATTCTCTACTTGGCTTCATATGGAGGATGTAGTGCGGTGAAGTTGGCATCGACGGAAAATATGGATCCACATATGGCATAGAACATGTCTCCATCGACGGGCACAAATCGGAATCTTCGAAAGTCTCTTCCTTCTCCAACATCACACACGACTCATCTTCACTTGGGAACTCCTCGGATGACTTCTTTGAAGTAGTCTCAATCTCTTGAAGAGGCTCAAGTTCCCTTGACTTTTCCACACTAGTAGGATCACTCCCCCAAACTTGGTTGGTTGAGTGATCATCATCATATAACCAAACTCGATTCATCGCCTCTTGATTTGTAGCTCTCGTCTCTTCCTCCTGGCAGCTAGTTGAAATTGTTTCAATAAGGACCGCCATTTGCTGCTCCAGGTGGCGCATAGAGTTGGTTTGGCACTCCAAACTATTCTCAGTTGATGCCATGAATCTCACTAAGGTATCCTCTAACTGAGTTGTGACATCTGCAGAACTATCTCTCCTCTCTTCGTGATGTTCAAATGGTTGGGGCGTATCAATAGGGTAGCGAGGCTCCGGTGGGTATTGGTGACTCCAACCCTGCAGTGAAGGATTCCAATGCCACTGGTAATCGAAGTCCGCCATATCATTTAGCAGGTGCACCACACTGTCCTCATCTCTTGCAACCAACGGACTTCCAGTTGCTAATGCTCCGCTAAATACCCATTCTCGTGTCTGTGCATCCAAACCTTTGAAGAAATATTGTAGAAGAGTATAGTTCGAAAAGTTATGATACCGGAATGTGTCTGCCAATTCATTGAATCTTCCCCACGCTGCGTAGAACGGCTCGGAACGTTGTTGGGCAAAGCTTGTGAAGGCTTGTTGATGTAGCATCTCCAAGTACCTCACAAGACAAATAAACAAAATAAATTAATAAATTTTTTTTTTTCGAAATAAATATATACAAAGGGAAAAATGGTTAAATTATAGTCAAAGAACCTAGTATGATATTACTAAAGTTAGTCCCCGGCAACGGCGCCAAAAACTTGATCGCTTTTATTTTAAACAATTATTTCCAATCTAGCGATTTTAGACCGCAAGTGCACGGTGTCAAGTTTTAGTATAGATAGGAAGATACGGATTGTCGAACCCACAGAGACTAACAAGTAAGTACCAAATAAGATGTCTTTTAACTATATTTAACCTACGATAATAAATTGATAATTAAACTGAACTTAATTAAACTACTCTAATCCAACCAAGTCAATAAAAGTAAACGAGAAAATTCCACAAGATAAGATTATCGAGACTTTGGCTCACCAATGTAATTCCCTACAATTCTTGATTGAATATTCAAATATTTCTAAGGTGACGAGTTCTCCCAATTTATCTAATACACTCTCTCGAGCTATATTAAACCTAACACCAAATTGCAGTAAGTAACTCTCGTTCACTTATTTAACAATTCAATGTTGCATAAGATCCATGAAAACTCCTAGCTTTCAGTTATAAAAATCTATGGCTATCACGCATGTATTTGACGTCATCTCTCGATCTCGGTCTTAAATCCATGGTATGAGTTATTAATTCAGTATCATAAAATCATCTCTCGATCTCAATTACGATACTAACATCATTCAAAGGTGATCAATCCTCTAAAAGCATGAAGAACATAAAACATACGCAAAGAACTATAAGAATTCAATTAAATCATCAAATCGAAGGTTCATAACAAAGGATTCGCCTAGTATCGATAAATAATTTTAGTTCCTCATAATAAATCAAAACAAAACAAAACTAAGAATTTAAAGACAAAGAAAAACTCCCAGCGTCGACTCCGGTTGTAGATCTTCGCTCCTTCTCTTGCTTCCTTCTCGATCGTCTCTTTTTATCGCCTTGTTGGCTTGTTCCAATTCCTAGGGTGAAGGGTTGAAGGATGGATTGATGGTAGAAGGATGGAGGCTGGACATGAAGTGAAGGAAAGTGAGGGGAGAAGAAGGTGGAGGCGTGTATTATGGATTTTGGGTGAAGAAGGCGTGAGGTTGGGTGGTGAAGGAAAGGGGGCTGAGATGGAGGCTGTATGTGAGTGTTCTAGGGTTCAAAATCTCATCTTTTGGTTGTAAAAATCGTTTGTAATATATAGGGGAAGGGAATCAAGGACTTCCTTGTTGGAAACAAACTCTATAAGGAAGGTATTTTTATGAAAACTCATCGTCCCGATCGATCCGAAAAAGTGGCCGATCGATCGAGCCTTCCAGTAAGAATTTAGCTCAGTTTTCAGCCTTTCTCGATCGATCGAAATGGTTTCTCGATCGATCGCCCTTCACAGTAAGTTTCTTCGCCTTTTTCAGCTTCTGGCGAGTTTCGTATTTTGGCCGTAACTTTCTCATACAAACTCCAAATTTGATGAATCAGTTGTCCACGCGAAGATAAGAGAAAGTTCTACAACGTTTATATGGACCAAATTTCCAAAACATGGCTCGAACATATAGTAATTTGAGGAAAAGGAGCAACATGTGTCTTGGATTCTGGTTTCTTCCTCTTTTCTTCAACTTTATTCATTTTTTCATCATTTTAGCTTGATTTCTTCCCCTTTTTATGAATTTCAACATTGATTCCTGAAATAGAGAAATATATACCATAAACCATAAAATTATCCAAGAATCAACACGAAAACATATACATATCATAGCATAAAGACGCGTAATATTCAACCCTATCACCGATCATACGAGTAAACTAAAATTCCGAACAAGCTCGCTACCCCGAGCATAACCACTTAGGTACTTTTTTAGGTACAAACGTGGACCAAACAAACAGATCCCATGAGTAAACTAATAAAATTTCGAACAAGCTCGCTACCCCGAGCATAACCACTTAGGTAATTTTTTATGTTTAAACGTGGACCAAACATCCCAACCCACGAGCAAACTAATAGTATTCCGAACAAGCTCGCTACCCCGAGCACAACCACTTGGGCAATTTTTTATGTTTAAAAGTGGACCAAGCATCCCGATCCCACGAGTAAACTAATAAAATTCCGAACAAGCTCGCTACCCCGAGCACAACCACTTAGGAATTTTTTATGTTTGAACATGGACCAAACATCCCGATCCTACGAGTAAACTTGTAAAATTCCGAACAAGCTAGCTACCTCGAGCACAACCAATTGGGCAATTTTTTATGTTTAAACTTTGACCGAACATCCAGATCTCACGAGTAAACTAATAAAATTTCGAACAAGCATAACAAAAACAACTTTATTTATTGATACTAGATTCATAAATAAAGACAATAATCAAAACATCATACGAAATACTTCTTTAAATTATGAACATTCCAATGCTCACCAGCTCATGACCTTCTTAATCCTCTAGTTTGTATGATCCTCTAGTTTGTATGATCCTCGTCCGATCACCACTTTCACTTTATAAGGGCCCTCCCACTTTGGTGCCAGTTTCTTTACGTCGCCAGCTGGATTAGCTCTTCATAACACCAGATCTACGACATGAAATGCTCTTGGGCAAACTCTTCGGTTATATGCATTAGTGATCTTTATCTTTTACATCTCAACTCGCGCAGCAGCTCTTTCCCTTAACTCGTCCACCCCATCTAACTCCAGTTTTCTCACATCTTCATTATGCTCAGGATTGTAATTCTACTCCAATCTCAGATGGGATAAGGGATTCTGACCCATACACTAGACTATATGGGGTTTCTCTCGTAGACACTCGAGGCGTTGTTCGATATGCCCATAGAACACCAGGTAATTCATTCACCCAAGCCCCTCGAGCTCCTTCTAATCTTGTTTTAATCCTGCGCAGTAATATCCGATTAGTCACCTCTGCATGTCCATTAGATTGAGGATAAGCTACTGAAGTGAATACTTGTCTAATTTTCATATTCTTGCACCATTCTTGCACTCTTTTCCCATGGAACTGCCTTCCATTGTTGGAAATTAGTTTCCTCGGTGTCCTGAACCGACATATTATGTTCTTCCATAAGAACTTGACAACTTCATCCTCGGTTATTTTTGCTAGGGGTTCAGCTTCTACCCACTTGGTGAAGTATTCAACGGCCACCAGAAGAAATTTTATTTGCCCAACTACGGGGGAAAAGGTCCTACAATGTCCACTTCCCCATTGGTCGAAGGAAACAAAACTATTATTCAGAAGTTCTGCAGGTACATGTGATAAATTGGCATGCTTCTGGCAATTGTTGCATTTTCTTACAACCCATTCAGCATCATTTCTCATTGTAGACCAATAATATCCAGCTCGAAGAGCCTTTTGATATAGCATATTGACCCCAAGCTGATTTTCACAACAGCCTTCATGAATTTCTTTCACTAAATGCTCCCAATCTTGGACCGAAGTGCATTGTAGAAAAGGGGTTGAGAAGCCCCTTTTGAACAGCCTGCCTTCTACCAGTACAAAACGATTCTTCATTCTCTTTATCCGAGCAGCCTCTTTTGGATCAGATGGTAAAACCTTAGTCTTCCAAAATTTAATGATATGTTCTCGCCAATCTGCCACAGTACATGGGTCCAGATTCATTACACTATTGACAGATGTATGGGAGACCAAGAGCTCTTGTACTAGTACATTCTTGTTCTTCCGTTCGTGGATTTAGCTAGCCTGTTTTGCCAGCTCATCAGCTCGGCCATTTTCTTCCCTGGGCATCTGTGTTAATTTTGCTTCCTGGAATTGACTCATCGATGTCCGAGCGTTTTCCACGTACTTCTTCAATTTTTCTTCTTTTACTTTATACATTCCGTTCACTTGCTGAACCACGAGCACGGAGTCCATAAATGTTATAAATTTTCGTGCTCCAACATCCAGTGCTATTCAAAAACCCGAGATGAGAGCCTTGAATTCAGCTTCATTATTTGAGGAATGAAACCCAAATTGGATGGCTACTTTAACTTCTTCTCCTTCAGGACTAATGAACACGACACCAGCACCGCTTCCCAACTGAGTATACGACCCATCTACATACAGATTCCACTCCTTTTCTTCGGGGATATGGGTCACCTCTACCAGAAAATCCGTTAACGCTTGAGCCTTGATGGTAGTTCAGGGTTGGTAAGTAATGTCAAACTCACTCAGCTCGGTGGCCCATTCCACCATTCGCCCTAATATTTCTGCTTTAGATAATAGCCTTCACAAGGGAGTGCTTGTCACCACCATGATGAGATGAGACAAAAAGTAAGACCGAAGTCTTCTTGCTGTAGTTATGAGGGCTAAAGCCAATTTTTCAACTTCAGGGTACTCTGTTCTGCTCCTTACAATGCTCTGCTAACATAGTATATTGGTTGTTATTGTCCTGATTTTTCTCTGACCAATATCGAGCTGATGACCTCCTCGGTCACAGATAGATAAACGAGGAGGGTCTCATCATGCCCGGGCTTATTAATTAACGGTAATCGAGCCAAGTAATCTTTCAAATCTTCGAAGGCATTTTGACATTGGTCATTCCACTCAGACCGAACCCATTGCCTTAATGCCTTAAAGAAAGGCAAACTTCTATCGGCTGAGCGAGATATGAAGCGACTTAATGCAGTTGTTCTTCCTGCCAACCTCTGTACTTCATTTAACGTCCGAGGAGGATTCATCTCCTGAATTGCTCTTATTTTTTCCGGGTTGGCATCAACACCTATCTCCGTGACCATGTATCCCAAGAACTTCCCACTATGTATTTCGAATGTGCAATTTGCATGATTCAACTTCATGCCAAATTTTTGTAAAGTGCCGAAGACTTCTTCCATGTCATCAATTAGATTTTGCGACCTCTTACTCTTGATAAGGCCATCATCTACATATACTTCCACATTTCTTCCTATCTGGTCTCTGAATATTTTGTCCATCAACCTTTGATAAGTGGCCCCGACATTTTTTAGGCCGAAGGGCATGACCACGTAACAAAAGTTTCCACCTGATGTGACGAAGCTTACTTTTGGCTGATCTTCCTGTGCCAAATGGACTTGATGATATCCCTGATATGCATCCATAAGGCAAAACAGTTCATTCCCCGCGGTAGAATCTACTAACTGGTCAATCCTTTTCAACATGTAGCAATCCTTAGGGCATGCTTTATTCACGTCTCAGAAATCCACACACATTCGCCATTTATTTCCTAATTTGGGTACTAAAACCACATTTGAAAGTCATGTAGGAAAAATAATTTCCCATATGTGGCCTGCTTTCAACAATTCTCCCACTTGTTTAACAATAATTGTATCATTCTCAGGTCCAAAATGCATTCTCTTCTACTTGATTGTCCGAGCGTAGGATCAACATTAAGATGGTGTTCGGCAATCTCTTTTTTACCGCGACCAAGTCAGCAGTACTCCAAGCGAACACGTCCACATTCTGATTCAAGCAGTCAATCACTTTTCTTTGTAATTCTGGATCTAACTGGGAACCCACTCTGGTGGTCTTAGTCGGGTGTCCCAGCTCAATCGTGAGAAATTCCTCCGCTGGAATTACTCGTTCTTCAATCTCATCAAGCCTTTCTTGCTTCCTCTTATTATTGTCTCATCGTCCGTCAACCCCTCTATTCTGTCCTTTCTCCTACCTCAACTCCTACACATAACATTTCCTCGAGGAACTTTGATTTCCTCTTACTAGTCAATCTTCTTCACCTACTGGGAATTTCATCTTCAAGTGATAAGTGGACGCCACTGCATGAAAAGCGGCTAGGGCTGGTCGGCCCAATATTATGTTATACGATGAAGGATCGTCTACTATGAGAAAGTTGATCATCTTGGTCTATGTCCTCGGTTCTTCACTCAACGTAACTGGTAAAGAAACTTGTCCCCATCGGACTTACAATCTCTCCAGCGAATCCATGAAGAGAAGTGTTCACCCTCTGTACGGTTATGCTCCCCAATTCCATCTGGGTCAATGTACTTAGGAAAAGCACATCGACCAAACTTACTGTATCCACAAAGATTCTATGCAACTTCCGAGCATAACCTTTTCTTGCCCAATTAGAATCTCCGTCTGATATTCCCCCAGAAATCATATGTATAGTTTCTCGGTTAGGAACATTATTTGGGGCCATCTCCCCTATAGTTTGGTTGTCATCCTCCTCCTGCCTCTCTCTTATGATTGCCCACGGTACCGGCCTAAGTGCCCCCTCCCCAGATTAGCATTATTCTGAGGAGGTGGGTTATTGCCAACTGGTCCATCTCGGGCTTCTTGCCTTCCTTCAAGCCTACCGGCTCCTCTTTCCCTAGAATATCCTCATCGGAATTGTCCACCTCAAAAGTATCCACCTCGACTTCTCTTCGACTCCCTCTCGAGGAGGCCTCATCGGGAGACTGTTCGAAACTCCTTTTCGGCTATTCTAATTGTTTATCCATCCGATTTGGTTAATTTCCTGTTTTCACCTCTTTTCTTTGTTGCATTCTTTGGGCTTCTTCTAAGTTGATATATTTAGAAGCTCTTCCCAGTAGCTCATCATAATCAGAAGGTGGTTTTTTAGCTAAAGATCTGAACAGATCTCCTTCTCGTAGCCCTTGAGTAAAGACGCTAATGAGTATCTCCGAGGTAACATGGGGGACGTCAAGGCATGCTTGATTGAATCTTTTTAGGAAGTTCCGAAGAGACTCATTTTCTATTTGCTTGAGTCCGAACAGGCTGAGGGTTGTTCTCTTGCAACTTCTACTGCTCACGAATTGATGTAAGAACAACGAGCTGAATTTTGGGAATGAATCTATTATCCCCGATGGCAGTTGATTAAACCAAGACTGAGCAGCCCCGACTAGGGTAGTCAGAAAAACTCGACATTTTCACTCCATCTGTGAGTTGGTGAAGGAGCGAAGCATTCTCAAATCACGATAAATACTCATCGGGGTCTGTGCTGGCATCATAATTCCCCACATTCAAAGTTCGAAAATTAGGTGGTAAGGGATCGTCGACAACTTGAGGAGCAAATGGCGTGCTCCTCCGTATTGGATAGATACACCCCTCCGTCTTGTTGCGCATCTGCTGCAACTCATCTTTCAGATCTTCCATCTGATGGTGCAAAATTTTATCACTTTCTTCGCCCATCCGACTGGAGAGATCCTTAACCTCATTCACTTTCTCTTTCGGCCCTTTCGAGGAAGCCAAGTCTTTTCATCTTCAGTGGTTCTCTCTTGCTGGGGCGGGATCATAAATTGATTCATGACTTCCCCCCACAGTTTTTGCAATTAGTTCAGTTAATTGCTCCATAGGCACTCCTCCAGTAGGAAATGCCTAAGGAATGTTTTGGGACGACTCCACATCATCTTCTTCTTCGCGCACCGGGAACAAATATGAAGGGGGATTTGGTATATACCCCCTTGACCTCCGCGGCATTTACTTCTAACCATACTTACTTCTTTCCTTTGATCCTATATTTTTCGTGTTCGGTAGAACTAAGTGTTTGCGAAAAATAAACGAAGAACACCACAATTTTTACGTAGAAAACCCTCAAAAGTGAAGGAAAAAAACCACAGAACCTTGTCCAGCATAAATTCTTCACTATAAAAAATGGTTCTGTTGCAGGATTTTGACATGAAATATGAATAACAAATTCCTTAAACAAAAAATATTAGAAAAAGACAAATATACCAAACAGACTTGATATGATCTCTTCGGAATCTTTTATTACCTCAAAAGTCCAACCTTTTTTATAATGAGACCCTATGCATGTATTTATAGTGTTAATCCCGGTGAGTGGTATGCGAGTAATCCGGAACATGATCTCCTTTGATTACGGCGTCATGGATTCCAGACGTGTCCTAGAAATCCACAAGCCAATGACGCACGTTCGTCCACACCCATTAATTTGTCAGTTATGTCCGGGTCTTCCGCTATTACTTTGACCAAAACTCCGAGCAGAGTTTAATGATATTCGGGTACCTTATGCTCGATATTCTGTCATCGGGATTTCCCTGTTCAGCATTTACGAAGGATTTTATCCGTATAAAAAAAGATTCATCATATGATATCGCAGGAGATTGTGATTTGATGTGTTTTGGGAGGAGATTTAATTTTATATATACATAGATATATAACGTTTTTCAACAGAAGATTCCTATTTAATCGTTTAAAAACTATTATTCAATTAACTTTTGCTTGTATTGTATAATCTATTAGCTCAGTTTCGTGTAACACTACGAAAATTTATGTTATAAAATTAATTTATTTACATCACTTAAGAGTCACCCAAGAAAATAATTTGTTTTTTAAAAGGTTGTGCCTAAATTAATTATTGACAATATAATAAGATCATTTTTGCTCTTAATTGTGATTTATATTTATTTTAATATAAGCCTAAAAATTAAAGTAAGATCCTGATATGACTGATAATGCAATATTGCAATTACTTGTCAGAATTGTAGTGAGAATGTCTGACCCATTATGGTTCACTTAAGCTTCCATAAATATAAATTTCAACTCCTCAATTTCAATTTCAATTTCAATTTCAGAAACAATTAAATCTTAAACTACACGTCTCACCATGTTTTGTTGTTACTTATAATAATTAGCATCTCTAGTTTTCATGCTCCAATTTTTAATAGACAAAAAGATTTTAAGGAATAATATTTTAAAAATAATAAAGTTCGATTATCTTTTATATTTTTAAATTTATTTTTTCTCGTATTTTCAAATTTTTTGTATTTTTTTGTAATGAGGATGAGAGTTTTTTGCTATTTATAAGACTCAAACTTGAGTTAATCTCACTTTCGGGATAGTGACAATCATTATGCTGACAAGATTTATGACATAACTCAAATCCACACTCTTAATCAAGTATATCAATTAAACATTTAAAATAAGACTGATTAAAACTTTTCCAACTTTCTTAATTTATAAAACTTAATTTCAAGAAAAAAAATTGAGAATTGAATTATATTAAATATGCAATAATTGCAGTGGTTGACTGACGTTTCTCTCTTTTCTTTATCCTTAAAATCCTCATCCAACATCCACACGCAAACGCCTTTTGACTCCCATTCTCAACAGCCTATATTTATGCAAATTAAATTATTTTTTTACACAAAAATGGAATAAAAAAATAGCGAGAACAGAAGGGGAACCACTCAGCCGCAATATGCATCACCCAACCCGGATTAAATATGTAAAATAATATTTCTATTCATTATCATATTTAATTACATTATCTTAAAATCAAAATTATATCTCTATAAATCCTTATCATTTGTTCTCCTTTTTTCATTTTTCACTAACCCGATATTTTCTCACTGAAATATTTTTTAAATAAAAAAAATTTAATCAAAAGTTGAAACCGCCATCCCGGATGGGGGTATTTTACAAATTTTTCTTTTATTTTATAATATTTACATATTTAATCCCACCCAACGCATTACTAGGTTTTATTTATTTATTTTTTCGATTTAATAATTATTTTGTTTTTTTAATGTAAGCATAATTATATTAATTACAAATGGTACAACAAAAGTTCAGCTAAAGCCAACAAGATACAATAAAACAAACAAAAACAATAACAAATACCTATGTTGCACCGATACTCCAAAAAAATTTGCGGTCAAGTATCGGATACTTCTGGGATACGGATACGGCAGGATACGGCACCGATACGTATCGGATACGCCACGTGGCGTATCCGAGGATAAAAAATAAATTTTTATTTCGGATACGTTTCGGATACGGTCAAGATACGCCGTTGACCGTATCCGATACGGGTAGGATACGGCAAATTCGAATTTTTTTAAAAAAATAGGGTTGAAACTGTAATTAAATTAAATTATTTAACTAAATCCCTATTTCCTAACCACTTTAATGTGTTTATGTCGATTATATGCTTGAAATTTTTAGATGTTCTGGATTAATATTTTACCATTTGTCGTGAAGTTGGTGAGTTTGCAACTTTATTCTGATTTCTAATGTGTTTAATGTTGATTATATGCTTGAAACTTGATTTATTACAAATATTATTAATTATATATTTATATATATATAAATAAATTAATAAAATTTGCCGTATCCGGACGTATCGTATCCTACAAATTTTAAAAATCCCGTGCAGCCGTACGCGTATCTGCGTATCCACGTATCCGCGTATCCGTATCCATGCAACATAGACAAATACAAATACAGTTGCTAATCTTAATCTTGGGAATTGTACATAAGTTCGAGTCAGTGGCAATTTATTCCATTTGGTATCACTATTATGTATTTTACAAATTTAATTTGTGGATTGACAGTTTATACTCATGTAGTTTGAAAATAGACAGTTTACCCCCTATAATTTTCAAACTAGGCAGTTTGCCTCAATTCGCTTTGCAAAGTATAACTCATTATCCCCAATGTTACATTAAAGTGATGTTTTGTACATATTTATAAATTACAGCGAGTAAATTTTGATTTTCAAATCAGGGGAATGTAAACTGTTTATTTAAAAAACCAAACGAGTTTCGTCGCCAAAAACCATAAGTTCTTATAATATTATTATTATAATTATTTTCCCCCCTAGTTTACATCAAATTCTTTTTCAAGAAATTGTCAAAATAAGGGTGTTTCCCTTCTCCCTACGGAACCAGTCATCTAATTGTCAATCTTTGAGGCTCGCTCTATATCTCAACCGTCCCACGTTACCTCCATCTTAAATTATTGTCTGCCCAAAATTCTCCACGACAATTATTTTTATTCTAAGAAATGCTTTTCAAAAAAAAAATTTCTTTCTTCGATCTATTGCTGTCTTAATTATAGCTATGACATGGGATCCAATAACTTGACCCTCCAAATATTTATTTATTTTTTATTTCTGTTTGTCGAGTAATTGAAAGACTTTTGCTAGCTTTCAATTACTACTGCAGTTCAAGAATAAAGCGACAGTGCTATTCATTTTTTTTAACAATTAATTTAAAGCCAAAATTGAAGATGCCCAAATCTATATCAAATATTTGCTTTGACAATACTTTTATCTAGTAGCGTAACCATATATATGCATCTTTTGTCACGATCCGAAGTAGGGGTCGATAACACCAATATTAATCTCAAATAACAATTCAAAATCAACAAACATCGTATTACAGATTTCAATTAAAATTAGTCTATTATTCCATAAAATAGAATTATTGTCTTTACAATTCGAAATCTTATCAATATAAGTGGTTACCTAATTGTTCCAAAATCAAATTCGTCGGCAGGAGCTTATAAAAATCTCACATCATGGCAGCGGAATTTTGAACAGCATCAGCTACAAAATTATCCCCAAAACTAGACTTGTTCAAGTTCTTCGATATTTGTTTTACTTTTATCTGGGGAGTGGGTGTAAGAGTTTAGTGTTTGGAGAAACATTCAGCAAGCGGCGAACAAGCGCACGTGAAACAATGTTTACACATAATAATTTTTCAGAACATATATCAAAATCAGAACAGAAACCGATATGAATTCAGAACATAAACTAAACAGAATTTTTGTGATATCCGAAAATTAATTTTATTAATCCATGAGTTGTTAATCTTTAATTGGTTTTAATTGTGGTAATTATGAGATAATTACGATATTGAGACTCCCGATGATGTTAATCCGGTATCGGGGTTGTTGGATCCAAAGATTGAGATTTATTCTCATTGAGACGTTAAACATTGGAATTGTGTTCGTAGTTGGATTTGGAGTCTGAGGACTTGGGATTGAGGTTTGCGATGTAATTGAGTGAGTGGGAGATAATTATTGAACACGTGTGATTATTAAAGAGTTTTTGTGCAATTATTTGAAACTCAGATTTTTGGAACATTGGTACTATATATACCAAGTTGACTCAGTGTTCAGTCATTGCACTCGCTTTTCTCTCTCTCTCTCTCTCTCTCTCTCTCTCTCTCTCTCTCTCTCTCTCTCTCCCATTTTTCCCCATTTTCCCCCTTGATGAAGAAATCGACAGAAGGCTCGATTCTTGTGAGATTTTCGAGCGATAATTAGGTAATCTTCTTCTCCTTGCTTTTATCTTCGATTTGATAATAGTTTTATAGAGTTTGATTATGGTTTGATTTGGGTTTGAGTTTTGGGGGAATTTGAAGAAGTTGATAAATTGATGTATGTAATGTTTTATGTGTTTTAGTGGAGTTTTTGAAGTATTGTGGGTGTTGGGGGTGTTGGTTTTGAGTTTGGGTTCGAAAATCGCCATTGAATGAAGTTTTGACAAAAATCAGGGCTAGTGAACAATCGCTAGGTTTGCAGCAATCGATCGCCCGGAGAAAAATCAAAATTGGTGACGATGAACAGTTTCAGGGATCGATCGTTGGTTTTGTAGCGATCGATCGCCCGTTAAAAAAATGCTCGGCGATCGAGCGCTAGGATTGGAGTGATCGAGCGCTAGGATTAGAGCGATCGATCGTCGAAAGGGGAAATTTGGCAAAAAAATGTTTCTGCCGACAGAGATCGATCGTTATACTGATAGATCGGTCTCTGTCCTGAAAATTTTGGAAAATTTATAATTTGTTGGGAATTTTGAGATATGATCATGTGCAGTCTATTTTGACGATGATTATGACATTAGGGGAAGTTTTATTGACAATGGGATAAAGTTACAAGTATTGAACCTTAATAAGACATGTATTGTATGTTTGAGTTAAATGATAACTCAAGTTAATAAATGATAAATGGGATAATTTGATTAGTATGCGGAGTACGATATTTTGTGAATGAGTATGATAGGAAGCATGTTGAATTTATGCGATCTTGATGTTATTGTAGGGGTTATTACTATGATGTTAATATTGAGTTGATGTTCAAAATAGATATTGTATGAGCCCCCGGTTGTCGGGGATGTCTAAATCATATCTTCGACCATAAAGTACGTGTAACGTACGACCATATGTAAATGCATTATTGTTGCATTTAAAGAATGATATATTCTTATTTTATTTGATTTAGTACGTAAAGACGTACAAGTACTGAAAGTAATATGTTGGTAGAGTTTGAATTCACCAATGAATGGTGTGATGGTTATAGTGATGCCGCTATTGAGCATGCGATGGTTATAGTGATGTCGCTACTGAACGTGCGATGGTTATGGTGATGCCGCTATTGAACGAGCGAGGTGATATCATGCAATTTAAAGTGTAAATTGATAATTGAAATGTATGTGGTTTCAATAAATCATTGTTATAATGATTTAACTTATTGTGGATTATAGATTATTGTCGATTATGGGATTGCCGATTGTGATTAATGATTATCGATTGATGATGTGGTATTGTGAGAACATGAACAGTGCATGAGATTTCTTATGGGCATTGTGTACTCATGGAGTATTCCTTTAAATTACAGTATTGTATTCTGTAAATTATTAATTGTGTAGGTGTTGATATTGAGGCTGTTTCTGTTGGAACAGGTAAAGCGGGTACGACATTGGCTCGGGAAATGAGTTCGAGCCATAGAACAAGGATGCTCCTGAGAGCGAGGTGCCAGTATTGGTATATAGTAATGTGTCTTACACAAGTAGATACACATTTATTATCAATGCTTGTCTGTGAGCTCGTGATATGCGTATATCTATTGTATAAGTATTTTAATGCTTTCTCTTTTCATTTGAGTGTTGCATGCAATTTAATAGAGAGTAAATTGCATTAATGAATTGAGAATATGCTGGCGCATTGTTAAGGGTACACACATGCAAGTTGAGTTGTGTTGGGAATCGGTTAAGAGGATTTATGTTGAAAATTTTATAGATGTCTTACCATTACCATTGAAGAATATAGTGTGAATTCCCTAATGATACGAATGTATGCACTAATATAGGTGATAAATGTACTAATGACGGGATTAGAACTTTGGTCCTTACATTAGTGGTATCAGAGCAGTGGTTTGCTCTTTGGGGCTGTTTAAGGGCCTAGGTTGTGAAGAGAACTTTGGATAGCACGTTATTTACACATGATTGTGATTTTGCATTTGTAATGTGTGACAATTTGTGTACATCTATGTGTAATTATGAAATGAGGTAATGGAAATTGGTATTATTGCTAACCATTATGGTTATAGGATCATATGGAATACGAGAAAGATGGTATTAAGAAATAAATTGTGATGACAATGAACGTATGCACCTATGGTGGTGTTCAAGGAGTGCAATAAGCTGGTAACTTAATTTAATAGGATATCGTTGGTTGACTTCTGTAGTAGCAATAATGTGTCGTTAAATGAACGATGAGTGATGTACTATATTGGTAGAATTCAGTGTTGATAGTAACTTGAGTTGTTACTAATGAAAGAATAAATGAATTTTTGAGATTGTGTATATGTTGTATATATTTATATACAGGGCTAAGAAGTCTGATTTTTGTAGGAAATCAGGAAAACGAGAAATGAGATATGATTTAGGATGAAAAGAATGGTGAACAGTATGATACTGTAGATATGGGACAAGGGACGATTTGATAACCGGGTATGGTTATGCTGTAAATATGAGAATACATGTATATGTGAAATTGTACACATGCATTGATATTGAAATGTCATCATGATATTCTTATTGTCATTGAGATATTTTAAGAAATAAACATGATATGGGAGCAAAGTGTTGCATGTGATGTGAGTCACCTCTTGAATCCGAAAGGAGCAAAGTGATATATACATGTGAGTCACCTCTTGAGTTCACATGGGAACAAAGTGCTGCATGTGGAGTGAGTCACCTCTTAAGTCCGAAAGGAGCAAAGTGATGCATACATGTGAGTCACCTCTTGAGTCCACGACAATACCGTTGAGCCATGAGCAATGTAGCGATATTGTGTTAGCAATGAGATATGTGTGCCATTGTTGGCGATGTACCGCTATTGGATTAGCGATGATATATGTGTGCCATTGTTGGTGATGTACCACTGGATTAACGTTTAGATATGTGTGCCATTGTTGGCAATGTACCACTATTGTATTAGCGATGAGATATGTGTGCCGTTGTTGGCGATGTACTGCTATTGGATTAGCAATGAGATATGTGTACCATTGTTGGCAATGTACCACCATTGGGCGATGAGTCTTGATTGCGTACCGCCACTAGGTGATGAGTATTGATCGTGTATCGTCGTTGGGCGATGAATATTGATGTGTCGCTATTGTATTAGCGATGGATACTATTGTACTGCTTTGTGTTAGCGATGTATGTGAATGTCACATGTTGACATGTGTCAGGATCGATTCCGGGGGTGGGTTGTCATTCCACACCCGAGTTCAACCAACTTGAGCTTCAATAGCTCGTGTTCTTGAATTAATGCATCGAGAGATTATATCGAGTTCGATTACAAAATCGAGCGGAAGACACTCGACATAACCCGCTCTAAACCGATTAAACATTTGAAAGACATTTTAAAATTATGCAAGTAAAGTAAATAAACAAGCATTTGTTTATGGAAGTTCGAAGGTGGTGTAATCCTTCTACGTCTCCCCTTCTTCAACCTCATGGAAGGATTCCACTAGAAGACTTTGATTTATACAATCCCGTTGTACAAACCCGATCCAGTTGGGAATTCCCCATCCAACTAGAACTCCTAGCAACTCAACTATGTATGTTCTTTAATGTCTCACATACAAAGACCTCTCATCGGTTGTGATAAACCATCAACCGTTACAATGGTATTCACTCTTCTATTAAGCTCTCAAATACAATGAATAGAGTGAATACAAAGGCACAAATGATTCCATAATGAATCTGATACAGCAAGGTAAGAGGTGCCAAAGGTTTGAGGAGTGCTCTTCATTTAGCAACTTTTGTCTTTTAAGTTCCTCAATTCAATCCCAAGTGGGTTTGCTTTGGAAGGCTTGGATTGATCTTCAATCAGCTGTTATTGAGCTTCCAAATCATGTATATATAGCCCCAAGTAATGATATATACGTTAGACACAAGAATATGCCCGTTGGAAAAGGTTCTGCACTATTCCCGAGCTTGCAACGGTCATATTCTGGTTTCTGAGCTATTTGTATTTCGGACCGGACTGGTCCGGTCTGCTGGTCTGTCTGCTGGTCTGCTCAGCTAGTCTGGTCTGCTGCTCTGATCTGCTGGTCTGGACATGCTCTGATCTGCTGGTCTGGTCTGCTGGTCTGGACATGTCAGTCTGGTCTGGACAATCAGCTTGATACAAAAACAGATTGATAAACTTGCTCTTCGATCTGTTGCTTGTAACTCTTCATTCTTTGATTTCTGGGCAAAGTGATCCACATGAAAGTTGTAGCCCTTTCTCTTAGCTTTCCACGGAATCAAGAATCGCTCGATTTCGAGTTGGTATGAGAGAGTTATACTCGTAATACGAGACGATGCTCCTGCTGTCTGTTTGCTGGATGCAGCAGCACATGGCGTGATTTGCAGAAGCGTTTTGGCCATCTTAACGTCCGATTCAGTCTTTCACTTCCAAATATGACTTGTAGATCTTTGTCTTAGCTTTCCAACCCATACTGAATCGTTCCGTTCCGATAAGCGAGCTAAGAGTTATGCCCACCAGACTGACAGGGACTTTGCTGTAACAGCTCGATCTTACAGGCGTCACATGGCGTGACTTGCAGAAGCTTTTTGGCCATCGTAACGTCCGATTCAGTCTTTCACTTCCAACGATGACTTGTAGATCTTTGTCTTAGCTTTCCAACCCATACTGAATCGTTCCGTTCCGATAAGCGAGCTAAGAGTTATGCCCACCAGACTGACAGTTGCTTGCTGAAACAGCTTGCTGTTTCTTCGCGGTTCAGCTCGATCTTGCAGGCGTCTTTTCTCCTTGATAACATTTGAACTAGCCGATCTGTTGTGAAATATGACTTTTAGTATTTTAAGTTGGCTGTTCAATCTCTTTGGAAGCACGCCATTTCGATATCCGAGCTATTAGATATGATCGAAACAAACCGCTATGCCAGAATTCCAGTCTTGGTCCAGCTTGATATTTTCAAGCTACTTCTTTGTAATTCATCAAGCTCTTAAATATGATCTATGGACTGCACACTTGATGAAATATGTTAGCAACACAATAACAAGTTTTGTTAACATCAAAACCAAGATTATTCGGGTTTCCAAAACCCAACAACATGTACCGTCACGGGTTGACGAGGATATTGTGAATGTCACGTGTTGACATGTACCGTCGTGGGTTGACGAGGATATTGTGAATTTCACGTGTTGACATGTACCGTCACAGGTTGATGAGGATATTGTGAATGTCACGTGTTGACATGTACCGTCACGGGTTGACAATGATATTATGAATATCATGGGTTGACTTCTATCGTCACAGGTTGACGAGGTATTTTATGATAATCCGGTGTGACGGGTGAAGAGTGTCTTGTGCCGCCGTAGCGACGAATAATACTTCTATAGAAGTATGTATTGAGTTATATGATTAAAGTGTCACTGTTTGGCGTAAAGGTGGTGTTGGTGTGTCACATGTTGACACGAGACCATTATGCCAAGCAGGTTCGCTCGATGGACAAATGGTCGTATCGTACAGATAACTGTACTGTATAGTGTATTCAGATGAATATGTTACGAGTAATGGTACCTTTGGTATACCCCTTGAGTTGGCTATGGCCAAGCGACTTGTAGTGTATGTAGTTGTCGAGGGACCCACATACGTCTATTGATGTTGTGTGTAATGGATATAGTTGCATGATACATATGTGGATGTATGGATAAATCCTAATGAGTTAGGATTGAAGTGTGATTGGTTTAGGACATCGAAATGTCCCTTGTGTATCAGTATTATAGAATATAGATGATGATCTACTATCTCTAATTGGTTGTACAATGTTAAGTAATTCATGATGTGATTCATGAACTGTGAGAGTGGTAGTAGTATGAGATAGTAAAGTATTGTATATCGGGGTTGAACGTATAATACGTTGGTGGTTTTGTATAAACATAAGGAGGCTACGATTTGCTAGCCAGGTACTATGAATTATCATTGTGCTAATACATTGAGCTTGTTGTGGCCACTATATTGCTTGTTGGCACCGAAGAAGGTGAATCGTATGATGATACGATAGGAAGTTATAGTGAATTTGGTGTAGTCAATATAGTGCTATTGAGCTTGAGGTAAGAGATACATCAAGAGAGCGTTTATATGTATAAATGCGTTGAGGAATTGTGTTGTGACAGTTCAGTGTCGTTGGGAGCACCAACATGAGTGTCAACAAGATTATTGTTATCCCTAATTGAATAGTGTTGCAGTGAGGATACAATGATGAACAGTAACCAGAGTCATGGATATAGCTAGCGTGGTAACACTGCTATATCGATTGTATCTCTAGAGGAGATACTATTGTATGTTGATTTTGATTTGGAGCGATGCCTATCGTGAGGACAATGTAGTGTCGATTGCGGATTGAATTGTGAATCAACTGTGGTAAGCATTACTAGTGATAGACCTAGTACTTGCCTTGAATTAATTGAGTGACGTATGGAGAGACGTCCCTAGGGAGATGCTTGAGAGTATCTGAGTGCTAATATGTTAGTACGGAGCATTGTTGGAGCTATATGTGTCGCGTATGCGGTTTTGAGAATGATGGGTGATAATAGCATTGTCGCACTATCAGGATTCAATTATGTATTTATTGGTTCAGTGATACATATCGGTATAAATGTATCTAGATTGTTCGAAAGATGGTTTGAGTTTGGAGAGTCATGATTGTATGGCATTTTCCTTGTAAAGAAAGAGGTATTGAGATACCTGTTGCGAATCTTTGAAAGATTCGATGAGACGGTGCGCGTGGTGTCGATATTGTTACACCATTAGTCGTTGGTTTGTCAATCATTATTCTACGGTGTGAGAATAACTGAGTGATTGACAGTCATTCCGGAGGTTTGTGAGTATTATTGGAGATACCCAAGTTGAGTTGCCTTGAGATTGGCAATCTCGATGGGACGATTCATTCTGAGGAATAAAACCGCGAGATAGTTCTTTGTGTTTTAATTCGATAGTTATCCTTGTACTAAAATTGTTGATTCTAAGGGCAAACAATGGATAACCAGGATTCGAATTCGTTCGGTGCCATTGTCGACACATGTCGTGATTTTGTGAAGTTTGCGATAGTGTGTTGGGCCGAGATATGATTTCTTGAAACACGCTGATGTTGACATCTGTAGATATATGTTTTTGTGTGGATTGGTGGCCGTGGGTTGCCCGATTCGAGTTGCAATAGTGCAACTACTCCTTTGATGAGTAAGATTCCACTCTTAAACCGAGTTTAGTATGAGTATAATGTTGTATACTGATGGTTTCCTTGGAAGCATATTGTGTTTTGCTTCATAGATCAAGTAGTAGAGATGTCCTGAAGGTGATATCTCGTTGGAATCAGGAATTATTCGAGTCGATATCAGTTAAGGTTAATCGATTGCTTTTGGTTAGTTAACATCGAGATATGATAGCATCCTTTTGAAGATTGTGATGGTTTGGGAGGATATTTCTATTCCCGTGTTTGGTGCGAGGTCAAAGCACTAGCAGTTGGTGTTTCGTTCATGACGTATTCATGAATTGATACTGTGCATTCGAGTTGAATTGCGTGGTATGTTGAGTACTAATGTGCAAATTTCGAGGACGAAATTTGATTAGTGGGGGATAAATGTGAAAATTAATTGTGTAATCCCGGAGTGATTAATCCTTAATTGATATTGTTAGGACCGGTCCGGAGTGTTTAAAGGGGGGGTGAATGAACACTCCTATAAAATTTAATCCCTTGTGATTTTTTTCGGATTAGTGAAAGAAATTGTTTCTTAATCAACTCTGCTGCAGAACAGACCACTGAAAGTTTAGTGCGGAACGGTCTGTTCTTAGATTAGTAAGAACGGCTCGATGGCTTGAATAGTATAACGAGTGCAGAATGATAAAACACAGAATATGTTTCTGGAAGTTCGAATGTGGTGTAATCCTTCTACGTCTCCCCTTCTTCCAATTAAGGAAGGATTCCACTAGAAGACTTTGATTTATACAATCCTGTTGTACAAACCCGATTCAGCTGGATTTACCTCACTACCAGACTGAAACTCCTAGTCTCTCGATCTGTCAGACACACTCTGTCTGACAGTTACAATTGATTCTCACTTCTATATCTCAATACAGAATACACAAGATAGACTTTAGTCTATGCACACAATGATCCTAAATGATCAAATATTACAATATATTTGTGCTTATGAGGATTTTCAGCTCGAGAATGTCTGAGCTTGTAAGCTTGTGCTGTTTTGCTTTCTTTTGCGTTTTTGCGATTTTTCAGACTCTGTGTTGAGCTCTTCTGTTGCAACCTTATATAGTTGCATGTACCAACGACATTATTTCCCTTAATGTGCAACTCTTGACTCTGCTTAAACTCTGAGTAAGCTGCAGTCTTCTTCTTTAGGGTACTTGTCGTTCTGGTTCATGCTTTCGGCGACTGTCAGGTAAGCTATTCTTTGTCTTCTTACCTTTTATGGTAATCTTTAGTCCCTGGTCTTTTTCAGCATTAATTGCAACATTAAATGCTTCAATAAATAGCCGTTAATGATTCGGACTGAATAACCAATCTTATTCAGCCTTGACTGCTATGATCTGATAAAGGTTGAGATCGATCTGAAGCTTCGATCTGGTCAGTCTGATTTCCATCGATCCGATCTGATTTGCGATATACCATATCCGCTTGATCTGTTTTGAGTGATCGATCTGGTCAGTCTGATTTCCATCGATCCGGTCTGATATGTTTTGTCATCTTTAAAATCTGTTAACAGATTTTAATTGTGGTAATTATGAGATAATTACGATGTTGAGACTCCCGAGGATGTTAATCCGGTATCGGGGTTGTTGGATCCAAAGATTGAGATTTTATTCTCATTGAGACGTTAAACCTTGGAATTGTGTTGGTAGTGAGATTTGGAGTCTGGGGACTTGGGATTGAGGTTTGCGATGTAATTGAGTGAGCGTGAGATAAGTATTGAACACGTATGATTATTAAAGAGTTTTGGTGCGAGTATTTGAAACTCGGGTTTTTGGAACATTGGTACTATATATACCAAGTTGACTCGGTGTTCAGTCATTGCACTCACTTTTTTTCTCTCTCTCTCTCTCTCATCTCTCTCTCGCCTCTCTCTTCCCCATTTTCCCCATTTCCCCATTGATGAAGAAATCGACAGAAGGCTCGATTCTTGTGGGATTTTCGAGCGAATAATTTGGTAATCTTCTTCCCTTCGCTTTTATCTTCGATTTGATAGTAGTTTTGTAGAGTTTGGTTAAGATTTGATTTGGGTTTGAGTTTTGGGGGAATTTGAAGAAGTTGATAAATTGATGTATGTAATGTTTTTTATGTGTTTTAGTAGAGTTTTGAAGTATTGTGGGTGTTGGTTTTGATTTTTGGTTCAAAAATCGCCATTGAAATGAAGTTTTTGCAAAATCAGGGCTAGCGATCGATCGCTAGGTTTGCAGCGATCGATCGCCCAGAGAAAAATCAAAATTCGTGACGATGAACAGTTTCAGGGATCTATCACTGGTGTTGTAGCGATCGATCGCCCGTTAAAAAAATGCTCAGCGATCGAGGAACGATCGATCGTCGAAAGGGGAAATTTGGCAAAAAATGTTTCTGCCATTAGAGATTGATCGCTATAATAATAGAGATCGATCTTTGTCCTGAAAATTTTGAAAAAATTATATTTTGTTTGGAATTTTGCGCTATGACCATGTGCAGTCTATTTTGACGATGATTATGACTTTAGGGGAAGTTTTATTGACAATGGGATAATGTTACAAGTATTGAACCTTAGTACGATATGTATTGCATGTTTGAGTTAAATGATAACTCAAGTTAATAAATGAAAAATGAGATGATTTGATATGCAGAGTACGATCATAAGGTACGTGTAACGTACGAGCATAGGTAAATACATTATTGTTGCATTTACAGAATGATATATTCTTATTTTATTTTATTTAGTACGTAAAGACGTACAAGTGCTGAAAGTATAATTGTTGACCTGGTTATTGAGAAATATGTTGATAGAGTTTGAGTTCACCAATGAATGGTGTGATGGTTATAGTGATGCCGCTATTGAGCGTGCGATGGTTATAGAGATGCCGTTATTGCGCGTGCGATAGTTATGGTGATGCCGCTATTGAGCGAGCGATGTGATATCATGAGATTTAAAGTGTAAATTGAAATGCATGTGGTTTCAATAAATCATTTTTATAATGATTTAACTTATTGTGGATTATAGATTATTGTCAATAATGTGATTGACGATTGTGATTAATGATTATGGATTGATGTTGTGGTATTGTGAAAACATGAACAGTGCATGAGATTTCTTATGGGCATTGTGTACTCAGGGAATATTCCTTTAAATTACAGCATTGTATTCTGTAAATTATTAATTGTGTAGGTGTTGATATTGTGATTATGTTATTGGTAAGCTCACCCCATGTGATGGCTGTTTCTGTTGGAACGGGTAAAACAGGTACGACATTGGCTCGAAAATTGAGTTCGAGTCGTAGAACAAGGATGCTCCTGGGAGCGAAGTACCAGTATTGGTATATAGTAATGTGTCTTATACAAGTAGATACACGTTTATTATCAGTGCTCGTCTGTGAGCTCGTATGTGTATATGGATTGTATATGCTTTTCTTTTCATTTGAGTGATGCACGCAAAGAGTAAATTGCATTTATAAACTGAGAATATGTTAGTGCATTGTTAACTGTATACACATGCAAGTTGAGTTGTGTTGGGAATGAATGTTAAGAAGATTTATGCTGAAAATTTTATACACGTCTTTTCATTACCATTGAAGCATATAGTGTGAATTCTCTAATGATACGAATGTATGCACTAATATAGATAATAAACGCACTAATGAAGGGATTAGGACATGGGTCCTTACAATTTTGCTCCTCCTCAGAGCCAAAACAGATCAGAAACTTAATATCATAGCCACATATCAGTATGAAAAATTTGGTCAGCATGTTTTCAAAGGAGTTAACTAAATTGTGAACGGTGGAGATCGGGTTTTATAATCGTGTGAATTGGTTTATGGAGGACGAATAGAAGTTGATGTGTTCCCTAGTAGAATTTGCACAGTCTGCTTGCGAAGGCCATAGACATAAATTAACCATTTGATTTGGCTCAAATTTGGAGAGAATGTTAATAACATCTTAGGGTATATTCTAAATGGCGGATATCAGATTTGGATGTCTTTATATGTGTGAATAATTTTGAACTATATGGATGAATTTGGAGAGCAATTTTTGAGAATATTGCTTGAAAATTTTGCTTACCTTTGGGAGAGAATTTCAGGATTTCATCTTCTTGGAATGATATACTCTTAGTGTTTGTGATATAGGAGGATCTCAAATGATTATAAGATGTGATTTCATGATCTTTATTTCAATAGTTAATAATCATCTTCCTATTGATAAAAGATTTTAATATAATTATTGCACTTTCCTTTGATGAATGATTTCTTTGGTATTTTCTTTAGTTGGAGATTTTGGATCTTCACATCTTTAATGAGGATTCATTTTATGGAAAAAATCAATGTGTCAAAATTATTTTTATGAACTAATAAGACCATATAACTTTTTTTCGAATACTAACACATCATTTTGCGATAAAAAATATAAAATGAATTTTTATATGACACTATGGTTATTCGCATTGAGAAATATATTGGTATTGGCATTGATATTGATATTATCATAGATATCATATAATTTGGATAGTTTGAAAATTATATGCTGCAATTTAAGTAAAATTCTAATATATTTTATATTTTATATTTTAGCACACTATTATCATCAATAAGTTAATATAATGTGTTCTTACTATCATATGAAATTCAAAGCAAAATTTTTGCCCGGCCGATAAAATATTTCTGGTTAGGCCACTGCTCTCAATATGAACAGTCTTCATCTACACCTCGAGCAACAGTCGAAGCACCAAACATGTTCACAATATCATCAATTCTATCATGCTAAATCATATGTAATTGAGTTGACAGTTTGTTTTTGGAAGTTCGAACTAATATCTTCTATGTCTCATCTTCTTCTTTTTCAGAAAGGATTCCACTATAAGACTTTAAAAATTACAATAACTTGTAAACTCCCACTTCAACCGAGTTACCCTTACTCTGCTAAAATTCCTAGCAACTACTCGATCTTTTTCTTATATCCGTTAAAATGTTAGATCTGACCGTTACAAGTCCACTGTTCAATCTAAGCTCACAATAATACAAATAGAATGAATCAAATAAGCGCTAAGATCTCAAATAGATCATACATGAAATTATTTTGCATACTATAAAGTATATTATAGATAGACATGGACATGTAACTTTTACTGGATGAGCTAATGGTTGAGTGATTCAGTTAAATTTGGCTTTCCAATCGAAGAGATATGAGGAAATCTTGAAATGGGGCACACTTGAAATAGACTCATTCAGTCATTTGTTGAATCCGACGTGGGTGCCCGTCGTTTTGGGGCCAATCGGAACCCCAAAACTCTCCCCACCCAAACCGCCCATGTTCAATGACAATTTCGCCCCCATAATAATGCAATGCATCCTAATATCATATTCCTTTCTTTTCTTTAGTTTTTTTATTATCAATATAAAAATAAAAAAAATACATATAAACATATATAATATAAGATAATATATTACAATGCCTCTTCTTGTGGCGATTCTCCGGCGCATATATACCCCACCTAGTTTTTCATAAATATCGTTTTAGCCCCTCTATTTTAAACAATTATATTTATATCCTCTGCAGTGTATTTTTATGTCAAATCATATGGGAGGTATTTGTAATTTTTCTTATATATTTTACAAATTAGATTGGGTGTTGGAGTCAGATATTTTGTTCAAACTAGAGAGAAAACTTGTAATACAACTATTCTACAATGGTGGCATATGTAATTATTCATTATTTTATTTTATAGTGGTAATCTATGATAAAGTATTTATCTTTTTAAAACAAAACAATCTACTTAAAATTCTATATTCTTTCATATATATTACTAAAAAAGGAAAAAAAAATTCCTATTCTTCGATTATATATATATACACACACACACACACACACATATTTTTCATATCTTTAGAAACACATTGTTTTTTTTTACAACTCAAAGGCATTTATAAAGCCTACTCTACTTTCTTCTAAATTTTTATTAAATAGATATATTAATCAATAATTTTTAAAACCATAGGAAGCTTACATCTATTGTTTTTTAAAATAAATTTTTGTTCAATTTTTTGAATAAAATAGATACCCAATTCATTTTACCCTTTGACATTGTTTCTATATATGACATGTTAGTTGCTATTAATTTTATGAAAGAAGAAAAGTTTGTAAGTTGGTTATAGATGCCGTGCACACTACATATAACATATCGATATCAACCAAACTATCACTTTAAGTTCTACTAATTTTCTAGCTTATTTTTTTATTTTAATTTCTTCCAAAATTTTGAAGAAAATGACTCTTTATCTAAAAATTAATTACGTGGTAAACTAATGGGAGCCAACCTTATTAACTATTTCTTCGTATCTAATCCCTCGAAGACACAAAAGGGTCGTTTAATTTGACAAGAGAAGAAATATTCCAATTTGAATACTCCACTATTAATAAGAACGAATCCACAAGTAGATACTAGTGGGTTTTCAATTTATAAAGTATAAACGATCATTGTTAAAGTAGGAAATACATCCTTTAAAATATCTTTTTTAGCATAAAATAGGAATTATATTAAAACAAATCACAACTACAGTAAATACAACTACCAGTAATCAGCAAAGACTCAAATACACCTAGAAAAAGACAAACGAAAAGGTCTAATGATAATGAGAGTCACAACATATGTGTGTTAACTTGACAAGGATAAATCAAAGACCAAGCTAATCGAGGTCCCCTCACACCATACAGCCGAATGTGAAGTCGAAAAAGAGACTGTCTTCCAAGATATATGAAGGAACAATAACGGATAGACAAGAGGCGAAAATTGATATATGACCAACAAACGAGCAGACTCTCGTATCCAAATCTCTAACTGCAAACCATCGATCAAAACACCAATGGATGGCGCACGAAACTGAAAAGCCCGATATTGATGAAGTTTAGATTTTCACAATATTATAGATGGAATTGTGATTTTATAAAATAGAAAAGATTCACAAAAAAGATCAAATTGATCCAAAGGACATGTAATTTCTATATCTAACGTAATTTTAGTTCTTTGTTCCCCAAATTGATCCAGATGAGTTTGCGGTGGATGGGGACATTTCGTGTGGTACTGTATGAGTTGCAACATGTAGGTAGTACCAAGTAGGACTCAAATTATCTCTTTTTCATCCTTGCGTGTGCATACCGGGTTTGGAAAAATTGTTTCAATTGATTAGGTATGAAGTCTGCGGATCATGAGCAAGCGAAAGCCCATCTTCTTCAATTTTCTGGTTTGAAATGTTTCGGGGAAAAATGCAATTTTTGGGCTCTCATTTGGAAACATATCATCTGGAGTATTTGGAAGCGCAGAAATGGAATAATATTCTGAGAAATGAGCTAGTGGCAAATAACCCCCCATGGTTTGCCAAATAGGCAAATTACCCAACGTGGTTTGAAAATATACATTTTACCCCATGTGGTTTACAAAATAGGCAGTTTATCCCCTGTGGTTTGTGAAAATAGGCACTTTATCCCCTTACAGTTTGTGAATAGGTGTTAAATACACCCTACACATAAGGGTAAACTGCCTATTTTGTAAATCACATGGAGGTAAAATGCATATTTTCACAAATCACAGGTGGTAAAACGCCTGTTTTCAAACCACATTGGGGTAAACTGTCTATTTGTATACCACATGGAGGTAAAATGCATATTTTCAAACCACATGGGGGAATCCGCCTATTTGGGGAAACATATGGGGTAATCTGCCAAAAACCCTCAGAGAAATTGACCCTAACTTCCATAAGGTGTCGAGGAGTTAGACTTTGGCCTTAGTTGGTTTCAAGTAAAACCAAAATGTATTTACTTTCTCAACGATTGATTGTTAAATCTCATGGTGGTTTGATATTTTGTCTGTAAAGAGGTAGTATTATGGAACTAGGCTGAAAGTTATGTGCCTTGTTTAGAGGTTGAGAAACTTTGGGTAAACGTATTTGTATATTAGGTTGTGACACCTCTTAATGTTCACTTTTAATTCATCTTTTCTTATAAAACAAACACTTAGGTAGTACCAAGATCAACCAACCATGTCCCAATCTCACGAGCATCCCACCACGATTAAAAGGGTGATTTTGTACTTTCACGACAAACCCCATTAAAGGTCCTCGTCAGATCCAGCTAAAATAACAATGACATATGATGACTTCACCCTTACCAACCCACAACTCATCCCCTCTTTGGGGCTAAGTCAGTTGCCTTAGCTTTCCTAATTAAAAATTTATGTTCTAACTAGACCAAGTTTTGGTCCAAATGGGATTATTGGTAATAAGAGGGTGTTAAAATCTGAGATTGAAGAGCTCCTGGGCCTAGGCAAGTGTTATAAGAGCTCGCGTCCATTTTGGAGAGATCCGAGTTCAAGTTCTGCACTCTGCGGAAAAATATGTGGAGATTGAAAATTTTGTATTTTTTTACCTTAAATTTAAAAATACTTCTCAAAACGCAATAAATTCCTGAATGAAAAACTTCATCATTTATAATGAAACTCCTTAATCTTGCTCTTAAAGTTATATCGAAGTCTGAAAATTTAATACAACTGTTTGAAAAACACGAGAAAGGCATTGTAAGTTCACTAATTGAGGGGGCATCAATTGCTGGTTTTGTATGGACTTAAATTAACAAATAGAAACGCAAGTAAATTGAGTAGGGAAACAGATGGAGATCACATGAGACAAATGCGAAATTCTTGTATGGACCAGGTCCTGCCACACACCAACAAAAATTCACATATGCATACATATAGATACATATTTATTAGTGTTTGTATATGATAGGATCCGATCCATAAAAGAATTTCGCAAAACATATAGTACAAAACCCAAGAGAAGAAAACGTTGAGAATTGGTTTTTAACAGCCATATAACAAGGTTGGATAATTTTGCCAAGGATTTGACGTTTTCGTAGAGAAAACAAGTCATCTTTACTATTTTCTTCAACTTTTGTGAAGAAATGCGTCAAAGCAAAAGAGATTTTGAGTTGCAAATTCTTGAAATTCGATCTAAATCACTATTTTGAATTTGAAGAAAAAAACTACACATATTTTCTTCCTTTTTCTTTTACCCACTTAAAAATTAGTATCAAATAAAAAAATATATAAGAATTCAAATTCAAGGGAGATTGTGTCTACTTCACGCCATATGGGATCTCCAAATATTTTATTCCTTTCATCTCTCTTAAAGGCCCCCCTTCTCCCTCAACATCCCCGTTACTATAAAGAAGCCTCACTTTCCCTCCCATATTGCCCACACCACATCTTCTCCCTTTCTTCCTTCTTTCCTTCTTGTTCTTGTGCTCTCCTTTCTTGTTATGTATATAATATTTATATATATGCGACTTCACTTTGATGGGTTGTAAGATAAGTTCCTGATTTTCAAAATCTTGGATCATAAGTTTGAGCTTCAGGATTGGAAAATTCTCTGCTATTTATCTTCATAAACATATGGATCACAAGCTTAACTTTGTGAAGAATGGTGTGCTGAGATTGCCTCCTGGTTTCAGATTTCATCCCACTGATGAAGAGCTTGTGGTACAATACTTGAAGCGTAAGGTGATGTCCTATCCTTTACCTGCTTCAATTATCCCAGAAGTTGAAGTCTGCAAGTCTGATCCTTGGGATTTGCCAGGTATTCAAAATTTGTCCTCTCTCAAAATCAAGTCTTTTTGGTATAAAAAGCACTATTTCACATTTGAGGAAGAATCAAGGGAATAATTTGAATCTTTTTCGAGTGGGTGATAGTAAATGTGAGGCAAAAATGAGAGTTCGTGCTAATTGGCATTGGGTTTATGTATGTATAGGTGGCTCTGAGCAAGAGAGGTACTTTTTCAGCACCAGAGAAGTCAAGTATCCGAATGGCAACCGATCGAACAGGGCCACCAGTTCGGGCTACTGGAAGGCAACCGGTTTGGACAAGCAGATTGTGAGTTCCAGAAGCGGCAACAAGGCTGTTGGAATGAAAAAGACTCTAGTTTTTTACAGAGGGAAGCCCCCAAAGGGGAGCAGAACTGATTGGATCATGCACGAATATCGCCTTATCAACGCACAGAATTCCGATCCACAGACCAAAGTTTCAGTACAGGTGAAAATTGAACCAGACCCTTCACTTCATATCAAGAAACAACTTTAAATCAATCAAATTTCAATGGTTTTATGTTAATATTTTCTGCAGGAGAATTGGGTCCTCTGCAGAGTATTTTTGAAGAGGAGGAACAACAAGAACGAAGGTGATGTTACGCCCCAGCCAAACGTGGCCGCTTCAGAGCCGGTTTTTTTTGATTTTATGGCTAGGGAGAGGGCTGATTTGAATCTACTCCAGGCTTCATCATCCTCCGGTTCAAGTGGGATCACAGAGATCTCAAAAAACCATGAATCGGATGATCATGAAGAAAGCAGTAGCTGCAATACTACGGCCAACACTTTCAGAAGAAAGCCATGTTCTTGAACAATATAGAAATAACCAGTTACCAGAGTTCTATCTAATTAGCTTTCAGGGACTCCTTTTAATCAACCTGTTTACATATGGGACCAACAAACATGTTGAATTCAATGTCTCCATGTTTTTAAGTGTTATCTTACTTTAGGAGCAAACGAATGTTACAAGATCATTACATATTCAATCACTAAATCTAAGAGTTGATCTTCCGATTGAGTTTAATTAATCACTTGTACTCTCCAAGTCTAGTGTCTTTCACCATGCAAAAGCAATTTCTTTTTTCTCTGGTAAAATGTTCCAGCTATGTTTTAATCGAAGCAACCATTTCGAAGAAAGTTCATTAAAAGAAGAAAGAAAAAGAGGCAGCATGTGCGAACAGAGACTAATCTTTTAATAAGAAGAGAATCCCTTTTCCGAAACACGAGAATAAGAACATAATCTTTGCCAAATCACATCCGCATGGGGTTCCTTAGCCTTATTGCCACCTAAAAGAGTTCATTTTTAGGTATCAAGTTCCCTATGTTGCACCACTGTATTTCATGAATCTTAAAACTCTCAAAAAATTGCATATATTTCATTGAAGTCAAGGACAAACCCCGGTGCACGAAGCTCCTGCTATGCGCCCGACCTGGGAAGGGGTAGGGTCCGTCGGGCCACTTTGGGTCTAATGTATGAAGACTCCCTTGCAATATAAGTAGCTGTTTCCGCGACTCTAACACGTTACCTCCAAGGTCACATGACAACAACTTTAACCGTTACGCCAGCGATCACCCTTATTTCATTGAAGTTACATATCTGGATATATAAATACATATTTAAGTAGTTTTGGCTTACTTATTGGAACTCTTAATATTTACTTTTTTGTTTATAATGCCTCATAGATAGAATATATAAGTTCTAAATCAATATTTTGAAGGGCCTAAATATATTTAATATACACCCAATAATATATGATACACATGGGCATTTTCTAGCATCAGACAACTATGCATTGAATTCTAGATGGCAATGTAATTTTCTTAATCGCTTATTCTTGCAAGTTATGCTATATGTGAATGCATACAATTTCAATGGGCAAGGCAACCAAAAAGTTCAATACCTAGGGCCTAGTATTGAAGAAATCCATGCAAGATTCCTTTCATTTGACAAATAAAAGAAGGTAGACCTCCACACAAAAAAATATTCATATTTATAATGAAATGACAGATTAAGCAAAGTGATTCTCCCACAATCTCCCAACTACCATATATATAACTCTGACTTAATTATTCTTAATACAGAATTATACCTAATCATATGCACGCCATTACATCTAATCTTGCATTTAGCACCTTTTATATTTCTCAATAATAATCTGAATGGTCTTCTTCGATGTGAAGTACACGCGTCCGACATGCAAAGGGTTGCCATTATACCAACAGTAGTTGACTCCCATCTAGCATAATACAACAATATTTTAAAATGTAAACTAAATAAATCATCAATAACACATCAATATTTTTAAATAATTAAAGGCTTAGTTGTTGTTGCTCAGAAGACAATATATCTGGGATGACATCTGCGATATGTCTCCACTTTTATATAAAAAAAATTTAATTATAAAGATGTATAATGTAAATACCGTCGCAAAAATACTGTCTTTAGGACGACATCAAACAAATCATTTCTAAGTTACATGGTATGTTGCTATCTAGCATGTTGATGTTTGGATCTAACACGATTGTTGCTATCATGTCAAAGGAAAATGGTAGACAAGGTTTAAAATAATAGTGCAAGCTAATGCCAAGTGGTGGATGATTGGCAAATCATGCACGGCATACTGTCTGATTTAGAGTTCCAATATATCACGGGTCGATTTAATTATAAGAAAGTATAGTTGCCAATTATATATATATATATATATATATATATATATATATATATATATATATATATATATATATCAAAATATACTGATTTACCTTGCTGCTCATGTATCATGTTCAACCAATTTTAACATGCCACTACATGGGGAAAATACATTTAAAACTATTTATAAAGATGACCAAGGTTGTGGCCTAGCGATCGTCACCCCACTCCCCTTGTAAACGGCTCGAGTTCGAGTTTCTCTACCAACTAGTTTAGGAATTGTAAAAAAAAAACTATTTATAAAGATAAAAATTATAAATATTGCCGACCAAACTTCCTAGTTGGAGCTGTTGGAGTTCTTCACGTCACCCGTTCTATAAATAAGTATATCACTTTCCATACATACATACATATATATGTCCATATTTATAAAAAAAATCATTTTCTGTCACGACTAAATTAAATACAATAGGTGAGGATAATAAGATGGGATGGGACTGCGATGATTTGCATCTCTTTCGAATCATATTTTAGTAAGACATGTTTGTATGTATCTTCTTATTTAAAATTTATGGTAGAAAAAATGGAATTGGACTCTTGCTTATGAGGTCCCTAGTCGTAGACCACACACATGCATCAAATTCTGCAAGCATAATTTGATAAAGTCAATCGCTAATTAAAGAAACCCATGGCATAGTTAAGAGGGCTGAGTATTCTGGCAATTACAGAAACAAAGATGCTGAAAAGACAATAAATGTATACAATTTGCCAATTATGCCAGTTGACAAATTCAAAGATCAACCACTTGCAGTGTGGTTAACTTCAGAGGGGTTGCTTAGAATCTGTGCAACAATGACATTTCAATTCTTTAGCCACATCCAATAATCTACCCAAAGAAACACCATTAGAGGTTGTAGGACCCCCTTTATGTGAACTGAAGGATTTCCTACGCAGCCATCTTCTTATACCAACAAGGAAAGGTTGACCCTCGAAACATATTTTCATATGGTTTTAAAAAATATAACCCAGAATTTGACCTGAAATCTCACACCATCCTTTAACTGATTTTTTTTAGTTGGTAAGGAAGACACTGGAGACAATAAACTTGGTCGATTGACACAATTTAATAAATTTTAATTTGCAAAACTTAACAATTTTTTTTACAAATTATAGATTACATTAAAATTATTTTAGTTTCAAAAGGTGACTCCCTCGCTCGAGCTGGATACACATGACCAAATATATGTCTAAATCACAATGATAAATCTGAGCCTGGAGAGAGTTGAAAAGAAACTCTATTCAAGTTGCAGCTTCATCCACATGAAGGAATACCTAAAGATATTGGAAAACTCAGATCTTCAAGCATATGTGGAATTGATTTACTCAAAGAGCTTGCATGCCTCGAAATCTCTTACCATTACAAATTCCAGGCACCTTAAAAACATATAAGCTTTATAGCTTCGACAAACGCTATCTATCCTTAAAATTAATATAAGTTTTAAGGACACAGAACAGAGTGTGGTATGTCATTCCAGTATTCCATGGTTTCCATGTCAATTAATAATAACTTTGTCAACTCTATACTACACCATGTAACAGTCGGAAAATTGAGCTACATCCTGTTACGGACCGAATTATAACAAGCCCAACCCAGGAAAATTAAGGGACAACAAGCGAGGCCCAAGTGAGAAAGCCCACTGCTGTGAAGGTTTATCAGAGGCGAAGAGCACGTGATTAGGGAGGAGTTAGTTACTTAGGGGAAGGCCCGGCAGGGAATAAAACAGGGGGAGGGGAGAGAATAAGTTAGACCAGGCAATGGTGTTTTCCGTTCGTCGTTGAAGATAAAACTTCCAACAGTGTTCCCAAAGAGATCAACGGGGTTGAGGGTAAAGAAAACGTTGAAGCAGCCACTCACATCATCACAGGAAAGTTTAACTTGACAGAAAAAGTTCATGGATTTTACGACTAATATGGACGTGAAAGAGAACCAACAGCTCACGTACAAGGAGATGGAGATAGACAACAACGGAGAGAAGACGATAATAGGCAGCGAAGGAAGGGACCAAAAAGAATGTGGCAAACTGGGCGAGAAGAAAAATACCATCAAGATGCAGACCTTAACGGATTATGAGATAGACCCAAGTGGAGGGTCATGCAAGGTTGAACAACCCACTGATGTCGTAGCTACATCTCTCATCAACCATCTACCAGTTGTCGGTGGTTGCGTAAAAATCCGTTGGTTTCAGAGATTTGAAAAGGAAATCACAAACAAAAATTGGGAGTTCTCCACAGAAGAGTTAATCAGAAGATATAGTGGTCATAAGGCTGCTAAATCATGCGAGCAAGTTATTAAAAAGCACATAGCGCACTGAAGCGCAAAGGTGTCATGGGGGCCGCGCTTTACTATATATTCTTAATATATCAAAAGTGTTCATAAATTTTAACAGCTATAAAAAAAAAACTTAAAATAACAAATTTAAGTAATAAAGTAAGTATAATGACAACAATATTAAATAAAATATTAAACTACCCAAAGTTTCAAAATAAAAAAACTAAGTTATAAATCACTCAATAAGGATAAAATGTTCAAACTAAAGAAAAGTATTTCATCTTATTTGTTTTAACCCAAAAATTTATTTTAAAATTGTAGACACTGATTTATTCAAATCAAACCCAAAACTTTATAAAAGCTTAATCATCTCTTTAAAATCAATTTTCAGAAAAATACAACATTCAAATAAGTCAAACTAGAATTTCCAACATCACAATCTTTTCGATTTTTAAGATGAAACTTGAAACAAAATGTATCTTAGACAACCAAATCAACTAATTTCGAACAAAATCAGATTTAATAGATCTAAAAATACCATATCTAAAGACCAACAACCAGTAAACCTAAACCTTGAAACTTATTGATCAACTATCATATTTAATCAAACTCATACAAAGGTGGGAAGGAAGTTCAGTGTTTCAGGCTAGGTGGCGGGAGGGCCACGGCTTGTCGGCTGGAGCGCGGCAGCTGGAGGCTGGAAGATTTGGGTAACAATATTAACCCTAACGTTTTCTAACTTGGGCTTATTTAAATATAAAAGCCCAACAAAACCCTAATTCACTAACAGTAGCAGACCCTATCAGCCCCAACTTTCACACCTTAGCAAAGGTGCGCTATAGCGCACGCCTTGGTTAATCGAAAAGGAGCAGAAAGAGCGCAAAGGCACATGCCTTTCCAAAACACAGGGCGCATTGCGCTGTGAGACGCGAGGCCCTCGCGTCGCCTTGCGCTAAGGCACGCGCTATGCACACTTTTAATAACTCTGCATTTGAGCATTCTGCTACTTTGCTACAGGAGCTGAGGTTGGGGTTGATCGACCGTGACGTCGGAGAGAGTGAGGGTTGGGCGTGGATGGTGGTTGAAAAAGAGCGTGGGTTGTTTGCCTATTTAGGCCGATGATGTTAATGGGGCAAGGGAGTGAGCCAATGGCCCAATTATAATTTCCAGAATTTTTGGGCCTTTATTAAAACTTGAGATTGATGGTTTGGGAGATCATCTTGGCTACATGGACTTCAAAATTGCTGGAACCCGATACTTACCCTTTTGTTTGGGTATATGGCAATCTCCCATATCGAATAAAAGACCCTTTTGTTTGGGTATATGGCAATCTCCCATATCGGATAAAAGATTACGGCAATTCGGTTGGATACGAAGCCTGCTGGAATCCCTTTTGATAGAAAATGCGAGTGTCTAGAACCTGCTCATAGAGGACGGCTTCAAATCCTTGATCACATGAACAGAGAGACAAATGTACCACATACTTAGGATGGTAGATTCTTTCCACATATATCAACAATGTGATTCGCCGCATAATGGGTGCTCTTGGTACTTTGAAGAGAAAATTTGAAGAAGAAACAGCTGGAAGAATTTTTGTGACAGTTTTCTTACATTTGTTGCCAAAAATCAATCAGTGTTGAATAAAGGGATGCAAAAGATCCATTTCATAGTGGGTGTGAGATTGAAGATGGGGGAGTGTATAAAGGTGTTGTAACATCAGTCAAAGAGTATGGCGCATTTGTGGAGTTCAATGGAGGCCAACAGGGTCTTCTGCACATTTCTGAGCACCTAACAGCTTTGCTTGCACTTGGATGGAGGATTTGGCTGACCAAGCACTTGCTTAAAAATTACTTGAGAAGAAGTGCGCATTGTAAGGTTTTTCATGTCACAAGGAAATGTTGACGTGAACCAGAGGTTAACGCAAGCCTTGGAAAAGTTAACCACAGATTCATCTGGATTTGTCACTGGAATGGTGAAGCCAACTGTGGAAATTTTTATGGTTCACTTGGAGAATGAAGTTGTTGACTGGCCAAAGAGGAGTTGCTATGTTATATGCTTACATGTTGCTGCGTTTGGTTTTTCTAAGAGTTGTTACACCCGACTTTGGTGATCCTTCAAGTCGTGAGCAACAGTTGGAAGGAACTTTTAGGTACATGCATGAAAGGCTATGCTCGCATGCTGAATCAGTTTTTTTTTTTTTTGTGGTGGTGCTAGAGAGAAAGAGATGATTGAACATGAAGCAATCAAGGCCGGTGTGGGTTAAAGCGTCGTGAGGACTGGAACCTTGGTTTTGAGATTACTGTCTTTGATATGGGGTGGACGGATGATGATTTTTAATAAATAGGTGAGGTTCTAATCTCTCAAGGCTGATATGGGGGGAGGGTATTGCTACGGATGACATTATAAGAAGCCCAACGCAGGAAATATAAGGGACAACAAGCGAGGCCAAGTGAGAAAGCCCACTGCTTTGAAGGTTTATCAGAGGCGAAGAACACGTGATGGGGGAGGAGTTTGTTACATAGGGGTAGGGAATAAAATAGGGTGGAGGGGAGAGATTAAGTTAGACCAGAATTTACCTTGAGTTGTGTTTTGCAAGCGTAATGCTTGGGCAAGAGGGGATATCCTCCTCTTGAGTAAAGTAAGCATTGGGAGTGTGGGGTGCTACAATGGTCGTGGAGATTTGTAATACAGCAGAGCATGCATAGAAAGGGTCATGGAAACTACTCCGAACACCATAACTAATGTGATAGAATACGTGGGCTGATTTATGGTTTCCATGTTAGATAGAATAAAGACACATGTTAAATGCTACAGGGTGATGCACAATGATGATCTCAACTGCAAAGGAAGATTTAAGAAGATAAAATACTACATTCATGCAAAAATCAAACATAATACTGCATTCATGCAAAAATCAAACTAAGCAATTGAAGTATAAAGGCGGAAGTACAAAAACAGAAAAAATGCAACCAATATCTCTGAAGTCCAAATATTTGACAGAGGATTTGCGATTGTTTAGAATGCTTACACATTTCAACTAATTTGGGCTTTTTTAGTTCTCCATGCCAGCAATTTTCCCACCTTCAGATTGAGACATTTCGAAGGGAGGTGGCTCAGAACATGCCCTCAAAACAGCCTCATTCTGTAAGGAAAACATTTTATTCAAGATTTTAACCATCATAAGACATAGCACCACAACACACACACACATACGCATAGATACAGAGAGAGATTGAATTTCATAGCAAACACATGAAGACTAAGTTAGCGCATTGAATTTCATAGCAAACACATGAAGATTAAGTTAGTGCCTAGATAGCAATTGAGCTATCAATTATCAAATAATACTTGGTGCTATATAACTTGTCAGGCCAGTTTTTATAAAACTGAATGTATCAATTTTTTAATACATCTCTACCTGAAGCATGAGCTCAACTTTTTAAACCGGTTTTGTTCACTTAAGATAAGTACAAAAATTGGAATAAGTTTGAATTTATGAAGAGAACTACCAGGAGCCATGACAACGCACTCATGATAAATACTAAGTCGGCCACAAGCAGAATCATATCACGCTAATGAACACATATTACTGGGGATAAAAGGATAATTATAAATCCTATTTCAGAATCAAATTCACAGAACTGAACCAGGAAGTCTCTCATCCTCATGGACTCCAAGTTAAGGACTGGAATAAAACCAACGGTGCCCACTAAATAAATGGCTTAATAAATAATACACTAGAAAACATTTTATGCGGTCACGTAGAAAAACAAAAAAATAATCAGTCCAAAAAAGTGAAATATTGTGTATAGTGTAGATGGAAAGATTCATCATTTCAACGTGGAAAAGCCCAAAAAAAACCTAAGGGGAAGCACAGAGTCTAAGTTGGAGACTTTCAACAAGCAGTTGGTGTGCAGATACAGACTCAACACTTCAAATTACAACAAAAAAACATTCCCTTTCTTTCTACACGAACACCAAAACGTTCAAACCCGTAAATATTTTTAAACTTGAAAGGAGAAAGAACACCGAAAACATGAATACTTGAGTACCTGCCAAACACGGCGGAGGCGTTTCTTGGCGTTGGCTTTGCGGGTGGAAGTGAGCTTAATTCTCTTCCAAACAAGGCCTCCTGAGTCATGTTTCTTCACAATCTCCATCACTCTTGTTCCCCAGAATGCACCCCAGGCCGTCGCCATTACTGATTTCCTCTTTCTTTTTGTTTTTCCCCCAAAGACACACACTGAGAAGTATGGGCTCTCAGCCCCTCAATGAACTGCATATTGATTTCTCAAAAATTGGGCTTCAATACTCACGAGTCTAGCCCAAAGTCCATGATTTGGGTCCTTATGTCAGTACCTCATAGTTGCAACTCCCCAATTTCATTTTTTTTTCCATTGATTACTCCCTAGGCTGATTTTAAAACACAAATATAGTAAAACCTTAGTAAATAAATATTCGATAAATTAATAATCTCTCTAAAATAATATTTTTCACAGTCCCAACATGGGCCTGTTTACTAATTCTGATAAATTAATAAGATAATAATTTTAGGAAGACTATTATATAAATCTATAGTCTCATTAATATCATAGATTAATAATCCTCTAAATTGCCAACATGACTAGGATAATTTAGTAAAATAATAATCTATTGTTGTGAGTGCTTTCTTTCGCGTGTTTTGGTATCGAAAGTACTGAATTATCATCAACTTTATCCTCAACAGGATTTTCAACGACACAAATTACAATTTCTTCTAAACTTTTAGATCTTTGAAAATTCATCATTTCACCTAGATAATTCAATGGTGATTGACATATATTTTATTGCGTTAATCGAGATCATTAATTATATTGTCAAGCTCGTGAATCTCTTCTTCGCAAGTTGGTTCATTTAAATTCATTGAGACTGTTTCACTCTGTAAATAGAT
The DNA here is from genome assembly GCA_907163345.1 of Haberlea rhodopensis. Classification (NCBI taxonomy): domain Eukaryota; kingdom Viridiplantae; phylum Streptophyta; class Magnoliopsida; order Lamiales; family Gesneriaceae; genus Haberlea; species Haberlea rhodopensis. Next base: position 149,841 of record CAJQUN010000172.1, on the reverse strand, counting down.
AAATTATTAATTTATACATTAATTAATTCCTATCTAAATTAATAAAATTTCATGATCCCAATATTATTAATTTATAGAGATTTTAATGTACTATCTTCATATTCTCTCACCTAATGTGTCTATCTTCTTCTCTAAAAAAATGTGAATTTAAATAGTTAATATTGAAGTTCTTCTCTCGCCAAATCTCTCTCTTCTTCACTCAGCAAATTTAAGTAGTTAATATCCAGTTATTCAGAATTCATTGGAGTTTAATTAGAATAATTTTTTTAGAAAATTAATCTTGTAATGGAATCTTCATCTGAGATTCTTACTAATTGCATTATATTCACGTGTCATCGATACCAAATAGATAGATAGCCAATAATATGTTAGATTCATAAATAGTATTATGATCGTTGGGTTTTGGAAAATCGAATAATCTTAGTTTTGATGTTAACAAAACTTGTTATTGTGTTGCTAACATATTTCATCAAGTGTGCAGTTCATAGATGATATTTTACAGCTTGATGATCTGTTAAGAAATGGCCTTGAGTTTGGTTGCTGAAATGAGAATTCAGCATCCAGTAGACCCCAAGCGCTGCTGACTAAATTGATCATATCTCATAACTCGGATATCGAAACGACCTGATTCTAAATGGGTTGGATAGCCAACTCAATTTTCTACAAGTCGTATTTCAGGCCAGAAGACCAAATTCGAAGGTTTACTTGACGAAAAGATGTCTGCAAGAGCTTGCTGGTGCAAAGCTGAAACACCTACCGGATCGCACCTACCGGATCGCACCTACCAAATTGCACCCACCGGATCACACCTACCAGATTGCACCTACCGGATCACACCTACCGGATTGCACCTACCGAATTGCACCTATCGGATCACACCTACCGGATCGCACCTACCGCCCAGAAGCAGAATATGACCGTTGCAATGTCTGAAAGCTTACCAAAACTATCCCAACGGTTATATTCTTGTATTAACGTATATATCATTACTTGGGGCTATATATACATGATTTGAAAGCTCAATAACAGCTGATTGAAGATCAATCCAAGCCTTCCAAAGCAAACCCACTTGGGATTCAATTGGGGAACTTCAAAGACAAAAGTTGCTAAATGAAAAGCATTCCCCAAACCTTTGGCACCTCTTACCTTGCTGTATCAGATTCATTATGGAATCATTTGTGCCTTTGTATTCACTCTATTCATTGTATTTGTGAGCTAAAATAGAAGAGTGAATACCATTGTAACAGTTGGTGATTCATCACAACTGGGTGAGGTATTTACATGTGAGACGTTAAAGAACATGAACTTGTGTCTGCTAGGAGTTTAGGCTATCTGTGTGGTATTAGCCTATGTAGATTGTATACTGAAAAGTGTAAACCAAAGTCTTCTAGTGGATCCTTCCTGCAAAGGAGAAGGGGAGACGTAGAAGCGTTGTGATTCGAACTTCCAGAAACAAATGAATGAAATAAACGGAGAAATTTTATTATTGGTATATTATGCTAAGTTAGCATATGGTTATTTCCCAACATAGATGGTTATATGTACATGATTATGAGATTAATGCACTAATTGCGGGTTAAGGGCACGGGGGTCCTTACATCCAGTAAGCTTCTACCGGTAGGCATCCTTCTTTTGGTTTTGTGGTAGACTTTGTTGAAGCAGTTGACGTTAATCTTGACTACGTCCAATAGACCTTCTTCAACGGTAGTGGTATTCTTGTAGAAGCAGTAGACATATTGGCAACATCTTTCAGCTAATTGATCAAAATGCAGTGATTCTTCATTTTCTGGAAACGCAAGAGAAAGTGCTACTACTTTTATGTTGATCACTTTGCCCAGAAATCAACGAATTAAAAGTTATAAACCGAGTTAGCTGAAACAGAAAAACAGGTAAGTAAGGAAGATGAGTAGACCAACGAAGTAGAAGTCAACTCAGCTTAAGTTCAACTAAACTGACCAGCTAATTGACGAAATATAGCCTAGAACGTGAATATGACAGGTACAAGCTCGGAAATTGTGCTGAACCTTTTCCAACGGTCATATTCTTGTGCATGTATATTATTATTGGAGGCTATATATACAAGATTTGGAAGCAAAAATCAAGTGGTTGAAGATGGATTAAATCTAAGATTTAATCCATATTGAGGAACTTCAAAGACAGACTTGCTAGATGAGAGTAACCTCAAAATAGGCACCATCGTTGAACATTATATCAGATTAGTTAGGATCGCTTGTGCCAACCCCAACACACTCTAATCTTTGTACAAACCCAATCGATAGCTCATGAACCAGTCTAGGAAGTAGGGTTCGAGCCGTATGAATAGGAAGTTGTGGGCTTAATAAAAGAGTGTTGTTTATAACCGTGAGACGTGTTATCCACTCATAGTCTTTCACATATGAGACATTAAACAATATGCCACATCTGTAAATGTGACCTCAGCTGGTTAAGTTGAGATACTAGGAGTTCTTGTAATAGTCCAATTTTAAAGAAAATTATTGACCCGAATTTTTGGAAAAGTTTGTAAATAATAATAATAATATTAATAATATTAACATAAAAAAAAGAAGAGAAAAACGTAAAAAGCCGAACACGATTTTTAATTTCAGTTTCCATTTATTCATTTCACTTTACCTTCGCTTCACTTTGTTTCTCCCCTCTTCGTCGCCCACTGTCTTCTTCGCTGCTCGCCGTTTCATTCGCCTGCTTCGCCTTTCATCTTCCTTGTAATCAATTGATCTTTGTCCCTTTATCTACTCCTAGTTGTAACTGGCATGAATCCTATTAAGTTCCTAGATTCCATAGCCATTTTCCCGTCTGTTATCAAGTTCCGAAAAAAATAGGAAAATTTCCAGATTTTGTTGGTTTTGATTTTCGACTTCGGAATCACTTCTAAATCCAAGTAGTAGCAAGCAATCAAGAGGAATTCGGATTTGGACATCAATTGGTATGAATTCGATTTTTTTTTCTTAAGCTTCGAAATTTTCTGTTTTCAATTTTTAATTTCTGTTTTGATTTTTAATTATTGTGTTTAGGTTAGTTGGATTTAAATTGAAGTTTTAGGGGTTTAATTTGTCAAGAACAAATTTTTTAGGAATTAATTCGAAAATTTCTGGAATTTTGAAGAAATTCGAAGGTTGGGATTTTCTGGAAATTGAAGATATTTTCGAAGGTTTCTGAATTTAGGACCGAAAATCTTTAATTGATTTTGATGAACTGAAATGGTATGTTGTTTCGAATATGATACTGAATTTTTGAAGAATTGAGATGGAGATGTGTTCGAAAATTGTATTCTGTATTTTTAAGTTTTAGGCTGTAAATTGAGGAGATGATATGGTAATTTCGAAAATGGTGTTGAATAATACAAGAGTTAGGATTTTGTTAGGTTGTGTTAGAACTAAGTTAATTGAATATGATTTTAATATTGTTGAAATGGGTAATAGGAAATCCTTGATATCTTGGAGATTTTGGGAAGGTTTGTAGCTTGAACGTTGATAGGAAGCTTTGAGGTACGTAAAGGAAGTTGTAATTTTCCGCAAATTATTTTAAGTATTTCATATTGTTTATTTTTGAAATGATTTTCGGATAGTAAGCATGCAAGAAATTATTTTGAAAAATGATTTTTGAAAAGAAATGTATTTTGTTGAAAATAGAATTTTGAATAACATTTTATTGTGTGTGAAAAACTATTTTGAAAGGCCATGTTTGTCTTGATTCGGTGAATACGATTTGAGGTTTGTGAACTGTGGATATTTTCGTTTCGTTGTGGCTCGCATTGCGAAGAGGATAAAAACGCGCATACTTTCGGCTCGTTGGCGACGAGAATAAAGAAACGCATTTCGCTTTGCCCGAAGACAGAGGGGGTATAATATCTGTCGATACCCTTCCAGCGGGTATAGTCTGGAATGATATCATTGTGTCACATCCGTATTTGAGTATGCATTTGTTTCATTACAGCATGGCTATGTTTAATGATTAATTCTATAATGTTAAGACATTATATGATTATGATATTGCTATTCGTTTCCGTTACGTTTCGTTGGTTATCTGTGCAGTTATTTTCGTTATGATTCCGTTTTGTGAAATTTAGTTCCGTTAACTGCTCGGATTAAACCATATATGTGTGAAAATTATTTTGATATGAAAGTATATTATTTTTCGTCACATTATGAAAAATGATGTTTTTGACTTTTTATCAAATGTTTATTATGCTTACTATAAAATGCTGCAACTTACATTTACCTGTAATGTGACATATTACAGATGGAGTTGAAGACTTAGACGATGCGGAGGATATTTAGATTTATTATGAAGTTTTGAGTATGTTGGCATGTTTAAGTTTTATTTTGAGGATATGAAACATTTATTTATGTTTTAGTTGGATTTTGATATTTGAAGTTTATTTTGGTTTAGTTTTTGTTTTTATGGTTTTGATATTGTGGTGGTAGTGATCTGGTAGATCACAGGGCACAATTTTTAAGAGGAGACTCTGCCCAAATTTTTCTAAGTTAAAAGTCACGGGTAAAAAATTACTAAGTCAAATGTTCGATAAGAATATATTCGATAAGCATAAAAACGTTTCCGCTAGACATAAGTTCAAAGTGATTTTAAGCTTTTGAATTAAGTGTAGCCTTGTATTCAAGCAATTGAATACGGCGGGCGACCCGTCTGGGCGGGCCGTCACAGTTGGTATCAGAGCCAGGTTTATAAGTTTGAATTAGACCTTTGTTATTTGTTTGGATTAGATCTTTGTTATATGTTTGGGATTAGACTTTTGAACTTAAGAATGAAGTTATTTAGGTTTGACTATCTATCTTCTTTATTTACGAATCTTACGATAAATTTTACTTTCGTTTTAAGATTTCAAATGGCTAGAGGAAGAACCAGTAGCAATCTGAGTGGTAGCCAAGAGTAGGACTCGAATCGCGACTCAGGAGATGGTCAAGATAGGAATGTGAATCAAGGTCTAGATGGAGTCCCAAATATAAACGTGGGATCAATGAATGCGGTGCACATCACGAACATATGTCGCATCATAGCTGGAGTGTTACAACAAAATGTTGTTTCGGTACCATTACAGCCGGAAACACAGAGAAGGACTGAATTTGAGAGATTTCGGGCACTCCGACCACCGTACTTTGGAAATGAGACTGATCCAATGAAAGCTGAGGAATGGCTGACCAAGATTGAAGAATTACTGAAAGCCATAAACATTGCCGATGGAGAAAAAGTTACAGTGGTGACTCCATTTCTGGAAGGAAATGCAAAGCATTGGTGGACCTCAGTGGAAGTAAGTATGGAACGAAACTCCATTACCTGGACGATTTTTAGAGAGAAATTTCTGCAACAATATTTTCCTGACGCTGTCCGAATGGCTAAAGAAGATGAATTTTTGAGGCTGAGGCAAACTGAGAATATGACTGTGCTGGAATATCTGAGGAAGTTCCAAGAGCTGGGCAGATTCTGTCCTTTGTATTTGCAGTCTGAGAACAACAAGATTACAAGGTTCAGACAAGGTCTTCGCACTGGCATTAGGCTCAAAGTAGCACCTCTCATGGATACAAAATTTGATATACTCATGGAGAGGGCATTGTTCGTGGAATCTGAGCTGAGGAATCTAGAGACTCCTCAGAATCGAAAGAGAAAGCCTGAATTCAGAAACAGAGATCAGAGACCGCCAGCTCGCAGGCAGATGATAGTTGAAACTAAGAAGAATGAAGTTTGTCCTAAGTGTAATCGGAGTCATACTGGGGAATGTTACTGGAACTCTGGAGGTTGCTTTAAATGTGGATCTAAAGAATCGGATTAGAGATTGTCCCAGTTTGAAGCAAACCTCAGGAACAAATCAACCACGTGGACAACAACAGCGCAATCCAACTAGATTGTATGCTGTCCGTGCTGAAGAGGATCATGAGTTGATCGGAGGTAAATTTAAATTCTTGAATCAAGATGTTTACGTGTTATTTGATTCTGGCGCTTCAAATTCCTTTATCTCTGAGTCTTGTGTGGAGAAACTTGATTTGCACTTCAGTCCACTGTTATATTTAATGCAAGTATTGAGTCCATTAGGAAAGACAGTCACAATTAAATATGTATGCAATGATGTAACACTGATCGTGGAAAACGAAGAATTCAAAGCCAACCTGTTTATCATCAACATGAAAGAATTTGATATAATTCTTGGAATGGATTGGTTGAGTAGTGCAAAGGCTCGCATTGACTGTTACCGAAAGATCATAACCCTACAAACGAGTTCGGGTAAAGAGATCTGTTATGAAGGCGTGAGCTTGCATGAACGATTTTGTGGCAATGTCTCTGAAGTGGAAGCAAAAATAAATAAGATTTGCACGGTGAAAGCATTCTCAGATGTTTTCCCAGAGGATTTGCCAGGACTGCCACCAATTCGAAGCACGGAATTTTCTATTGATATTATTCCGGGATCAGAACCGATATCCAAGGCACCTTACAGGATGGCACCAGCAGAGCTAAAAGAATTGAAAAGTCAATTGAAGGAACTACAAGATAAAGGTTTCATACGGCCCAGTGTGTCACCTTGGGGAGCACCGGTACTGTTTGTAAAGAAAAAGGACGGCAGCATGAGAATGTGCATTGACTACAGGGAGTTGAATAGAATCACTGTGAAGAATAAATATCCACTACCAAGGATTGACGATTTGTTCGATCAATTACAAGGTGCACAAATATTCTCGAAGATTGATTTGAGATCTGGGTATCATCAACTCAGAATCAAAGAGCAGGATATTCACAAAACTGCATTTCGAACCAGATATGGACATTATGAATTTCTGGTGATGCCTTTCGGACTTACGAATGCACCTGCAGCATTTATGGCTTTAATGAATCACGTATTCCGAGAATGGCTCGATAAATTCATCATAGTATTCATTGATGATATATTGATCTATTCCAAATCAAAGGAAGAACATGAAGAACATTTGGAGATGACATTGGAGAGACTACGACAACATCAATTATTTGCAAAGTTCGAGAAATGTGACTTCTGGTTGGATTCTGTATCATTTCTTGGACACATCATTGATACTCAAGGAATCCGAGTTGACTCAGCAAAGATTCAAGCCATTACCAATTGGAAAGTTCCAACATCAGTAACAGAAATTCGAAGTTTTCTGGGATTGGCTGGATATTACCGAAAATTTGTGGAAGGATTTTCTCGAGTTGCATTACCCCTTACAAAGTTAACTAGAAAGGGAGTAAAGTTTGAATGGGATGCTAAGTGTCAGACAAGTTTTTGAGAAGTTGAAAGATCTACTTGTGACGGCACCTATTCTTACATTGCCGGATGGACATGAAGGATTTTGTATCTACAGTGATGCATCAAAGGAAGGGTTAGGTTGTGTACTTATGCAAAATGGAAAGGTGATTGCATATGCTTCACGACAGCTGAAAGAACACGAAATAAGGTACCCCACTCATGATCTGGAACTGGCAGCAGTTGTTTTTGCACTGAAGTTATGGCGACATTACTTGTACGGAACCACATGTGATATATACACTGATCACAAGAGCTTAAAGTATATTTTTAATCAAAAAGAGTTGAATATGAGACAGAGAAGATGGTTAGAACTGATCAAGGACTATGATGTGAAATTGCACTATCATCCTGGAAAGAGTAATGCGGTAGCAGATGCATTAAGCAGGAAGAGTTATGGATCAATGCTATTGACTGCGCAACAGAAACTCATTGACGAGATGTCAAAGTTAAATCTGAATGTTGAATCAAGAGACGACCAAAACGGGGCAACGATATTGTGTAATCTCATGGTGCAACCTGATCTTATTCTCAGGATTAAGGAAGCACAATCAAAGGATCCTATGTGGCAGACTTTCTTACAAAGAGCTCAATCAAACCAAGAAAGTTTTAGAATGCATGAAGATGGGACTTTGAGATTCAATGATAGACTATTCGTTCCAGCTGTATCAACACTCAGGGGCGAAGTCTTACAAGATTCACATCAGACAATTTTGGCCATGCATCCAGGACAGAATAAAATGTATCAAGATATGAAGCAATTATTTTGGTGGCCAGGGATGAAGCAAGATGTCGTAAAGTTTGTGTCCAAGTGTTTAGTGTGTCAACAAGTGAAAGTTCGGAAGACAAAAGCCAGCAGGGACACTGAGAAACTTGGATATACCAAACTGGAAATGGGAGCATATTACTATGGATTTTATGACCGGATTGCCCAAAACTACGACACAAAAGGATTCAGTTTGGGTTATTGTTGATCGACTTACTAAGTGTGCTCACTTTATACCGATGAAGAAGACTACATCAATGAATGATTTAGCACGGCTTTACATTGATCAAGTGGAGTGTTTGCATGGGATACCAGTCAGTATCATATCAGATCGAGATGCTCGATTCACATCTCAATTCTGGAAGAGTTTACAATCTGTGTTGGGAACGAATTTGAAATACAGTACAACTTTCCATCCACAGACGGACGGACAGTCTGAGAGAACGATTCAGATTCTCGAGGATTTACTTAGAACATGTATTTTGGATTTTCAAGGACAGTGGGATCGTCATCTGAAACTGGCAGAGTTTGTGTACAATAACAGTTATCAATCAAGTATTCAAATGGCACCATTTGAAGCTTTGTATGGGAAGAAATGTCGAACACCTCAGTGTTGGTTTGATGTTGGAGAGAAAGTATTGGAAGGACCAGAGTTGATCAAACTCACGAATGAGAATGTGTCCATCATCAAACAGAGATTACTTACAGCACAGAGTCGACAGAAAAGTTGGGCTGATGTTCGCAGACGAGATTTAGAATTCCAGCAAGGGGATAAGGTATACTTGAAAGTATCACCATTCAGAGGAGTAATGAGGTTCGGTAAGCATGGGAAGTTAAGTCCGAGATTCATAGGACCATATGAAATTCTGGAAAGAATAGGATCTTTGGCTTATCGACTTGCTCTACCTCCGGAATTAGATCGAGTACATAATGTATTTCACGTCTCGATGCTCAGGAAGTATGTTTCAGATGAAAGTCATGTGCCTAAGGCAACAGAGATTGAGATATCGAAGGAATGCACATATTCAGAATATCCTATCAAGATACTCGACCGTCAAGAGAGAATTCTACGAACTAAGACAATTCCTTTTGTTAAAGTTCAGTGGAGTAATCATTCGCCTGATGAAGCAACCTGGGAAAAAGAAGAAGAATTATATGCTAAATATCCAGATGTAAAATGCGATTCAAGTTTCGAGGACGAAACTTTTTAGAATGTATGGAGATTGTAATAGTCCAATTTTAAAGAAAATTATTGACCCGAATTTTTGGAAAAGTTTGTAAATAATAATAATAATATTAATAATATTAACATAAAAAAAAAAAGAAGAGAAAAACGTAAAAAGCCGAACACGATTTTTAATTTCAGTTTCCATTTATTCATTTCACTTTACCTTCGCTTCACTTTGTTTCTCCCCTCTTCGTCGCCCACTGTCTTCTTCGCTGCTCGCCGTTTCATTCGCCTGCTTCGCCTTTCATCTTCCTTGTAATCAATTGATCTTTGTCCCTTTATCTACTCCTAGTTGTAACTGGCATGAATCCTATTAAGTTCCTAGATTTCATAGCCATTTTCCCGTCTGTTATCAAGTTCCGAAAAAAATAGGAAAATTTCCAGATTTTGTTGGTTTTGATTTTCGACTTCGGAATCACTTCTAAATCCAAGTAGTAGCAAGCAATCAAGAGGAATTCGGATTTGGACATCAATTGGTATGAATTCGATTTTTTTTTCTTAAGCTTCGAAATTTTCTGTTTTCAATTTTTAATTTCTGTTTTGATTTTTAATTATTGTGTTTAGGTTAGTTGGATTTAAATTGAAGTTTTAGGGGTTTAATTTGTCAAGAACAAATTTTTTAGGAATTAATTCGAAAATTTCTGGAATTTTGAAGAAATTCGAAGGTTGGGATTTTCTGGAAATTGAAGATATTTTCGAAGGTTTCTGAATTTAGGACCGAAAATCTTTAATTGATTTTGATGAACTGAAATGGTATGTTGTTTCGAATATGATACTGAATTTTTGAAGAATTGAAATGGAGATGTGTTCGAAAATTGTATTCTGTATTTTTAAGTTTTAGGCTGTAAATTGAGGAGATGATATGGTAATTTCGAAAATGGTGTTGAATAATACAAGAGTTAGGATTTTGTTAGGTTGTGTTAGAACTAAGTTAATTGAATATGATTTTAATATTGTTGAAATGGGTAATAGGAAATCCTTGATATCTTGGAGATTTTGGGAAGGTTTGTAGCTTGAACGTTGATAGTAAGCTTTGAGGTACGTAAAGGAAGTTGCAATTTTCCGCAAATTATTTTAAGTATTTCATATTGTTTATTTTTGAAATGATTTTCAGATAGTAAGCATGCAAGAAATTATTTTGAAAAATGATTTTTGAAAAGAAATGTATTTTGTTGAAAATAGAATTTTGAATAACATTTTATTGTGTGTGAAAAACTATTTTGAAAGGCCATGTTTGTCTTGATTCGGTGAATACGTTTTGAGGTTTGTGAACTGTGGATATTTTCGTTTCGTTGTGGCTTGCATTGCGACGAGGATAAAAACGCGCATACTTTCGGCTCGTTGGCGACGAGAATAAAGAAACGCATTTCGCTTTGCCCGAAGACAGAGGGGGTATAATATCTGTCGATACCCTTCCAGCGGGTATAGTCTGGAATGATATCATTGTGTCACATCCGTATTTGAGTATGCATTTGTTTCATTACAGCATGGCTATGTTTAATGATTAATTCTATAATGTTAAGACATTATATGATTATGATATTGCTATTCGTTTCCGTTACGTTTCGTTGGTTATCTGTGCAGTTATTTTCGTTATGATTCCGTTTTGTGAAATTTAGTTCCGTTAACTGCTCGGATTAAACCATATATGTGTGAAAATTATTTTGATATGAAAGTATATTATTTTTCGTCACAATATGAAAAATGATGTTTTTGACTTTTTATCAAATATTTATTAAGCTTACTATAAAATGCTGCAACTACATTTACCTGTAATGTGACATATTACAGATGGAGTTGAAGACTTAGACGATGCGGAGGATATTTAGATTTATTATGAAGTTTTGAGTATGTTGGCATGTTTAAGTTTTATTTTGAGGATATGAAACATTTATTTATGTTTTAGTTGGATTTTGATATTTGAAGTTTATTTTGGTTTAGTTTTTGTTTTTATGGTTTTGATATTGTGGTGGTAGTGATCTGGTAGATCACAGGGCACAATTTTTAAGAGGAGACTCTGCCCAAATTTTTCTAAGTTAAAAGTCACGGGTAAAAAATTACTAAGTCAAATGTTCGATAAGAATATATTCGATAAGAATAAAAACGTTTCCGCTAGACATAAGTTCAAAGTGATTTTAAGCTTTTGAATTAAGTGTAGCCTTGTATTCAAGCAATTGAATACGGCGGGCGACCCGTCTGGGCGGGCCGTCACAGTTCTAGTCACAAGGTGACCTAATTGGAATGAGTTTGTACATAATGTTGTATAAATCAAAGTCTTCTAGTGAATCCTTATATTTGATGGAGAATGGGAGTCGTAAAAGCCTTGACTTCGAACTTCCAGAAACAAATATGTTTCCATTTTACTTTTCTATCTTTTAAATGTTTATACTCTATTTTTACATATGCTTAATCAGTTACAAAGCGGGTTAGTTCGTGTTACTTTCGATTGCTTTCTTAGATCAGACTCTAATCTCTTGATGCAATTCGTTTCAAGAACATGAGCTACTGCAGCTCAGTTGGTATAGTTGGATGTGGACTGCAGCCACCCTAGCCGATCATAACAGTTATCTTATTCCATTCGAAACTAACAATTTAGTTTACTAAAAGCTAGAGTAAATCGCAAAAATCATCGACTCAATCCGCTCATCAATATCGTTTGGAGCCGTAATTTTATTTGTAATACATATATATAAGCGCATATTGTCCAATAAAATATATATTTTGAATTCCTATATTTATTAATATTCAAATGTAATATCGTGAGAACAACTAAGCGGAAGATCGAAATATATATCTTGATCTGTTGATTTTTTATCAATAATCTTTTTACGTAAAATCTAGCTCCCTAAACAAAAACAAAAAAGGTTGACGCCCATATTTGGTATTACTCTTAAGGTATTGTTTTTAGAAACATATTAACTCTTTGATTGAGAATATTTCAAATGGAATATTTTCAATCAAATATAGATACACATAACACATTGACTTGTGTAACATCAAAAATTCTACTTTCTCCTTTTATATTTGTTTTTTCCTTGTCTGATTTCGCTGTAACGTGCTCTTTGTTAAAAATAGCATTCAGGTATTTACCAATATTTTGTTTTTGTAATGTTCAGATTTAATTGACGAGGTTAGCGTCATATTTTCCTTGTTAAGCAAAATTTATTTTTCAAAGAGCAAATAATATTTGACTTCTTTTTATTAGAAGAAGAAAGTTTATAAAAAAATCACTTTACTTTTAAACATCTTAACTCTTCCTTATCATTTTTCTGTACTACTGTACTATTTCTAGCTATGCATACATTTCAACTCGTAAATTTTCAAATCATTTACACGCATGGGCGAAGCCAAAAAAAAAGTTTTGGGTTGACGAATTTTTTTTTAATATTTAAGGGCTTAATTTTTTTTTTTTATGAACCCTACGTCCCACAATTCTCCTACACCCTCTACACACTGGCGCTCCGGTCGCGATCTGACGAACTGAGTGCACGTATGCCACTTTAAGACAAATTAAAATTTTCTAATTCGCGCACTAACGTTTACTAAGTCGTATACTAATATTTAATTAGGCTTATAAAACATTCTTAATTATGCAAAAAAAAATTATTATTATAAAAAAGAAATTTATCCGATTTTGGATTTAGATAAATGTTTATAATTTCTAACAACGTCGTGTTGGTAAGAAAAATATATTATATTATAGTAAATAAATAACTTGAATCACCTCTTATAAATTTGAGATATTTTCTTTCTTAAAAAAAAGAACGGTGCAAAATATATGGCGACATTGTGTACTGTTTTTATATATTTTCTTTATTATCCAGAATCTGATAAAGAAAAAGAGAATGCTAATATTTAATATGGACGTTACACGTATGCGATATATTTGTATACACTTGTTAGGAGAATGCCACTTGGAAGTGTTACAGAATTCTGTGCGCGGGCCGCAGACTACGTAGGGTTGTGGTGGCTGGCAATTCATTTATTAATTTTTCTATCTATTTACCTATCTAACTACATATATATTTTATAATAAATATTTTTTTTATATACAACTTCTCTGTTGATGGGGTCTGGAGATCTCGAACCTGAAATTTCTCGGTTTGTCGAAGTGAACGATGCTCAGTATCCAATTTAGAATTGATCTATTAATTTTCGAATCCTGAAGCCTTGTCCACCGCTAAAAATGGACTTACTTACACCTAAAGTTACCGGCACATGTACATTGGAATAAGGGGACAAGTGCCCTCGCCAAAAAAAATTATTTTGATACCCAAAAAATATTTTTTTAAAAAAAATTAAAATTTTACCCTCCAAAAATTATATTTTGTCCTCTAAAAAATTACATTTACCCCCTTAAATTATAATTTACGCTTTAAAAATTTTTTCACATCCATTTTTTATTTTTACTATTTTTAAATTGTGGATCCATACCTATAATATAAACTCTTCCACCGACCTAATTAATTACTCCTCACCATTAACAATGTATATATATAGAATGAAAGATAGATAGATGTAAGCTTATGAATTTAAGAGCTGAGCAAGAGTACTGCAGAGGAGTTGTTTTGGGCGTATACAGAGTGGCACTATCAACAAACTAAGACAGTGCCACGCTGTGTGCGACCAAAATCGACTGCTCATCCACCGCTTCTTCTGCCGGCGTTCCACAGATTAACCAGTTTGCTTCAAGGTAACTTTGTTGTATGTTTATAGGTTTTGAATCTGACTAGCTATTATAATATCGCGTGGCTTCCCACTGTCAATTCCCAGGCAAAGGGCAAACGCCACTGATATTTAGCATAGATTATTAATCTAAGTTTCCACTGTTAATTCCCAGGCAAAGGGCAAACGCCACTGATATTTAGCATAGATTATTAATCTAAGTTTCCCACTGTTAATTCCCAGGCAAAGGGCAAACGCCACTGATATTTAGCATAGATTATTAATCTAAGTTGTTAAAAATATTCTTATATAATTCTCAAATCAGGATATTTTTAAATTTTAACTAGAAACAATTGAAATTTGTTCCGGATATTATGTCGTATATTTAAATGTTCTATGATTATTTTAAAATTTTAAAAATATAATATATATTATTAAGTATTAATAATATAATTATTTTTTTTCAAAAATGATAAAATTTAGAAAATTCATTTGGATTTTGGAGGAAAGAAATTCAAAACTGATTATTGATAATTTCTTAAAAAATAATAATTAATTATATTTAAAAACCTGATTTTTTAACTATGTCAATATTCAAGAAATGCTATTTAGTGAAAGATGGAATGGTTTCTTGCAAATGGCATAGTTGTTTATAATAAATAAGAGTTTGATTTATCTATACATGCTGAATCATATGTTTTGAATATCACTGAAATTGTTAGATTATACTTATCATATCTTGATTATATTGATAATATTTTGTATATTCTTTTTTTTTTTTAAAAGCCGTCTGTATCGTGGCGGGGTTAAGCAGACTGTTATCCGTTTACTCCAAATCTAGAGCAATACATGATATGGGATTAGGTCAAAACCTGTCGTGTAAAGAATTACATATATTTTCGTCTAGATCTGATATTAGGTAAACCCATCATATATTGCTTGTAGATTCTTCTAGCTTTTGTATCCAAAAGTCCTCCTGAATTACGTATATTTTAGTCTTGATCTAATATTAGGTAAACCCATCATATATTGCTTGTAGATTCTTCTAGCTTTTGTATCCAAAAAGTCCTCCTGAATAATGTGATACCAACGTTCCTCGAAAGTTAAGTTAGCTAAAGCATCAGCAGTTATATTACCTTCACGATAAATATGCAAAATCCGAACCGAAAATTAATATAATGGATTGAATAGCACTAATTATGTGGCATAAGTTTAGAGGCGAACACAAGATTTTTGGGAGGAAAAATGGTCAAAAATATAATTTAAAGGAGTAAAAAAGTAATTTTTGAGAAATAAAATATGATTTTTAGAAGGTAAAACTACAATTTTTTTTAAAAAGATATTTTTGTTGATAATGATTTTTTTTTTGTTGGCAAGTGGCCCATCCTTTGCCAAAACGTCCATCCGCCTCATCATAAGTCCCAATGACTCCATCCCTGGCGAATAATTGAAATAGCAACTTGTGAATATGTTTCCAACCGAAGGGGGAATAAATTCTTTTTTGACATAGTTCAAGACCATAAAGAACGGCTAGAAGAACCAGGAAAAATAAATTTAGAGGGGGCCAAACTTTTTTTTTTAATGATATTTAAGGTCTAAAAAAAGTTTTGGGGTGCAAAAAAATATTTTTTTTTGACAAAATTAGGGTAAAAAAAAATTCATTAAAAAATTTTTTTTTTTGGGGCAAAATGTTTCGAAAATATAATTGTATATTTTTTGTGTTAGTTGACAAGATATAGTTGTATATTTTTTGTGTTAGGCAAAATGTTTCGATAAATTTGTGTTATGCGAACGTCAGAATAATTATTATTGTCGTTATATATATTTTGTTTTTTACGGTTGGTGCAAATTATTATTATTTTTTATTGAATAGGACGGAATATATACACTTGTTTGGTAAAAGATTCGGCACCTCAATATTTTAGACTTGTTAGGCGAATGAGGAACGTGGCAACTTTTGCAATTGCCAAACCAGCCTATTTATTGCATTACAGTTGTCATTGCATATCGGTGGCAGCCTATTTATTGCATTACAGTTGTCATTGCATATATGTAGGGGTGAGCGTTCGATTACCTACTGAACTGAAGTAACCGAAACCGAAAAAACTGAATTTTTTTTACAAAACCGAACCGAGCGATGTTTTTTACGAAACCGAACAAACCGAACCGATAAACTACCGCTGTTAATTCGGTCGGTAATCGAATTAATCGATATTTTTTACAAAATGTAAAATAATAATAAAAAATAATAAAAATAAATTAAAAACTGATTTTAAAAATATAAAAAATAAAAAATTTGTTAGATCGGTTAAATCGGTTAACCGATTTTTTTAAAATCAAAACCGATAATCGAACCTGACGTGGTAGGGAAATTAGACCACATCGGGTAAAATAGTTGCCGAACAAGAGAGTGCCCGAACAGGAAAATACCCAAAGAGGATGATACTCTTCTCGATCCACGTGGTCAAGCATCGACATAAGACCCTGTCATAGTGGTTAATCAATCCGCTTTTTCCGGATACGATGGAGCATTTAATGGGGCAAATTGTGGGGAGGTGGCCGAGAATGGGGCAAGTAATTAGTGGCTTAATTAGTGGCTAATTAGGAGGATTAATTGGTGGCTTAGAGAGGGATGGCCGAGGGTGTATAAGAGGGAGGAGAACTATCCATGAAACAAGGGGAGGGCTCTTGAGAGAAGAGAAGCCATATTTTCCTCGGAATGATTTTACGCATTTTTTGTACAAACACTGTAAAATATCATCGTTCATAGTGGAATTTTATACTGGACTAGGTCCCGTGGTTTTTCCCTTCGTTTTGGGGGGTTTTCCACGTAAAAAATCATGATGTCCTATTTATTTTTTCTATTTGCGTTTACTCTACCGAATAGCGAAAATACGGGATCACATCAGAACCGATTTAACCGATTAATTGATATTTTAAAAAATTAAAATCGAACTTCCAAATTGAGCGAACCGAATTTTCGAATTTATTCGGTTCGATCGGTTAATTCGGTTAAATCGAAGTTTTGCTCACCCCTACATATCGGCACTGATGCTAAATGTTTGCTAATAATAGTAGGTTTTATTCTGTTTAATTTATATAGAAAGTGTGAGGAATTTAGTAGTCCGATAATTTCATACTAATATTTATTTATACTCATGTCTATGCTAATTTAAAATATTACAATTACATCGCCATCTATGTGTCCATCAATTTACGTTATGCATTTCC
This sequence comes from Haberlea rhodopensis, assembly GCA_907163345.1. Classification (NCBI taxonomy): domain Eukaryota; kingdom Viridiplantae; phylum Streptophyta; class Magnoliopsida; order Lamiales; family Gesneriaceae; genus Haberlea; species Haberlea rhodopensis. Next base: position 132,663 of record CAJQUN010000172.1, on the reverse strand, counting down.
TAATCTTACAAATTACCATTACACATACCATATAAATTATTTATCATCCTAAAAGTTATATTAAAATAAAAAAAATTAAATATAAAAAAATTGTATAAACATTTCAAAATTTAAGTCAAAAAAATCTAAAAATAAAATAAAAAATAGACGTTACAATTATCATATTATTTTACAAATTAAAAAATATTATTTTACAAATTAAAAAATATATGAGCAAGTTTAATAGGAAAAAACCAATTTATAATAGCCCCAGAAAATTAAATTATGATGCAAGGGATGTACAAGTTGGTGGAATAGGTGAGTTCGAGATCGCAATATTGTGAATTTGATTCCCTGCATACATTTTCTCGGTCTGAGTATGTAGCATCAGAATTATCTAGTGTGATTTACCTAGTTGGTATGATTTACTAGCTCCTGCATCTGTAAGATGGTTTATGAATGCGCACCCAAACGGTAGCGTCTACGGGTTCCTCGTTGTAAAAAATTTACATTATGTATAAATTCAATTTCAGATAAAATAAAATTATCAAAATAGACACTAGGGTTCTGAGCCCGACACAACCGTACGACGGCGTGTATGCCACACAACATGATGCCAAGCATGATGCCGCCCACATCTTCTTCTGAAAAAAACATCACCGATCAATTAACAAATTAATCACGCAAAACAATTCAAACCCATAAAATCATGAAAAATAAAAAGAAATTGAGAAACACCAAAACCCCGAATTTTTTGTTTTGTTTTCAGCAACATTAAATTCCAGTGGGGTTCAGAGATAACTCCGAAATCGAGAATTTCCAGAGCCATGAATAAATATTTAAAAAATAATCGAATATTTGAGGAATTGAAAGATAACCCCCAGATTGGAATACATTAGAACCCTCAATAAATTTTCGGATAAAATCCGACTTCTGAAAGTTGAAAGATAATCGAGGCGAATAGATGTTTGAGGTACGGATTCTTACCTGATTGTGGAAGGATGAATTAGGGGATATGGTAAAAAATTGTGTGTAATCCGAAGAGAAGAATATACATGTTAGGTTAGTGATGCACTTGATTTCATGATATTGGCAAACTAGGGTTTATGGCATTGATGCACAAGGATTTTCGCTCAGAATCACCTTCAATGCAACAATAGTAAGGACTTCGTAAGCACAGACTCAATTAGCAGTTGCACCCCTTAATTAACAGGGGTAATTGATTGAGATGCATAAATATCGGTTTTTTTTTTTTTTTTTGAGCAACTATCGTAACTATTGAGGTTGGGGATGAGACTCGACCACAAAACAGCCGGGTCGTAATTACGACCGCTGCCAGATGTGCAGCAAGCAATCGGCAATATCGGTTATATTTATTCTTCATATTTCATTGATATATCATAATCATGTGGATCTACTTAGATTTTATTACCTTATATATAAGGAAATCAATGGACTTGAACTTCGTAAAAGTATGATATTGTCAAATACTTCGATTATTACGTTTCTTTCTCGACCCTTATAATGATTCAAGTGCCGGAATGGTTTTGCCTTCTGGTGAAGTGTTTCTCATGTTATTTTCTTTCTTAAAACAAATATTTTGAGGTGGTTCAATTTATAGTTCGGTTTGCTTATCGTAGCATCCAACCAATTTTAATCATGAATGATCTGGCCATGTTTACAAGTGCCTTTTTATCGATCATTTTAGGTTGTGTTTGGATTGAATGATTAAAAACGAGTGGATTTCAAATTTCACAATCAAATCCATCATTTATGTTTGGGTAAGAAGTCTAGGTATTCAAATTTCTCATTTTTTCACTATATCTTCATTTGCATTTTGTAAGGATTTGAAATACAATTTCTTTTTTTTGTATAAGCAATTTTTTTTATAAAATGAGCACTAGAGATGCTCAAATCCGAAATTACAAAAGATTTAATTACACTCCCAATGAAGCAAGACTCTACTTGCAAACCAAATGACAAAACAGAGACTCAAATTCAAGCAATACAAAGTATGGGTGGTTCTTAGGACCACTCATTAGTCGAGTAAAAATTTATCAGTCATCCCCTCGCTGAAAACCATTGTCAATATTTAACTAAATCCAAAATTATCTTCTTTCATGTTGATTTCCTTGGAAGATGATTTTATTTCTAGCTTGCCATATTGTTCCAATTGTGCACACCAAGAAGCTCCAACAAATTGATCAAAATGTTGTTCTCATTTGTGGTTACCCGTTGTAACATTACCAAGCCACCTATTACAATCACACCGAATGCTATAACAAAATTCGCATATGAAGAATAAGTGACTTGTATCATAATCCACATTGTTAAAAATGCACACTTTCTCGATTCATCATCAACTAACACTCCTCTTTCTTGTAATTTGATTTTCGTTGGCACTCGATTTGGGGTCAATTTCCAAGCAAATGCTGAGCCTTTGCTTGGAACTAACTTGCTCCAGAACCTTGAAGTCACACTTAACACTAAATTAGTGAGGCATTGAAGTAACTTTTCACAACTTGATAGGCTGATTTGGCTTCTAATATTCCAAGACCTTCAGGTTTCCACATCCATGTATCTGCTTGATCTGCACTTAAAAAACAATTATTCAAAATGGTGAGCAATTCTTGTAACTTCCTCCCAAACAAAAAGCGATCTCCTCCACTCCCACGCCCAAACCCAAACCCAAACCCAAACCCAAACCCACCTACCATTCTCCCTCACCAGCCTATCTGCAACTTTGCAACGTTTTTGCACCTCAAGCCTATATCTTTTTCATAAGCAAATATAACACTAATAAAAACCACTTATACTTTTAAACAAATAGAAGGATCTTGGAATTTTCTAAAGCCGGAAAGGAATTGACGTATGTACTTTTAGCCAAAATCCAATACCACGGTCGAAATTTCACCAACTCAATCCCATGTAGTCTCTTATTCTAGTAGTAAGCTTAGTATACCACACGTTATTTCAAATCTATAATTTTAAATAATTAGTTTTCAAAAAATTTACTCCGAATAAAACACTTCCATCCAAATATAACTTATTATTTTAAATCCCATGAGTTTAGTCAAGTCCAACTCAAATTCACGCGCATAAAATATATTTTATGTGTTCCCAACAATAGAGTATAGTGTGTGAAGGTTATACTTATAGTATCAAAACGAATTTTTACATATATATGGCCAACTTACGACCCTTGATAACTACGTGTGGGTACCATTATTTTATGGATTACGTTTTTTGGCTATTTATAAATAGGGCTATTTTGATTTCATTTAATCATTCATTCCAAGTGTTATCTCATATCTATATATTTGAGTGTATATTTGTATAATATTTGTGAGATAGTTTTCTCATATATTGAGAGTATTGTTCTCGTTGAAAGATAGCGAGATGTTATAATCCACAAAATATTATTGTGTAATCTTTTCATCTTGCCCGTGGTTTTACCCTAATAACTTTCACGGGTTTTCATGTAAATAATGATGTCCGTTTTATTCTTCATTTTCGCTATTTTCTAGGTGTGGGTATTCGGCCGGTTCGGTTACGGATCGTACCAAACCACGAAAAAATGATTTAACCGATATTGAATAAAAATCAGTTAATTTGGTCGTAACCGAATTAACCACTTTTTATTAAAAAAATCAAAAAAATCTAAAGCACCATTATACAAGACTTTGCTCATCTTTTTAGCATACTTCACAGTGAAATGATATTTTAAAACTCAATCTTTTGACCGATTTCATGATTCCATCATCCATAATTAGAGTTTTACAAATTATGTGTAGGACAATTTGCAATTTGGTGAGTTGGACAAAGAGTCAATTAGGCCCAGTTGAAAATTAAAATGCATGGCTTAATGGTCAAAAGCCCAAAATCTAATTATTTTAAACATATTCAAAAAATAAATATTATATGAAATTAAATCAATTAAATTGGTTTAACCATTTTTTAAAATTGATAACCGAAACCGAACTGATTTAACTGATTTTTTTTTAAAAATCAAATTTTTGATTTGACCGAGCCGAATTTCCGAAATGATTCGGTTCAGTCGGTTAATTCAGTTTAACCATTTTTTTGCTCACCCCTATTATTTTCTATCTCATATTACCACACTTGGGACCAATAAGTGGTATCAGAACCTCGTTTTAAAATCTTAAAAATTCTAAATCTGCTTTATGGTTGCAGCATTGACTGATCTTCCACACCATAAAAGATTTTTGAGATACTTTTTTATTGAGGCAATTTAATTGTTGTACGGCAATGCTTGAGATAGAAAAAATCAACGGAAGCAATTTTATGTTGTGGAAAATGATAATGCAAGCTGTTTTGCGAAAAGATCGTTATTTGGCGGTTATTAGAGATAGACCGAAGGAGGGCACAAATGATGAAAAGTGGAATCAGTTAAACGGTAATGTCATTGCCAATCTGCATTTGGCTCTAGCAGATGAAGTATTGTCAAGTATCACTGAGAAGAAAATGCCAGAGATATTTGATATACTCTGACAAACTTGTACGAGGCTAAGTCACTTCACACAAAATTTCCTTAAAGAGAAGGCTTTATACTCTTCGGATGTCGGAGTACTCATCATTGACCGATCATATCAACACATTGAATACTCTATTGGCCCAGTTCACCACTATGTGGCATAAAATAAAGGAAGTTGAACATGCGGAGCTTCTACTCCAAAGTTTATAAGATTCATATGATCAACTCATCATCAATCTTACCAACACTATCACTACTGATATGTTAGTATTCAATAATGTTGCATCCGTGGTTCTTGAAGAAGAAAGTAGGCTCAAGAACAAGGAAGACGGGTTGGCAAGTTCGAAGTAGGCAGAGGCTTTGGTGATGACAACAGGAAGATCGACGGAGCGTGACTCCAGTGGGAGCCACAAGTATGGTAGATCCAAATCAAGAAGTAAGAATAGGAATTTTACTGCTATAAATGTGGCAGTAAATGCCACTTCAAAAAGGAGTGTAAGAGTAAGAAGAGTATCGAGAAGGACTCTCAAGGAAATGTAATCAGTACCTCAGACGGTGGTGAAATTATTTAGCGGAGCAGCAACAGTTGCGGAAGGTAGACATAAGCTTTTTGATACATGCATAATGGACTCAGGAGCGACATGTCACATGACGTCTAAGAGAGAATGGTTTGATCAATATGAACCAATCTCGGGAGGATCCGTATTCATGGGAAATGATCAATTCCTTGGAAATCGCTGTGGTTGGAACCATCAAATTAAAAATGTATGTATTTGACCATACATGGGGTACGATATGTGAAAGGGTCTGACAAAGAACTATTGTCTTTGTGACAATTGGATCATATTGCGTGCAAGACCCGCATTGAAAATGGGATAAGGAAGATTGTAAAAGGTGCGCTTGTGGTAATGAACGCGGAAAAGGTTGGTGCAAATATGTACATACTGTTGGGGGAACACACAAAGAGGCAGAATTGGCTGTTGCATCAACTAGTTTGGTAGAAGAATTAACAGTGATGTGTCATAGCTAGGACATATGTCAGAACAAGGGTTGAAAATTCTTTCAGAACGGAAGCTGCTGCCGAGGCTCACAAAAGTGACTCTACCCTTTTGTGAGCATTGTGTTACCAGTAAACAACACATACTAAGTTTGGTACCTCTACTGCCAAGAGCAGCGGTATGTTGGAGCTGATTCATTCTGATGTGTGGCAAGCACCAGTGTATCCCTAGGAATAGCGAGATATTTTGTCTCGTTCTTTGATGGAAGATGTATATCCAATCAAGAAGAAATTAGATATTTTACCAGTCTTCAAGGTGTTCAGAGCGCATGTTGAACTTGACTCTGATAAAAGATCAAGTGTTTGAGGACTGACAATGAATGAGAATATAACAGTGATGAAGATGCATATTGTCAACAAGATGGCATCAAAAGGCAATTCACAACGGCTTACACACCTCAACAGAATGGAGTAGCGGAGCAGATGAATAGAACTTTGTCGAACAGAAAAAGAGCTATGTTGTGGATTGCGGGTCTAGCCAAGTCATTTTGGGCAGAAGCAGTCAAGACCGTCAGTTATATTCTCAACTACTCTCCATCAATGGTGATTGATCTGACAACTGTGATGAACGTGTGGAGTGGAAAACCAGTTGATTATTCTCGGCTGCATATATTTAGAAGTCCAGTGTAAGTATTGTTCAATGATCAAGAAAAAAACAAAGTTGGATTCAAAATCACGAAAGTGTATTTTCTTGGGATATGCTGATAGTGTGAAGGAGAATCATTTGTCGGATCCCACTGCACACAACCTTATCATCAGCAGAGATGCTATCTTTGAGGAAAATAAAGTGAAAGGAGACAAAAACACACTGAATTCAGATACTACTACAATTCAGGTAGAAAATAAGACATGAAGATGAAAGTTCTTCTGAGGTTTCACCAGTGCACGAGGAACAAGAACTAGTCGAGTCAGAGGTTTACAAAGCTAGGCAGTCTACTTGTGAGAAGAGACCACTGGATTGTCTTTCAGACTATGTTACTAAAATTAATATTGCATACTGCTTATAAACAGATGATGGTGAGCCAATAAGTTTCCAGGAGGCTACTCAAAGCTCGGATGTATCCTTGTGGATGAGAGAAATGCAGGAAGAATTGGAAGCGTTGGAGTATTGATAACAACTATGTTGGAACCTAAGAGGGGGGTGAATGAGGTTCCTTGGCTACTTTAGCCTGTTAAAATGAATTTGCAAAAATTGAGTTTGCGCTGCGGAAGACTAGTTGTCAATCGAACAATAAACAAAATAATAAAATAATGTAAATGCGTAATATAAATAAAAGCAATAAAGAAGACGGGAATTTGTTATAGAAGTTCGGCGATGAATCGCCTACGTCTCCTCTTCCCGGCTAGAAAACGTCCAACCGAGGATCCACTAGAACAACTTCTTCTTGGCCTTAAGGGCTCCAAGGATAGCCACAATCTTGCACCAACTTCACTTATTGGCGACTTATACAATTTTCCAACTTGCGTCGGTGTTGGAGGACCTTTACAATAATCAAATCACACCTTCACTGTGTACCAACAGGAAGAATCAAAAGATCACACACAAGAAGTAAATTACAAACTCCAATACAATATAAATGTATGAAGTTTGCAATGCTAGAATGATTTTGATTGCACACAACTTTCTTGTAGTTTATATTCTTGTTTCTTGACTTCAAAATGATCCAAAACATCCATATTTATAGTGTAGAAGGCCTCCAAGGCTCCTACTAGCCGTTGCTAAACAAAAGGCTTGAATCACTCCACGATCGCCTCGGATATCGCCTCGGGCGATCACCATCGCCGCGCCCCAACGGTCAGCAAAAATCACGGATCGCCTCAGGCGATCGGTGGATCGCCTCAGGCGATCAAGAGCAAAAATTAAGGCCGTAGCTTCAGCATGTCCAAATTTTGCATCGCCTCAAACGAACTTCACATCGCCTCAGGCGTTCCAGCCCATCGCCTCAGGCGTTCGTGCCATCGCCTCGGGCGAACTCCCCGCGCGCATGCCCGCGCCATCCCTCGGCGTCGCTTCAGTCGATGTGCGGGAGCGAAGTCCATGTGGCTGCCATCGCCTCGGGCGTTGGTCATCATCGCCTGGGGCGATCTTCTTCGCATGCTCGCCTGGCCATCGCCTCTGTCGATGAGCGTGGCGATCCTCGCCTGGCACCCATCGCCTGGGGCGATGGCACTCATCGCCTGGGGCGATCCGTGTCTTCCAAAAGACAAATTTTCTTTGGCATTTCAATACTATTACAATCTTCAAATTTGATCATAATTTATGCTGCATACTCAATAAAAATCATTAGTACAAAATGTATAGGTTTTGTAATCATCAAAACAAAAATGATAATTTTATTTAAAATAGAGGAATGAGAGTTGTAGCGTTTTAAGGCGCAACAATCTCCCCCTTTTTGATGATCACAAAACCCGGTAAACTTGAAAGAAAATAAAACTTATAACAATGCAATGCATAGAGAGTTTAAACTCCCCCTTAATGAATGCAATGATAAACAATGTTTCAATGTGCATTTTTATCACCTTTACAAAATGTGTCACAAGTTGTAAAAACAATTAGGTTGCAAATAGCACTTCAACAATCAAGTTTACAACAAGTTTACATAAACATTCTCCCCCTTTTTGTGAGAATAAAAAAGGTAAAGGAGTTTTAAGAAAATTGGACATAGTTTCCTTTAAAAAATGAATAAGCCATAAATCCATCCAAGTAATAACAATCAACTCAAAATCCAATCAACAACTTAAAATACATCAACATACACAATAAACTAATTCCAACATCAATTAAGCCATTTAATCCTTACAAATAATTACAAAAGGATAAAATCTAAAAAAAAACTAAAACAACGACAACTCAATCCATGCCACCATCACCATCACCATCATTCCCGTGAGTAGTATCCTCGTCCATGTGAGCACTGGAAAACTGAGAACGAAGAGCGTCCACTTCATGTCGAAAATACGACAAATCTTCTCTCGATGAGTCTTGGTAAGCTCGAAGAGACGCAACATCATCTCGAAGGGAATGGAATTGAGAATTCATGTCGACTCTCAAGGATTGAAATTGAGAGTTCATATCGTCACGAAGGCTTTGGAATTGAGAAGTAAAGAAAGCAAAGGCGTCTTGATTGAATTCAAAAGAAGAAGAAGGTTGATGACTATCAGGAGCTGGAATATCCGCCCCAATATTCATCATGTCATCAAAGGTAGATGGAGATTGATGCTGAATGGGTGGCTCATCGAGATTTGGTTCAATCAAGAAAGGAAAATGAAGCCTTTGGGCACTAGTCATCCTATCAATGGGTAATGAGGGGTGATCTTTAGGATTGAAGGCAGAAAGTAGGTTCCCCGGATCATTAACCCAACAGGAAGTGAAAGGATTCCAAGAAATTTTGTTAAACAGAAAACACCTAAGATTGAAGGTGTCCTTGGATTTGATAGGGAGTTTCTCATTGTCATCGAAAGGAAGGTTGAAATGAAGAAAAATCTTTGTTAAGACACGGCCGAATGGGAGAATAACCTTTTTAGGATTATGGGCGGTGTTCCTAAAGATTTGGACAATGAATCTTGGTAGGTTGAAGGGGGTCATTGTAATGATGTAATACATCAAGTATACATCAGAGAATTTCAACCTAAGACGATCACCATCCCGAGGGATCATCGAGGTGATCACAATCTTGTGAAGGATTTGGTAGTTCGTAGGAATAGAATTCACAAGAAAAGATTGGTTTGGACATTGGGGAGTTCCGCCAAATATGAGATACAAGGCTTGGGCAGGATCACATACCCCATCATTAGGCCAAGTAGCTAGAGCAAATTTAGCTGGACCATCCGAAGGAATGCGAAGAATATGTCCTAATTCAGTGCTATTGAATTCAATTGGGCGATTGCAAACGATGGTTTTGATAGTTAATTCACCATCACCCTCAAACAATTCAAGATTGGCATAGAAAGAATAAATCATGGATGGATACAAAAAATCGTTCTTTCTAGGAGGTTTGAAAAAATTCTCCCATTGTTGGAATTGAATCCAATCAAGAATAGGGAGCTGGGAAGTTCTAAGGAAATCGAAATCAAAGACATAACCCGGAATTAATTTGCGAGTAAGATAATTTTCCGGAATTGGCTTACCATCAAGAGGAGGACCCGTATAATTCCTAGAGGATCGATTAGAGCGTCTCCTTCGGCTTGATTCTCCTTCTTCTCGGTTGCTTCGCGACATTTTGCAAGAGATTTGAGAGAATTGAGGTAAATTTTCGATTTTTATGAGAAATGGGGTTAGGGTTTGCAAAAATCCAATTGGAAGATTTGTTGTTTGGAAAGTGAAATTGATGGTTTGGAAAGGCTTAGGATGATCGATTATAACAATGATGAAGAAAGCTCGAATTATGGGTGAAAAACACGAAATGTTGCTGAAAAAATGAGCAAAAGCCGTAGCTTTCTGTCTTTAAAAACCGAGATCGCCTGAGGCGATCTGGAGAACGCCTGAGGCGATCGAGAACGCCCGAGGCGATGCTTGCGATCGTTTGAGGCGATGCGAGCCACGGACGAGGCGCTGCGCACAAAATGTTGAGGCGATGGTTTGGCCATATTTTGAGTCAATTTTTGGACCAAAAATTTATTTTTGATAAATCTATCTAACATTAAATCATCTAACAACAAAAAAAATCACATAATCTCGAAAACACAATAATTCACAATTTGTGATTTTTAAAGGTGATTTCAATGATTTCAATGTGCACTTTTGAAATTAAATGTTGAGCTACAAAATTCATTAAACATAATTAATTTATGTAAATGAATTTTACAATTGCTCTATGCAAATGATGAAGTAGAGTAGCTCCCCCTAAATATGATATAATTTCTTAAGGTATGCAAACATGCTCAAAGTTCAATCATGCCCAATTCACCACGAAGAAAAATAAAAGTGTTTTCATCTAGTGGTTTTGTAAAAATATCGGCAATTTGATCCTTGGTATTAACATAAAATAATTCAACATCATTTTGTTCGATATGGTCACGAATGAAATGGTGCCTTATATCGATATGCTTAGTCCGAGAATGTTGAATTGGATTTTTAGATAAACATATGGTGCTAGTGTTATCACAAAAAATTGGAACTTTTGAAACATCTAGCCCATAATCAAGTAATTGGCTTTTCATCCACAAGATTTGTGCACAACAATTACCGGCGGCCATATATTCGGCTTCGATTGTTGAGAGTGCAACACAATTTTGCTTTTTGGAAAACCAAGATACCAAGCTATTACCGAGAAAGAAACAAGTACCACTAGTGCTTTTCCTATCCACCTTATATCCTCCAAAATCGGCATCGGAGTAAGCTTTCAAATCAAAGAAAGAGTTTCTAGAATACCACAAGCCGAGATTTGGAGTTTTTGTAAGATATTTAAAAATACGTTTTAAGGCGAACAAGTGTGATTCTTTTGGGGATGATTGAAATCTAGCACATAAACAAACACTAAACATAATATCCGGCCTATTAGCCGTTAAATAAAGCAAAGAGCCAATCATACTCCTATAAAGCTTTTGACAAATTGGTTTACCTTGTTCATCCTTGTCAAGCTTGGTTGATGAGCTTATTGGTGTTGATGCACTTTTAGTATTATCCATTCCAAATTTCTTTAGCATATCTTTGACATACTTTCCTTGGCTTATAAAGATTCCATCTTTGCATTGTTTGATTTGCAATCCAAGAAAGTAGTTGAGTTCTCCCATCATGCTCATTTCAAAATTATCTTGCATCAATTTAGAAAACTCCTTGCACAAAGATTCATTAGTAGCACCAAATATGATATCATCAACATATATTTGAACAATAAGTAAATCATTTCCCTTAATTAAGGTATACAAAGTGATATCCACTTTTCCTCTTGTAAAGCCATTCTTGGTTAAGAATGAAGATAGTTTTTCATACCAAGCTCTAGGAGCTTGTTTCAAACCATACAAAGCTTTATCAAGTCTAAAAACATGGTCGGGAAAATGTGGATCCTCAAAGCCGGGTGGTTGATCAACATACACCTCTTCTTTCAAATCACCATTCAAGAAGGCGCTCTTGACATCCATTTGAAAGAGCTTAAAATCTTTAAAGCAAGCAAAAGCAAGAAACATGCGAATGGATTCTAAGCGAGCAACGGGTGCATATGTTTCATCAAAATCTATGCCCTCTTCTTGGCAATATCCTTTAGCTACCAACCTAGCCTTGTTTCGAATAATCGTCCCATGTTCATCCATTTTATTTCTAAATACCCATTTTGTTCCGATTATGGTGTTGTTCGGAGGCCTAGGTACAAGATTCCAAACTTTATTTCTTGTGAATTGATTTAGTTCCTCTTGCATAGCCAAGATCCAAGAATCATCAAGCAATGCATCATTAATGTCCTTAGGCTCTATGTGAGAAATGAAAGCAAGATGATTACAAATATTGATATATGAGGATCGAGTTTTTACCCCTTTTGATGGACTACCGATTATGAGATCCATGGGATGATCCTTGGTGGTTTTCCAATCCTTTGGAAGTTCCCCATCCACTTTGGAATTACTTGACTCCATTATTTGTTCTTCTTTATCACCACTAAAGTTCTCAAGGGTGGTTGACTCTCTCCTTTGCTCAAGTAATTCTTCATCATCACCATCCATGGAAATTCTTGATACTCGTGTGTTAGTCTCATCAAATATAACATGAATAGATTCCTCAACAATAAGATTACGTTTATTAAATACTCTATATGCTTTACTAGTATTAGAATAACCAAGAAATATACCTTCATCCGATTTGGCATCAAACTTACCAAGGTTATCCTTACCATTGTTGTGAATGAAGCACTTTGAACCAAAAGCCTTGAAGTAAGAAATGTTAGGCTTTCTCCCCCTCCATAATTCATATGGAGTTTTCTTGAGAATTGGCCTTATTGATGAACGATTAATGATATAACATGCGGTGCTCATTGCCTCGGCCCAAAAATATTTTGGAAGTGAATATTCACATAGCATAGTACGTGCAATTTCCACTAATGTCCTATTTTTCCTTTCAACAACACCATTTTGTTGAGGTGTCCTAGGACAAGAAAAGTTGTGACCAATGCCTTTGTCATCACAAAAGTTTATAAAATTTTCATTCTCAAATTCGGTTCCGTGGTCACTACGGATACTTTTTATTGAAAGAGTTTTCTCATTCTCAACTCTTTTTGCAAATATTTTGAAATTCTCAAAGGCATCACTTTTATGGGCTAAGAACAATGTCCAAGTGAATCTAGAGAAATCATCCACAATGACAAATGCATAAGATTTTCCACCTAGACTAGTTGTTCTTGAAGGACCACACAAGTCTAAATGAAGCAATTCAAGTGGCATAGAAGTGGAGATAACATTTTTATTTTTGAAAGATTCTCTAGTATGCTTTCCTAGTTGACAAGCATCACAAATAGAATCAACTTGTAAATCAAGGTTAGGCAATCCAACAACAAGATCAAGTTTTTGAATCTTACCAATGGTGCTCAATCCAACATGACCAAGTCGTCTATGCCATAACACATTTTTGTTATCATTCAATGTTACAAGGCATTTTACATTTTGAGAAGAAAGATTATCCAAATCAACCTTGTACACATTCTCACTTCTATAACCAATGAATTTAATGGATTTGTCATGAGTGTATGATACGGTGCAATGAAGTGATGCAAATGAGACTTCATAACCTTTATCACATAATTGACTTATGCTAAGAAGGTTATGCTTAAGTCCTTTGACATAAAGTACATCATCAATAATAGTAGAGTTAGAGTTACCAATTGAGCCAATGCCTTCAATGATTCCTTTGCTATTGTCTCCAAAGGTGACACTTCCTCCACTTTTAGCTTTTAATGACAAGAAAGTTCTTGTCACCCGTCATATGTCTTGAGCATCCACTATCGAGATACCAAGAGTTGGACCTCTTACTTGTTCCTCCCTACAAAACAAATTTTTAATATTTGGACCTTTGGTACCCAATTGTTCTTTGGGTCCATGTTGGTTAGTAACAATGGGGGATTTAGGAATCCACTTCCACCTCTTGTTTGGTTGGTATTGATTTTTGAAAAATCTACATTTGTTTCTAACATGACCAACCTTACAACAATAGGTGCAAGTAGGGGGATTATGCTTGGCTTTGGCCAACAAGCTTGAAAATGTTTTTGACTTGCTTGAGAAGCCTAATCCGGCTTTATCAAAGCTACATCTTTGCAAGCCAAGCAACTCGTGAAGCATTACACCACTATCATTAAACTTCCCAAAAGATTTCTTTAAATCAAGTAGTTCATTTTTCAAAGTAACATTTTCTTCTTCCTTTTTAGCCAAGTCCAACTTTAACAATTTATTACTCTTTTTAGATTTACCAAGAACATCAATAATTTCATTATAAACATCTAATAATTCATCATAAGATGGTACCTCATCATCTTCATCTTCATCTTCAAGAGCCATTAGACAAAGGTTTCCTACTTCTTCATCGGAGTCACTATCACTCCATGTGGCCATTAAAGCTTTCTTCTTTCCCTTATCCGCCTTCTTTCTACTTGGACATTCATTAGCATAATGACCATTTTGTTGACAATTATAACAAGTTACCTCTCGTTTGGTAGAATTCTTGTTGGATTCGGAGGTCTTTGGCTTGTTGTATTTCCGGTAGAACTTCTTGAACTTCCTAGTGAACAATGCCATTTCCTCATCATCTTCGTCATCGGATTGTGCTTTCTTTCCAACCAAGGCAATCCCCTTGCCTTTTGCTTTTTCTTCATCCTTCTTCATTTCCTTCCGGGTTGACATCTCAAGCTCATGGGTAACCAAGGTGCCATGAAGTTCATCAATATCATATGATGCACTATCTCCTTTGTTAGATTCAATGATGGCCGTCCGCTTGGCATCCCATTCTTGTGGTAGGGCTCTAAGTGCTCTTCTCCATATTTGTTTTGGAGGATACTTCTCTCCAAGTTGGGCAAGCTCATTGATGATTTGAGTGAGCCTTCTAAACATTGAATCAATGTTTTCTCCGGACTCCATCTCAAAAGTTTCATACTTGAGTTGCAATAGATCAATCTTGGTCTCCTTCACTTGATTAGTGCCCTCATGACAAATTTGCAATTTGTCCCAAATTTCCTTTGCGGTTGAGCACATCGAGATCCGGTTGTACTCCTTCATATCTAAAGCACAATGTAAAATATTAATAGCTTTAGCATTTTGAGAAATCAAAATCATATCCGCTCTTGTGAAGTCGTCCATTTCTTTGGGAACACTTATTCCCCCAACTTCCTTTAAAGGAATATGTGGACCTTTCACAATAATTTTCCATAGGTCATAATCAACGGATTGGATGTATAGAGAAATTCTATTTTTCCAATATCCGTAATTATCACCCGTGAAGAGCGGATGCCGATTTGTCGATTGACCTTGAGCAAACTCATTTGCTAGATTAGCCATAGAAAATTTTGATTTAAAAACAAAAATCAAATGGCTCTGATACCACTTGTTGGAACCTAAGAGGGGGGGTGAATGAGGTTCCTTGGCTACTTTAGCCTTTTAAAATGAATTTGCAAAAATTGAGTTTGCGCTGCGGAAGACTAGTTGTCAATCGAACAATAAACAAAATAATAAAATAATGTAAATGCGTAATATAAATAAAAGCAATAAAGAAGACGAGAATTTGTTATAGAAGTTCGGCGATGAATCGCCTACGTCTCCTCTTCCCGGCTAGAAAACGTCCAACCGAGGATCCACTAGAACAACTTCTTCTTGGCCTTAAGGGCTCCAAGGATAGCCACAATCTTGCACCAACTTCACTTATTGGCGACTTATACAATTTTCCAACTTGCGTCGGTGTTGGAGGACCTTTACAATAATCAAATCACACCTTCACGGTGTACCAACAGGAAGAATCAAAAGATCACACACAAGAAGTAAATTACAAACTCCAATACAATATAAATGTATGAAGTTTGCAATGCTAGAATGATTTTGATTGCACACAACTTTCTTGTAGTTTATACTCTTGTTTCTTGACTTCAAAATGATCCAAAACATCTATATTTATAGTGTAGAAGGCCTCCAAGGCTCCTACTAGCCGTTGCTAAACAAAAGGCTTGAATCACTCCACGATCGCCTCGGATATCGCCTCGGGCGATCACCATCGCCGCGCCCCCAACGGTCAGCAAAAATCACGGATCGCCTCAGGCGATCAAGAGCAAAAATTAAGGCCGTAGCTTCAGCATGTCCAAATTTTGCATCGCCTCAAACGAACTTCACATCGCCTCAGGCGTTCCAGCCCATCGCCTCAGGCGTTCGTGCCATCGCCTCGGGCGAACTCCCCGCGCGCATGCCCGCGCCATCCCTCGGCGTCGCTTCAGTCGATGTGCGGGAGCGAAGTCCCTGTGGGTGCCATCGCCTCAGGCGTTGGTCATCATCGCCTGGGGCGATCTTCCTCGCATGCTCGCCTGGCCATCGCCTCTGTCGATGAGCGTGACGATCCTCGCCTGGCACCCATCGCCTGGGGCGATGGCACTCATCGCCTGGGGCGATCCGTGTCTTCCAAAAGACAAATTTTCTTTGGCATTTCAATACTATTACAATCTTCAAATTTGATCATAATTTATGCTGCATACTCAATAAAAATCATTAGTACAAAATGTATAGGTTTTGTAATCATCAAAACAAAAATGATAATTTTATTTAAAATAGAGGAATGAGAGTTGTAGCGTTTTAAGGCGCAACAAACTATCTCAGTTATATATCAATAAGCAAAACATCATAAGGTAAATAACCATCGTTTAATCTCAACTGTGATTGTTATGTACTATGCATCACAATATGCAAATATGTCATGACATGTCTCAACTATCATCCTGTTATAACGGGACCGATATGATATGCCTCTCAGCTCAATTTGTCAGTGGCTCAGCCTTCACGTCCCATATTAGCAGCACATATCATATAACCTTCCTCACATGTTATAACAGCCAGAGCATATGTCCAACAATGGCATACCTCTCATGCCAAAGCATATGCTCAACAATAGCATACCTCTCGTGGCATCAATATCAACAACATGCATGTATATCATCATGAATGTATACGCATATGATACCATGAATCATATATCACAATCTCAACATCATCATCACAATAACATCAATACTCGTACGTCAACACTTACCTGTCGTGCGACACAAAATATATAAGTCAGGCGTCAATGTTTAACCGTCTCATTGTCCCGTCCCCTGTGATGATGCTACATAAATAACAACAATGTATAATGTCATAAACCATGTTATGAAACAACTACCAAGAAATTACTACATTTTCATAATTTTGGTCTTGCGATCGATCGATCAATCCCAGCGATCGGTCGTTCCAACCAATTCACCCTAGCGATAGATCGGTATTAAATCTGAATTTCATACAAAAGCTACGGCATTCCAGTGGTCGATCGGTCAGATTCAGCGATCGATCGCTACATGAATCGCCTTACATATTCCCCTGTTTCGGCGATCGATCGGTCGACAACAGAAATCCACTACCATGTCTACCTTCTTGGAGCTTCTCATACACCTCATTTCTTAACATTAAAACTTGTTACATGCAAACTCTAGCATCATATAAACATGTTTCCTTCATTTAATTCTTTGCATGATAACAACTAGTAATTCCAACCATGAACATTTGGTAATCAATTTCACACAACTCATAGATAACTACATAGCCAAGCTTAGAAACATAAATTCCTTACCAAAGAGATCCAATTCCAAGTAAAACACTAGTTTCCAAGCTGATTGTCCAACCTCAAGGTGCCTTCCAAATGACATGAAATCCATATGAAATTCAACTTCCATGCACATCACATACACATTCTAACTCAAATTCAAATGCATGGTTCATTTTTAAGTGCCTCACACTATGTTTGTATTCAATCTAGACTTTTATTGACTTTTAATGACTTTTTTAAATGATTGACTTTTATGGAGTTGATAGATTTATATTGACTTTTATAGAATTTTATGGAGTTATAAAAAGATTTGTATAGAGTCTCGTAAACTTTTTCAATAGATTTCTATGGACTTTATCGACTTTTAATGACTTTTTTAAATGATGGGCTTTTATGAAATTAATAGATTTTTAATAACTTTTATAGAATTACATGGAATTATGAAAAGAATCTTATAACTTATAATTGATTTTTTTGAACTAACAATTGAACATAAACAACTTCTTCAACATATAATTTTTTTATTATTAATGTAAAAACATTTTACTTATTTAACAGCAAAAATGTGAAAAATACCTATTCAATTCTTTTGCATGGCAAATATTGAACAACTTTTTTGCATCTTCAAGATGACGACCTTGAAGATTCAGTTAATGTTGTTATATAATTGTAATCTATAATTTTGTGTAATAAAACAAAAGTTTTCTATTAAATAACATTTTATAAACTTAAAATATTTTTTGATAATAGTTGACTACTATAAAACTTCTTAAAACATACTTTTTAAATTAAACATGATAATTTATATCGTTATAAATATCTTTTGTTTTAGAAAAATATTTATTATAATAGTTTATAGATATAGACCCATACAATCGTTTTAAAATCTATCATCTAATATAAAATTGAGCACATTAACTTGCTATTTTATCAAAATACTTGTGTAAATATTAAGTATTATATTGAATAAAAAATAAGATGTAAAAAAAACAATAATTGAAGAAAGAGCCGCATATTAGGAATTAAAGAAAGGGCACATGTAGAAAACAGGACAATGCGGAGGTGGTCGTGTCGAAAATAAAAATAGCAAAGAGTAAAGAGAGATGATGGTAATTAGGAATTAAAAGTCATTCCAAATCTTTACTATGAGTGGTGGAGAATTTTTAACTTTTTTGGGATGTACATGGGGCATCAAACTTTGTACCTAAAGATTTCAACAGAAGTCATTAAAAGTCTATGAGATTTTGGATACTTATAGACTTTAATAGAGTTTTAAAAATTCAAGTTTGAATACCACCTGACTTTTTAAAAGTCTGCGAAAGTCTGTCTTGAATACCATTAGACTTTTGTAGAGTATATAAAAGTCTGGATTGAATACCTCTAGACTTTTAAACTCCAAAAAAGTCAATAAAAGTCAATAAAAGTCTATAATCAATACACCCCCCTAAGTCATTTCCTCATATGTCAACGACTCCCACTCGGTTCCACCCAAACTCGAGTCCACACCATACAATAATTAATTCATAATCACTCAATACTTACATCACACATGTTTAATTCATATCGAGACACCTTTCATCATCATGTACTTGTCATATATAACATAAAACATATAGTTTATACATGATTGAACTCGATTAAACCCGACCTCGAACTCATATCCGACCGTAATTCTCACGTAATTACGCCATATTCTGATTAAACAGGTATGAGTCATATCGAGGCATTAAAATATTTGTTTCATATATCATGAGCTTTGGGTACAACAGACTTACTGATCCTTGCGCATATTTCAAAAGATTTGGAAATTATGATTATATCATTTTGTTGTTGTATGGAGACGACATGTTCGTAGCAGGCCCAACAATGATCAAGTCCAAGAGTTGAAGGCACAATTGGCTAGAAAATTTGATATGAATGACTTGGGACAAGCAAACAAGATTATAGGGACGCATGTTCACCGAGATCTAAGTAACAGAAAGATTTGGCTTTCCCAGAAAAATTATTTGAAGAAAATCTTGCAACACTTCAATATGCAAGATTGTAGGCCAATTTCTACCCCTCTTTTTGTTAACTTCATATTATCCTCCTAGATGTGTCCTAATAGTGAAACAGAGAGGATAGAGATGTCTCGAGTACCGTATGCATCAACGGTGGGAATTTTAATGTTCGACATGATCTGTACAAATCCAGACATTGCACAAGCAGTGGGAGCAGTCAGTCGGTACTTGATCCTGGACGAGAGCTTTGGAGTACGGTTTAGAGAATCCTTAGATACATTAAGGAACCTCGAATGCTTCATTATGTAGATGAGAGGGGGAATTTAATATGACGTGTTCTGGCTCCCCTGGTTTCATTTCAATCATTTCATTCTGAGTGTTCTATCATATCTATACTGATGTGATCCGTGATTTCCGAATATAAGGTAGAATAAGGTGTTAAAAGAAAATAACGATACACACCAAGATTTTTACGTGGAAAACCCTCAAATTGAGAGAAAAACCACGGGACCTAGTCCAGTATAAAACTTCACTATAAAATGTTGATGATTTACAAGACTCTCTGGACACAAAAAATAAGTGTTCGATGACTTACACAAATTGTTTACAGAAATAACAGAAAAGACCAAACAGACATAAATTTGCTCTCTTCGGAGTCTTTTTGCCCAGAACAATCCAACCCTTTCTGTGATGACATCCGTGGGTATTTATAGGACTGTTCCTAGTGATTGGCTCGCGGGAGATCCGGAACACGATGTCCTCTGATCGTGGCTTAACTGGAGCCCAACACGTCCGAGAAATCCGCGCCCCATTATTGCACGTTCATTCACACCGGTTAATTTGTTAGTTATTCCCGGGTCTTCCGCTAATCTTTGACCAGAAAACCGAGGAGGGTTAGCAGCTGTTCGGTAAAAACCCTGCTCGGTGCTTTCCGTTCGGTGCTCTCAGTTCGGTATATGTCTTTGTTCGGCCCTTGAGGGATTTTACCCGAGGAGGTCAATATATCATATGACATCATATACATTTAAATGTGTATTTCTATAAAAATTGTGAGGCGGTTTTCTCATATATTGAGAGTGTTGTTCTCTTTGAAAGATAGCGAGATGTTGTAACCTACAAAATATTATAATAGAATCTTTTCATATTGCTCGTTGTTTTTACTCTAATAGTTTTTAGGAGTTTTTCACGTAAATTATGGTGTCTATTTTATTCTTCATTTCGATATTTTCTATCTCATATTGTCGCACCTGAGGCCAACAGACGGCAGCTTCAACTTCAGATTTGATTTATTATACCTGAAATCTATTTTTTTTTTTTTGAAAATAAATTGAAGCTTAAAAATTACTTCAATGACGGATACAAGGTTGAAAAAAGGGAATTTTTTTCATAATTTAATTTATCTACATAAATAAATGAAAAAAAAAACTAAATCTAGAATATAAAAATAGACCTATTCTCTGATTTTTTGCGAAGTCCATCTTGTTGCAATGGAAATAATTAAATGAATAAGTTTTTACGGGAATAACAAAAATTTTATTTTTGATGAGGGAGCTGATACTGACAGAGCAGTTTTTGACAGAGCAGTTTTTGTTGATGCCAAAGCAACAATTATAAAATACCAATTTTACCCCTTTCGTAAAAAAGATTATAGATTAAAAAATGGTGGAGCAGACGATGTTGACCCAAATCTCGATCTTTTAAAGGGCCGAGATGGTGCCCTTTTGCGTGAAAAAAATGGTGGAAAGCACGTCGGATAAGGTCGTTGTGGTGGTAGATGACTCTAAGTTGGTATCTGGGCTTGCCGGTTCGGGTCTCATAATGCCTGTGGAGGTTGTTCAGTTCCGCTGGAACAACAATTTGGTGAGACTGCAGGAATTGTTTAAGGAAAAAGGCTGTGAGGCGAAGCTCAGATTGGATGGAAATGGGAAGCCTTGTGTTACTGATATTCGAACTATATTGTAGATTTGTATTTCAAGACTCCTATTAATGATTCTGATGCGGCCGGGAACAAAATTGTGGCGCTTGAAGGAGTAGCGGAGCATGGCTTGTTCTTGGATATGACAACTGCTGTGATTAATGCGGGAGGGGAAGGAGTGAGCATCAAGACCGAGTGAAGATAATTTTTTGCTGCAAATTTTTTGTTGTGACTCAGTGGAATGAGCTGATGACAATGAATGAAAAGATAATCGTTGACTAGTTGACAGAAAAATGCTTTGGATCCTTTCTTTCCTTTAATCATTTGCGGATGCAATTCTTTCGCATATTAACTAATAAGTATTTTTCAAGAACATGGTTTTATCGACTTGTCTCTTATATGGCACACATTGTTATCTATTATGTACGCAGGATCGTGTTATGTGATTGGGGTTACTATTCACGATGGCACTATTCACGACGTGGGTAATGTTCACTGTCGGATGTACTGTTCACGCCTAGGTATTGGATGGAAGTTTGGGGAAAATAGAGAGTGTGAGAGAGCAACAAAGGCAGTAAACATTCTTAAGGAATTATCTAATTCAAAAACTTCATTCTTTTTAATTTTATTAATCAAAATCACTCTATTTATAATAATAGAGTCCAACAAAATCTTGATAACTCAATCCCTAAGATAAATCAAAATCCTAAGAAATCAATCCTAGATAAACATCAAATAAAGATTTCTATCTTAACCAAAATAT
The DNA here is from genome assembly GCA_907163345.1 of Haberlea rhodopensis. Classification (NCBI taxonomy): domain Eukaryota; kingdom Viridiplantae; phylum Streptophyta; class Magnoliopsida; order Lamiales; family Gesneriaceae; genus Haberlea; species Haberlea rhodopensis. The sequence goes on along the minus strand of CAJQUN010000172.1, from coordinate 110,708 downwards.
CAAAACACCAATCCTAATCAAATGCCAAATCCTAATAATTAATAAAAATATGAAAAGATAATGTCTTGAAAAGTTTGTTGCATCAATGACTCTTGTAGGTAAAGTCTTCCTTCTTTTTTGGACTCTTCTCGGCAGTATGAATCGGTGCACATTATATCACACCCCTCCTCGAAATTGGTGTTTGTCCTCAAACACCAATTGGATTTCATAAAAAATATGCGTTGTTTTTCGAGAAATCTAAATATCAAGCCCATGTGATATTGATCTTTAAATTCTTTGTAAGGAACATCATCAACACCGAAAAGAGGTAGATTATGCCCTTGTTGTGATTTGGTTTCTGGATTCGCGGAAGGAGCTTGTGCGCGCCCGTTATTTAATTTGGTTTTCCTCAACGGAAAAGTGTGTGATTGTGTGTCGCGCATTGTTCGCGCATTTCTGGGTTTGTACACTGCGCGGTTCTGGGCCCTCGAACAACCTGCACCTCATTGTTCTTGCGGGCCAGCATGGAGTGCGCATTGGAGATTTGCTGGTTTTAATCTCGGTTGTCGCTGTTGGTGCACACGGTATCCGCGCGAGCCTTTGTGGCTTCGGGTTGAGCATTGGACGTCGTATGCTGTATGATAATCAGATTGAAGGGACGCAACATTTATGCATAGTGCGTAGAGTCGTGATGTGAGATTATCTGTGCTGATCTTGTATAAGGTGATGAATTCAGCAAGTTGACGTTGACGGGATTGTTGATTTGCCATAACGACTGGCTGTGATACCATTGTTATGTACGCTGGATCGCGTTATGGGATTGGGAGAAATGTCGAAACTGCGTCAAAATCGTGTGCCATAATTATGGTTGGTGGCTGGTGGTGGATGGCACATTAATTAAACGCGTTTTGGCTCCCCTCATTTGTTGTATCCCAACATCGAGTGTTCTCTCGTATCTGTACATTTGAGTGTGTATTTCTATAATATTTCTGATGTAGTTTTCTTCTTTATTGAGAGTGTTGTTCTCTTTGAAAGATAGCGAGATGTTGTAACCCCACAATAATATAGTGGAATCTTTATCTTGCCCGTAGTTTTTACCATAATATTTTTTAGGGGGTTTCCAAGTAAATTGTGGTGTCCATTTTGTTCTTCATTTTCAGTATTTTCTATCTCATGTTGTCACATCTGGGGCCAACAAAATAAACTGTGTGGCGGTTTATTATTATTATTATTATTTATTGGAAGAGATGAAGAAATGGCTGAAATTTCCGGCCCTGAGGCATGATAAAAGAGCGCAGAAGAAACATCATTCTCTAGCTCAGACGAGCTCGCTCGAGCTTCCCAGATATTTCTTTTAAAAGTTTTTTGGAAAGTAAAATTGGTGGTTTCGTTTCAAATCTTATTGCTTTGATGTTTGGAGTTTCAAAAATTTACAGAACTTGAGGATTGAAATTTTTAAATTTTTGTGGTGTGTTCTATAGGGAAATACTTGTATACACCTCTTTTTGAACCCACTTATGCATCAATTCTATATTAAAGCATAATATCTATAAAATAAAATAACAAAAAATTGATAGACTAATATATCACCTAGTTTAGACCAATTATATTGAGTTGATCCATAGATAAAGCTCATTTCGAGTCCATACAAACATTTCCCTGTTTCTAACAATGTATATTTCATATCTAAACTATCCAATTTTCATTAATAATAATTTCATAAAAAGAATACTTGAACGAGAATCTCACTTTGGTTGTGATGAATATAATGCCTTATATTCTTTGCGTTTTCTATAAGCAACAATTGAAGATTGAAAGAGGTGCAAGCACAGCAACGAACAAGCAAAAAGTAACTTGTACTTATTCTTGTTCTCAGGGAAATGGCTTGATCAATCTTAAGTTTAAATAATTTACAAAAACATGAAGTACTAATCCCAACTTGATGCTGTGGTTATTATACGACCAATATAAAGAATTAATATGTGATGTCTACAGATTGAAGACATTTTTTGACAAAATTATACGGAATTTGACATTGGATTTTATTAAACTGGATGAGACTACCTGTTATGAACCAACTCCTTCGAATCCAGATTTCAGAAAGAAAGTTGTGATTAAGGCAATTCTAGAAAATGGAAGCAATTGGGGAGGGAAAACGAAGAAGAATACTACGAGACTTGCACATTAAAACTTACACCCCAAGCTTGCATAATTTGCAAATACAATTTTTCAGACAAGAATCCGTTCTTTACACTACCACGTGCATAACATATGTTAGAGAGGAAGTTCTCAACTATAAGGAAACAGTTCGCATTTGAATGTATAAGACAAGTTAGGATTAAATTCTATCTGATTTCACCACACATAAAATACGATACATACAAGAAGAAGGATTACAGGGGAAATAATGGAGTTATCAAGTCATGCAGGCAAAGTAAAACTCTGTTGTTCCCACTGTGGAGGATCCATCACGAGACATGGATCTGATTTCTCAAAATCAGCAACCTGGAAAAGAAATGGAACAAGACATATTCATTTTCCATTTTTTCTTAATTATAGGCTAACCATGTTTAGACAAAACTATGATCTTTACCTTCTCGTTGCAGCTCGGACAATAATGGTATTTGTGCCACAGACAATCCATAGAAGGGCATAGAAAACAAACACCAAGCATAATTGGCACCATACAACCCACAAAAGCTGCTAAGCTTGGCAGCTGCTTTTTCTTTTGTTACATGTCATCTATCCCAAATTGAATATTTTATATGGACCCTGTTCTTGTTGTTGCAACTTACTTTGAAACTTGTCTGATATTTTAGTTTCTACCGACGTGATTGTAAATCTACTCAATGCTCAACATTTTCAAGCTTCCAGGAGAAAAAATTAACAGAAAAGCCAAATAAACACAGACAGCTGCATTTAGAGTACATATAGCTACAACTTAATGCACATGGGTCGGCTAATCCATACAGTGCCAAAAGTCGACATGGTATGAGAAAAAATGGTGTTTAGTTAAGATTAAACATAATCTTTTTATTGGAATTTGCCAAAAACCAAAATGTAGTATTCGGTGCTTGCATTTTAAATTGGTCTCACTCAATGAGTTCATATGCAAAAGTTATGATAGTTTTACCAACAACTATGCAATCTGAAAATATGGTATATACGAGTTTTTTTGGGCTGTACGTTTTTCAAAGAATGTACCTCAAGATGAACTAATTAGCTTAAAGCTCCGTGATGTAATCTTTCTCAAGGTTTATGTTCATCGAGAAATTCAATCCCTGGAATACGCTGTTCTGGGATCCTTACTGCAGTTCCTGCAATTGTTAGATCAATTCCACAAATTTGAAGGTTTCTTTGATACTTGCCAATTGTAGGTTGTTGCAAGTATAATTGACAGGGGGCTTCTCAAACACGAAAAATCGTCCCTGGGTTTATTACTTTGGTTTTGAAAAATGAAGAACTTGGTAGCATATTAATTTACTTGGGTTTTGAAAAATGAAGAACTTGGTAGCATATTAATTTTACTTAGAGGGTTATATGGACTTATCACGGGGAGTTAAATGCAATTAACTCAGGACATCAAAATAAGAACATGTGTGCTCTGGTTAGGTGTAAAGTTTGAATTTATATATATAAATAAAATTGAGAGGGGCTTCTCATACACGTAAAATCGCCCCTGGGTTTATAACCATGGGCAAATTTAGCCTTTTGGTTAAAGAGTAGGGTGCTTAACGGGCCGGGTCAATCCGGACCCGGCTCGAAACTGGACAGGTAAGCCCGATCCGAAACCGGATACCGGCGCAGATCGGTTCTACCAGTCCGAACCGGTAGCTTACCGATTCCGGACTAAACGGATCCGGTTCCGGATTGAAGCGGAACAGGATCCAATTTTTTTAATTTTTTTTTCTTTTTAAGGTAATATACGTTAGATTTTTTTTAAAAAAATTTCAAACAAACCGGTTCCGGTTGGAACCGGTCCAACCCAGAACCGGATCGGGTCGGACCGGATTGAACCAATAAGCACCCCTATTAAAGAGTGACAAAATTATAGAATTTTTATTAGGAGCAAAAAAATGTAATATTATTAAATATGAGTGGCAAATATATATATATATATATATATATATATATATATATATTCATTCAAAATAGAAACATATAAAAAAAATTGAACCGCCCCCAAAAGAAAGTTGCATTCGCTCCTGGTTGTATTCTAACCCAATGAAATTTTACATATACAAGTGTTTTTTAAACACTTTTCGTGAAAACGGAATCGATCATCCGTTCATGTCCTAGAATAGATGGATTATAAATTTTACTAACCCAATGGAACCTAAATTTGATGGGATAATTTGTTGTACTAGAGTACAAATAATTTTTTTTAAAAAAATTATTTATCAAGAGATTCACTGTGCATGCATATACATAGAAAAAGTGTTTTACTTGTCATGTTATATAAGTATGTTTCAAATATATATATATGACACACAATATGCTTAAATAAAAATTAATTTACTTACTATTATAAATTGGAGTATCAAACGCGGGGTTATTTATTTAAATAACCTTAAAAAAATAAGTAATTTCAAAAATAACCCGAAAAATGAAAACATTTAAAAAGTAACCTAAACCGCCAACTCAGTTGGCGTGTCCAGTTGGTCACGCCAACTCAGTTGGCGTCACCGAATAAAATATTGGTCACGCCAACTGAGTTGACGTGACCAATTTAAAATATATAGTCACGCCAAATGAGTTGGCGTGACCTTTGTTTTTTTCGGTCACGCCAACCCAGTTGGCGTGACCATTATTTCACGCCAACTGGAGCTGCAAGTTGGCGTGAATAATTATTGGTCACGCCAACTGAGTTGGCGTGACCAATTAATATCACAGGTCACGCCAACTCAGTTGGCGTGACCAATTAATGGTCACGCCAACTGAGTTGGCGTGACTTGGTGTTATAAAATTTTCGCGCACCCTTCTTCTTCGGCAACCTCTTCGGCAATTACAGTCTAAATTTTCTTCCCAACCTCCAAGTTACAATCGTTTTTTTCTCATTTTGCTTCCAGTCACTTCATAGTTTCAGAATTTAGAGGTAAAAATCATGTCGCCGTGTATTGATTTCTATCACACTTTTTCGCTGCCGTCCGCCGCCCCCCCGCCGTCCGCCGCCCCCCCCCCCCGCCGTCTGCTGCCTCCGTCGGCCGCCGTCGCCGTCGCCTGTTGCTGATGGCTGGTGGTTGTCGGCGGTAGCATATATGCCTCGTCATGTTTATCAGTTTTAATTTATTTTGTTTACTTTATGTTGTCTATATGTACTAATATATTTTTTGTTTCATATAATAGGATGGATTCGATGACCGTACCAGGCCCGATCGATGATCATCTGTTGTCATTGCAGTCATGTCATCGTTCTGAAGATGTATGGGCAGGTGATATTGATCGGCCTTTGCGTGTGAGAAATCCGAGCAGCTATTTTTGGTATCTTTGCCCATTAGACACACGTGTTGTAAGTATGTTATATGAGTTTGGGTTTTATGGTGTATATAGGTGTAATAAGATTACCATTGACCCTCATCTAATCACGGCGTTAGTAGAAAGATGGCGTCGTGAAATGCATACATTCCATTTGAGATCTGGAGAGGCGACTATTACACTGCAAGACATTGCAGTTATTTGGGGTCTGCCAATAAATGGTCTTGCAGTGTCAGGTACCAATTTTGATAAGTCAATACCCGAGTGGCAAGAATATTGTGATCGTCATTTGGGATTTACACCAGATCCGGGTCACTTTAAAGGTGCATGTTTGTTAATGTCTGCGTTGAGTCATCATTTAATAGTAAATCGCATCCATTTGCAAAGTACGGCGGATGAGGTTGCTAAATATGCACGAGGTTGTGCATTATTAATGATAGGTGGGATTATGTGCCCCGATAGCTCCGGCAATACTGTAAAATTATTGTACATACAGAAATTAGAAGATATCAGTTCTGTTGGTAATTTTAGCTGGGGTAGTGCTGTGCTGGCATTCTTATATCGTGAGTTGTGCACTTCGTCGGAGAGAGGGAAAAAAGTAATATGTGGTGCATTACCACTCCTACAGGTAATCGTTACCTTTATTTTAAAATACTGAAAAAATATATCTTGCATATTTAATTTATATTCTTCATGTTAATGTTTTAGATTTGGGCATGGTCTCGGCTCGAAAGTTTAGCTCCTCAACTAGGACGCCTGAGAATTGATATTGGGCCAATACCAATCGACGAGGACAATTACTTACCTGTTGCTCCATATGGTGCAAGGTGATGTATTACAAATTATTTTGCAATGTATAATATTATATTTAATATTTTGTTATATAATTTATGTTTTTTTATGATGATTATGAGTACACAGGTGGACATGTAAAGTAAGATTTACAGAAACTGGCACACATTCATTACGAATTATTAGGGACATCCTTGACCAGCAGCCATTAAGCCAAGTAATTTTATTTTTTATATTCATGTATAAAACATAATAGTCTTTGAACATTATTTTAATATAACACTATATTTGTAGTTTAATTGGCAGCCGTACCCTGATGATTATATTGAAGGACTGCATACTGAGTTATGGACATACAGCGGCCCACTGATTTTGTATGACATAGTTGAGATGCATCGTCCTGAGCGGGTTTTTTCGTCAATTCGGCATGGTACAAAACATCCCACCAGATCCACGGTCAGGGGATGATATATTACATGCAGTTAACCGCAGGGGTAAAACAAATAATGACTGGTCTGCACATCATAGGCGGTACATGACTATATGGGTTAATGCACATGCTCATACCGTGCACAGCCCGCGATATGAGTCAGCTGGACAGGGTGTAATTGTCGGGTACAATGACTGGTATGGACGAGTAACACGTAGATTCATTGGCCATCAACGACAATTTGTGGAGGCTGGTTATCAACATGGAGATGGCCCGGCATGGCAACATGTAGTATGTTGCTTTATTACATATGTATTACAAATTTGAAAATTGTGTTTAGATTTAAGTACTTAATAAATGTTCACTCATTTCAGATTGATCAGCTGTCGCAATTAACAGTTACCTGCGACCGTAATATCGCTGAGGAACAATCCATAGGGGCGTACATGGATGCATTTAGTGATGTCAGAAATGTCATACAAAATGTGTTGCATGTGGCGCAGGAAAGACGCGATAGAAACTTTCCGCCCTACGAAGAGGGACATGCGACTCAGGGTGAACAAGTACAGCCGATGCATTTGAGTGATGAAGAACAAGTACAGTCGATGCATGCCGTTGTTGGAGATGCTGGCCCATCAAGCTATGTCCCGACATATATGCCAGGTCCCTCTTCGTCATATATGCCAGGTCCCTCTTCGTCATATGCCAGTGACATGTACGCAGATTATTATACTCCTGGACCACTGCATCAGTTGTATGACCAAACGCATTTCACGCCTCATCAACCCATGTACTCACAAGAACAAACCAGCCCAGATGTTAATATTAGATTCCCCGAGATATATGCATCGATGGCACCACAATTTGACGTGTCACCGATTGGGTTCCCTAATTTGTCACCTGATGTTCAGCTGGACGATGTACCTGTTGTGCAAGATGACCAGCCCATTCAGGAAGGACGCGGTCAGAGACGGAAACAGCCACGTCGTTGTGGTACTGGAGGGGCATTATAGAGTTTTAGCCTTCATATATGTAGTCATGTTTGCCTATTGTGAATCTTAGTATTAAATGTAATGAATGTACTTCCATATGAATGTCTTATTTGATGTGTGACAATAACAATAACACAATAACAATAACACAATAACAATAACAATAACAATAACAATATCAAACAACAATTACAACTTTATCGGTTTTGGGAACTCGATGCCATATGTCGTCTTGCCCGGGCTTCAGGCCAATCCATCTCATTGTGCATGCGTGTTGTTCGGTCTCGACCTCGTCTTCTTATAGTACGCAAGGTGGAATTGTGGTACAGTTCGAATGACGGGGTTTCCCAATACTGCTCTCCCCATGATGGCTCAAATTGACCTTGATATGTGCTCCAATATTCTTCCATATTATAATACTCCTTGACAAATGTTTTTGCGTTTATGCCATAAGCTCGACATACTTGTATCACATGTGAGCAAGGAATCCCAAATTCTTTCCACTTCCCACAAGAACATTCCCTTGATTTGAGCTTCACAATATGAGTATTACCCCCACGTCCAACTTGCATCCTTGTGATAACTGAGGCTGTTAGATGCATTCGATCAAACATCTGAACTTCATGTTGAATGGAGTGAAGATCAGCCCGAGCATATTTTTCAAAAGCATAATCCGGCCATTCTTGATTATTTTCGATCATTCTATCCGCTTTTTCACTCGCTCCAAAAAATAATGCACACAACGATCGAATGTTAAATGTACAATGGCAGTGATTGGAAGGCGACGTGCACCTTTCATGACTCCATTTATGCACTCCGACATATTTGTTGTTAGGATACCACAACGCCATCCTTCATCATGAGCAAGTGTCCACTGAGACTTATCAATCCGATTCAGGTAATCAAAAGCCCTTGGTTCAATGGTTTTGATCACTTCCATCGTACGCTCAAATTTTATCAGTTGATTTTCTGATCCAGCTTTCCAACACAAGTCTTTTAAGTGCACATTTTTGAAACGACTATTAAAGTTTGAGCAAAGAGGCCTCAAACAAAATCGATGCACTCCACGGGGGGGGTTTAAAGTCGGGGATACAGTCGGCTGCTGCAATAAGGCCCGGATGTCGATCAGAAATCAAACACACGCCGCCAGATTCTCCAATAATGTGTTTGCTAACCATCTCCAAGAACCATTTCCATGACAAAAAGTTCTCTTCATCGACAATTGAAAATGCCAGCGGTAACACTTGATTATTCGCGTCCATGGAGACAACAATCAACATCTTATGCTGATATTTTACATACAGATGTGTGCCATCCACTGTAATAACTTGACGACAGTGGCGGAAACCATCTATACACGGTTGGAAGGCCCAGAAAACATAACTCAAAGTTTTTTCTCTTGGTCTTGCATTATCAAGATGATCCCACTCCACGACTGTGCCTGGGTTCCATTTTTTCAAAGCTCCCATATAGAAAGGTAATTTGTTGACCGAGCTCTCCCAGGTTCCATACACGTTCCGTATTGCACGTTTCAAACTATGCCAGCCTTTTGCATATGATATTTCAAAGTCATACTTATCTTTCACTGTTTGAATCACATACTTGATTTCATAAGCTGGATCATGACGAACGATTCCCAATAACAAGCTAGCAATCATATTCTTATCCAAGTTCGAATGATCAAGCGACAGCTCACTCAGCAGACAAGTGTGAGGACCACCATATTTGGTTATTTTGAATAACCCAACTTTTTTATCCAAACATGCACGCAGGTACCATCTGCAAGGTATATCCTCTGTACCGTGTTTGCATATTACTTTCCACAATGTTTTTGTACTCTTAACAACATGGTACTCACGTTTTGCAACACGTTGATCGCTTTTATTTTAAACAGTTATTTCGAGCGATTCTACCGCAAGCGCACGGTGTCAAGTTTTAGTATAATGATCTAGAAGTAAGGATTGTCGAACCCACGAGGACTAGTAGTAATTACCAAATTTAACTAGCGTTCTATATTTAACCTACGAAATTGGTTGAAAGATGAACTAATTTAATCAACTCCAATATTCAACCGCACCACAAAGAATTAAGATAATAAACAGTAGAGATAAATATCGAGACTTCGGTTAACTTGAGTAATCCCCCACAATTTACCTACTAGTTCTAATTAAAATTAATGCATCTAAGGTGACAAGTTTTCCGATTATATCCAATATACTCTCTCGAGTTATATTAAACCTAACACTAAATTGCAGTAAGTAACTCTCGTTCACTTATTTAACAATTCAATGTTGCATACGTTCTATGAAAACCCCTAGCCTTCGATTACTAGATATCTATAGCTATCACTCGTGTATTTGACGTCATCTCTCGATCTCGGTCTGAAATCCACGGTTTATGTTATTGGTTCAGTTTTACAATCTCATCTCTCGATCTCAATTATAAACTAACAACATTCAAAGAGTAGCTAATTCTTTAAAAGCATTAACAGCATAACATAAACTCAAAAATAACAAAAACTCAATCAAAAACTAGAATTAAAACTGTGGGTTCATACACAAGATCCCCTTGTCTCGATAACAAACTTAGCCTAGCATATTAACGGAAAAACAACGTTTTATAATATCTAACAACATTATAAACATTGGAATTCGAAAATAAAACTAAACAAAAGTTCAGAAATACTAGTAAACACTCGATGTTGAATCGTGCGTCGATCCGTTGTTCCGTCTCTAGCTGCGTTCCTTGAATCGTCTTGAATGAATCTTCTCTTCCAAAGGGTGGCTGCCTATCCAGAGGTGAAAGAACCCTTCTAATGACCTAAAAACCTCTTTTTATATGTCTCCTCCCGAGCCCAAAGAATCTGGTACCAAAAATAGCCCCAAAACTTAATTAAGGAAGTTTTTAATTCTGGAACTCTGCACGCGATCGATTTCTTCAAAATAGGCGATCGATCGCCTTCAGCTTTTTCTCCTCGGCGATCGGTCTCTCAAGATAGGCGATTGATCGCCTATATGTTCTGCCCCGAGGCGATCGATCGCCTGATTTGTTGCGATCGATCGCCTATCGCTTGAAAAATTCCACGAGCTCACTGGCTTCAGGCGATCGATCTCTTCGAAATAGGCGATCGATCGCCTGAAACTTTTATCAATTTTTTAAGTCATTTTGACATCTTTTCCCACGGGTTGCCTCGAACTGTCATAGTTCCACCTCCTAGTCCATAAAACGAGGTAGTATTTCTTGCACTTCTACTGGATTCCTGGAAATATAACAAAACACAACCAAAAGTATAAAATCTTCCAAGAATCACTATAAAAATCGCAAGAAATATATGCAAATATAAGTGTAAAAATGACACTTATCACACGTACTGAATAATCCTTCACAGCTGCCTGCAGATGAAATTTATCTTTGAAGACCATGTTGCGATGGATTTCACCTTTGGAGTAATCATAAAAACTCCCCCAACGGCCTGTTGGATTGTCAATCGAATCTCGAAAAACTTCTGGATGTGTCATGGAAAATAATGGGATTGTTGGATAAAGATTATGATCATTTGTCATGGTTGGTGCCCCCTCCTCTTGGTTTTCAACTGCTTCTGCCATCACACCAATATCAACTTCATCATCATCAGCATCAGTCTCATCATCAGATGGAATCCCCTCTGGTTCAGAATTAATTTGATCACCAAAATCAGCAAAACTGTCTGCTCGTGGCTCAGCGGCAACATTATCAACATCTACTGGATGATAATCTCGGTCTCTACCACTATATGAACCCTCAGCTTGATGTCGAGCAACTGACGTCTCTTGAATAACAGATGTCGTCAATCCTTCTGAAAAACTGCCACTCATTGGCATTTCTGGATATAATCATAATTCCTTGGTTCTGCTTGTATATAAAATTCCAAGCAACTATGACCCTGTTCTGAATCAAGTAGCCATGCTAAATTGTAATCATCATCTATGGGTAAAATAGTCTGACGTAACCCCAAAAAATCTTTGAACATATGCCTAGCATATAATTTCAAAAGAAACTAGTTGCGATCGAACCCAGTGATATCATATATTTTATCTAATAATTGTAGAAAATTAATTGTACGCCGTATAGTTGTACCTCTTGATGGACCACGATCATATCGGACGAACTCAGAATCTTGTATAATATTACCCCCCAATAAAATAAAACTTGAATAGACATATTTTGATAACTACAGAAAACTACTACTAGTAGCTAATAAAATCTTTTCTGATGTAGAAGATCAGCTAAAGCTGCAACTACAGAGCATAATCAGAATTTTATCATATAATAAAAATATTAAAAGAGACTTGTGAATTGGTGAGAGAACTAAGAGGCGGACGGTTTTATTTATAGCACATTTAGTGCCGCCAACTCAGTTGGCGGCACTATTATAATAATGTCACGCCAACTCAGTTGGCGTGACCCTATAAAACAAAGGTCACGCCAACTGAGTTGGCGTGACTACTATTCAACGTTGGTCACGCCAACTGAGATGGCGTGACCAATATTTTATATGGTCACGCCAACTCAGTTGGCGTGACCTATTGGACCCGCCAACTGAGTTGGCGGGTAAGGTTACTTTTTAAATGTTTTCATTTTTCGGGTTATTTTTGTAATTATTTGTTTTATTCAGGTTATTTAAATAAATAACCCATCAAACGCAGTCCTTTTTCCAAATTATTTTACGAGCCAAGAGGCATGTATGCAGGGGCCGGGGTACAGAGTGCGGGGAGCCCCACACCCCCAAAAAATGATGTAAATTTTTTTACCTTGCTTTTTTTTCTTAAAAAAATTTCGCCCATCCCCCAATTTTTTGTTCTGGCTCCATTACTACATGTATGGTGTGATTCTCACACACACATGCACACACACTATATATATATACACAATTGGGAGCCAACTTTGAAGTCCACAAAGTTGCCCAAGTTTGAACATATCAAATTGTTATAATTTCACACCATAATTTTTTATGATTTCACACCAAGATTTTTCTTGGTTTAACACCATGTTTTCACCTATAAATAGGCAAGATATTTGCTCATTTGTATCACAACACAAATCAAAAGTTTAGTAAGCTTTGAGAGAAAGCAAAATGTGATTGAGAGAGTTTGAGTTGAGTTGAGCGAGTTTGCTCCTTCTCCGAGAGTTGTGAGTTTGTACTTCTCTTGTAATCCATTCATATTTGATATAGTGAAGTGTGTGTGCTCCGTGGACGTAGGCGGGTTTTGCCGAACCACATAAATTTTTGTCTCTTTTTTTGTGTGTGCGTTGTTTTTCCCGTCCCTTATAGCTCCTGCAACTTCTGCAAGAACAAGACAATAGACATTGTTCTCTAATAACTGGTATTAGAGCCATGGTCATTTTGTTGGGTAGAGCTTTGTTGTGATAAGTGAATACATATTGACTAAGGATGTTATGCTTAGAAAAAAATCGGAATTTTAAGTGGGACCAGTGTGACCCCACCAATTTTCCTGGGAAGCTTAAAGTTCTGTCTAGGAAAGATCAATATTCTCTCTTTCCTGTGAGCTTACTTGGTGTGTACTATTCAGGTATTTCATCAAAGTATCAGGAGCAATGGCCGCAGACAAAGGGAAGCTAAAACTAGAAAAGTTCGATGGTGCAGTTTTTGGATTCTGGAAAATGCAAATAAATGACTATTTGTATCAGAAAAATCTGTATCAGCCTCTCGAAGAAAATAAACCATGTTGAGCCTTAAACGCATGGTCGTGTTTAATGCTTTAATTTATCTCCGGATTATTTTTTGAGTTTTGATGATCAACAAAACTTGTGTTTGTTATACTAATGTGTCTACTTAGTGAACAAGTTAATTGATTAAAAAGTGGATTGATTGAAGAAAATCAAGTGTGCACAATCTGGCCTGGATCGCCCCAGGCGATGGTGATCATCGCCCCAGGCGATGGCTGCCAGGAAGGCATCGCCACGCACATCGACAGAGGCGATGCCGAGGCTCGCGTGCAGGGGGAGTTCGCCCGAAGCGATGGGCTGATCGCCTGAGGGGATGCTTTGAACGCCTGAGGCGATGTGGACTTCGCCTGAGGCGATGGAAGATTTTAAGCTGCTGAGGCTACGGCATTGGTTGTTGGTTTAGATCGCCTGAGGCGATCGGGACATCGCCTGAGGCGATGCATGATTTATGCTGACCGTTGGGGCGCGGCGATGGTGATCGCCCGAGGCGATGGCTGAGGTGATCGAGGAGTGATTTCAGCCTTTTGTGTACCAACGGCTAGTAGGAGTCTAGAGGCCTCCTACACTATAAATATTGATGCTTTGGAGCATTTTGAAGACAAGAAACAAGCCTACAAACTTCTACAAAGCTTTGCTAATTCAAATTTCTTATAGCATTGCGATCTCCATACATTTGTGTTGAATTGGAGCTTGTAATTCTTCTCTTTTGATAGAGTCTTGTTTTCTTCGTGTTAGTACACCGTGAAGGTGTTTGTTGAGTTATTGTAAGGTCCTCCAACACCAAAACAAGTTGGAAATTGTAAATTCATCAACAAGTAAAGTTGGTGCATGTGTTGTGGCTATCCTTGGAGCCCTTAAGGCCAAGAAGACTCGTGAAGAGTGTTGGTAACTCGGGAAGAGTTGTGTGTGACTATCATTGGAGCCCTTAAGGCCAAGAAGACTTGTGAAGAGTGTTGTGCTCGGGAAGAGCTTTGTGTACTCGGGAAGAGTGTGTTGTGGCTAACTTGGAGCCTTTAAGGCCAAGATCTTTTTCGTTCTAGTGGAACCTCGGTTAAAGGTTTTCTAACCGGGAAGAGGAGACGTAGGCGATTCATCGCCGAACTTCTATATTTTATTTATTTATTTACTTCTTTATTTTATTTATTTATCGATTGACTTAATCCTTCCGCAAGCGCAAACTCTTTTATTTTGCAAACTCATTTTAAAAAGCTAAAGTAGCCAAGGAATCTCATTCACCCCCCCTCTTCGATTCCAACAAGTGGTATCAGAGCCATTTGATTTTTGTTTTTAAATCAAAATTTTTATATGGCTAATCTAGCAAATGAGTTTGCTCAAGGTCAATCGACAAATAGGCCTCCGCTCTTCACGGGTGATAATTACGGTTATTGGAAGAATAGAATATCTCTATACATCCAATCCGTAGATTATGACCTATGGAAGATCATTGTGAAAGGTCCACACATTCCTTTAAAGGAAGTTGGGGGAATAAGTGTTCCCAAAGAAATGGACGACTTCACAAGAGCGGGCATGATTTTAATTTCGTAAAATGCTAAAGCTATTAATATTTTACATTGTGCTTTAGATATGAAGGAGTACAGTCGGATCTCAATGTGTTCAACCGCAAAGGAGATATGGGACAAATTACAAATTTGTCATGAAGGCACTAATCAAGTGAAGGAGACCAAGATTGATCTATTGAGTCCGGAGAAGAGGTTGATTCAATGTTTAGAAGGCTCACCCAAATCATAAACGAGCTTGCCCAACTTGGAGAGAAGTATCCTCCAAAACAAATATGGAGAAGAGCTCTAAGAGCCTTGCCAAAGGAGTAGGATGCAAAGAGGACGGCCATTATCGAATCAAACAAAGGAGAAAGTGCATCCTATGACCTTGATGAACTTCATGGCACATTGGTGACTCATGAGCTTGAAGTGTCAACAAGGAAAGAAATAAAGGAGGAAGATAGATCCAAAAGAAATGGGATAGCCTTGGTTGGAAGGAAAGATCAATCCGAGGATGAAGATAATGATGAAGAGATGATCTTGTTCACTAGAAAGTTCAAGAAACTCTTCAACAAACACAACAAGCCAAAGACCTCTAGTGCCACCAAACATGATTCCAAACAAGAGGTAACTTGTTATAATTGTCAAGATAAAGGTCATTATGCTAACAAATGTCCTAGGAAGAAGAATGAAGACAAAGACAAGAAGAAGGCCTTTATAGCCACATGGAGTGATAGTGACTCCGATGAAGAAGAAGCCACAAATCTTTGTCTAATGGCTCTTGGAGATGAAGATGAAGAGGATGATGATGAGGTACCATCTTATGATGAATTATTAGATGCCTATAATGAACTCATTGATTGTCTTGGTAAAACCAAGAAGAACAACAAATTGCTTAAGCTAGACTTGGCTAAGAATGAAGAAGAAAATATAATTTTGAAAAATCAAGTGCTTGATTTAAAGACATCTTTTGCCAAGTTTAGTGATAGTAGTCTAAAGATGAATGAATTGATTGGCTTGCAACGTTGTAGCTTTGATAAAGCCGGGTTAGGCTTCTCAAGCAAATCTAAAAACAAATGTAGGTTTGCCAAAATCCAATACCAACCTAACAAGAGGTAGAAATGGATTCCAAAGGCGCCAATGAAAGCTAATCCTCAAGGACCCAAAAATCAAATGGGTACCAAAGATCCTCCTATTGTTAATTTGTTTTGTAGGGACAACAATGGGATGGAGGATGAAGGCACAAGCAACTCAAAGGAGGAGATTATCTCATTCACCTCAATAGAGGAAGCACGAGGCATAGGACCAATGACAAGAATGCACTCTTGTCATTGAAGGTAAAATTATTTTATGCATTTAAAAGAGCAATTCAAAATTTCATTGGCACAAATTAAATGTGACCAATAAATAATGAAGCTCAATATTCATTGGTAGTAAAATGCATTACCCCTTAGCATATGCACATATAAATTATTTTGATGCATGATTTTTGCTTATCTCTTTATGGTATATATATCTTGATGTGCCTTGAATTCAAATTTGAATATGCAATGTGGAAATATGCAATTATGTGATTAATATTTTTATCAAATGATGATTTGAGAACTTTAATGTTTATTGGGCATAAGTGCATGAACTCTTGGTAGAACATGTGCACACTTTGCAACACTTAGAATTCATTGTTGATTGCCTTAAACACATGTTTGTTGTTCCTCTAAATGATTTAATATTATGCTTGTTATGACTATTACATGCTTGATGAGGAACATATGTGTAAATTGTTAAAATATGGCTATGTGGCAACATATAATTGAGCTATGTTTATTTAAATGTTGTGCTTTTTGATTATCACAAAAATGGGGAGAATTTTGTGATAAACTTGAAACTTAATACATGCATAGTTTAAGGGGGAGAGCTTTTGTATGCATGGTTTGAGGGGGGGAGAGTTATTTGTTTAATGCTTTACTTGGTTATCTTGTATGTGCTATGAAATTTTTAAGGGGGAGTCATGTTTACTCACATTTTCATGCAAATTACATATTCAAGTTTACCAAGTTTTGTGATCATCAAAAAGGGGGAGATTGTTGAGCCTTAAACACATTGTTGAGTTTAATGCTTAATTTATCTCCGAATTATTTATGGGTTTTGATGATCAACAAAACTTGCATTTGTTGTACTAATATGTCTACTTAGTGTACATGGTTAGATTGATAAATTGGTTGGGAAGACCAATGGAAGAGAACCCAAGTTATACAATAACATATGCGAGTTCATAGGACAAGCGATGATTTTTATCAAGGAATCTATTGAGCTTGGACGAGAAGGAATGACATCTATGAACAACCAATTTAAGTGTTCAACATGTGTGGAATGATGTTGGAACAATTTCTTATGATGGGATGAAGACCCACAAACCAATGGTCCGTTGGTGGGCAAATTCGTACAGAAGCCAATTGGAGCGCAGTGCAATATTTTGATTATATCTCTTGGCTCAATGCTCCGAATAATGTGAATCCAAAGAGGTTGGAAATACAACTCAATATTCTAGATTTCATATTCAAACATCTCAGTCCAATTCGGATTGCATCATGGAGCAAAATGGCATGGAAGTCATAACAAGTGCAGATTGTGGCAAGGTTTGAGCGGCTGTCGCATTTTGGGCGTAACTTCTTCATAACTTAATGAAATGCAATGAAATGTTGTCCACACCTAGATAAGATGAAGATCTACAACTTTCATGTTTACCACGTTTCCCTGAAATGAGCTTACGATGGTCTAATAGTGCAAAGTTTGAGAGTGTTGAAATCTGGCAGATCACCTCAGGCGATCTGGGCCATCACCTCAGGCGATCCGAGCCATGCGTGCACGCTGCGCGCACCATCGACCCAGGCGATGGCACGCCGCGCGCCAGGCGATCCAGATCGCCCCAGGCGATCTGGGCCAGATTTGAACGTTAGAACGTGGCGATGGAGATCGCCCGAGGCGATGGCCGAGGCGATGCATGCGTGATTCAAGCCTTATGTGTAGCAACGGCTAGTAGGAGCTTTGGGGGCCTCCTACACTATAAATATTGATGATTTGGAGCATTTTGAAGACAAGAAACAAGCCTACAAACTTCTACAAAGCTTTGCTCATTCAATTTTTAAATAGCTTTGCAATCTCCATACATTGTTGTTGTATTGGAGTTTGTAACTCATTCTTTTTGTTAGAGTCTTGTTGTCTTCGTGTGAGTACACCGTGAAGGTGTTTTGTTGAGTTTATTGTAAAGGTCCTCCAACACCAAAGCGAGTTGGAAATTGTAAAGTCATCAACAAGTAAAGTTGGTGCATGTGTTGTGGCTATCCTTGGAGCCCTTAAGGCCAAGAAGACTCGTGAAGAGTGTTGGTAGCTCGTGAAGAGCTTTGTGTACTCGTGAAGAGTATTGTGCTCGGGAAAAGCTTTGTGAACTCGGGAAGAGTTGTATTGTGGCTAACTTGGAGCCCTCAAGGCCAAGACCATTTGTTCTAGTGGAACCTCGGTTGGAGGTTATCTAACCTGGAAGAGGAGACGTAGGCGATTCATCGCCGAACTTCTATAACAAATATCCTTGTTATTTACCGCTTTATTACATTACGCATTTATTTATTTGTTTACGTCTTTATTTCTTTTATTTATCGATTGACTTAAGCCTTCCGCAAGCGCAAACTCTTTTACTTTGCAAACTCATTTTAAAAAGCTAAACGCATGTTTGTGGTTCCTCTCAATGATTTAATCTTAGGCTTGTTATGCTTATTACATGCTTGATGAGGAACATGAGTAAATTGTTAAAATATGGCTATGTGGCAACATATATTTGAGCTATGTTTATTTAAATTTTGTGCTTTTTGATTATCACAAAAAGGGGGAGAATTTTGTGATAAACTTGAAACTTAATACATGCATAGTTTAAGGGGGAGAGCTTGTGTATGCATGGTTTGAGGGGGAGAGTTATTTGCTTTATGCTTTACTTGTGTATCTTGTATGTGCTATGCAATTGTTAAGGGGGAGTCATGTTTACTCACATTTCATGCATATTACATATTCAAGTTTATCAAGTTTTGTGATCATCAAAAAGGGGGGGATTGTTGAGCCTTAAACGCATGGTTGTGTTTAATGCTTTAATTTATCTCCGGATTATTTTTTGAGTTTTGATGATCAACAAAACTTGTGTTTGTTATACTAACGTGTCTACTTAGTGAACATGTTAATTGATTAAAAAGTGGATTGATTGAAGAAAATCAAGTGTGCACAATATGGCATGGATCGCCCCAGGCGATGGTGATCATCGCCCCAGGTGATGGCTGCCAGGAAGGTATCGCCACGCACATCGACAGAGACGACGCCGAGGCTTGAGTGCAGGGGGAGTTCGCCCGAAGCGATGGGCTGATCGCCTGAGGCGATGCTTTGAACGCCTGAGACGATGTGGACTTCGCCTGAGGCGATGGAAGATTTTAAGCTGCTGAGGCTACGGCATTGGTTTTTGGTTTAGATCGCTTGAGGTGATCGGGACATCGCCTGAGGCGATGCGTGATTTATGCTGACCGTTGGGGCACGGCGATGGTATCGCCAGCGATCGAGGAGTGATTTCAGCCTTTGTGTAGCAACGGCTAGTAGGAGCCTAGGGGGCCTCCTACACTATAAATATTGATGCTTTGGAGCATTTTGAAGACAAGAAACAAGCCTACAAACTTCTACAAAGCTTTGCTAATTCAAATTTCTTATAGCATTGCAATCTCTTTACATTTGTGTTGTATTGGAGCTTGTAATTCTTCTCTTTTGATAGAGTCTTGTTTTCTTCGTGTTGGTACACCGTGAAGGTGTTTGTTGAGTTATTGTAAGGTCCTCCAACACCAAAGCAAGTTAGAAATTGTAAAGTCATCAACAAGTAAAGTTGGTGCATGTGTTGTGGCTATCCATGGAGCCCTTAAGGCCAAGAAGACTCGTGAAGAGTGTTGGTAACTCGGGAAGAGTTGTGTGTGGCTATCCTTGGAGCCCTTAAGGCCAAGAAGACTCATGAAGAGTGTTGTGCTCGGGAAGAGCTTTGTGTACTCGGGAAGAGTGTGTTGTGGCGAACTTGGAGCCCTTAAGGCCAAGATCTTTTTCATTCTAGTGGAACCTCGGTTAAAGGTTTTCAAACCGGGAAGAGGAGACGTAGGTGACTCATCGCCGAACTTCTATAACAAATCCTTGTGTCATTTACCGCTTTATTACATTACGCATTTATTTATTTATTTACTTCTTTATTTTATTTATTTATCGATTGACTTAAGCCTTCCGCAAGCGCAAACTCTTTTATTTTGCAAACTCATTTTAAAAACTAAAGTAGCCAAGGAATCTCATTCACCCCCCTCTTCGATTCCGACAAACCAGAAACAATGTCGGATCGAGATTGAAAAATTCTTGGCCTACAAGCTCTTGGAGTTATCATATTAACATTATCCCGCAATGTTGCTTTCAATATTGCAAAAGAAAAAATCACGGCAGATCTTATTAAGTCTCTCACCAGTATGTACGAAAAGTTGTCGGTCTCAAATAAAATGCACTTGATGAGGCGACTGTTCAACTTACGGATGACAGAAGGCGCATCGACGGCTCAGCATCTCAATGAGCTTAATACGATCACAACCCAACTGAGTTTGGTTGAAATTGAATTTGATGATGAAGTACGAGCATTGATACTTTTGTCCTCTCTACCAGAAAGTTGGAATGCTACAGTCACAGCAGTGAGTAGCTCACCAGGAAGCAATAAGTTGAAATTTGATGATGTTCGTGATCTTGTCCTTAGCGAAGAAATCCGAAGGAGAGATTCAAGTGAGACATCCTCTTCAGCTTTGTCTACTGAATCAAGAGGAAGAACCAGAGGAAATGGACGAGGCAGATCAAACCACCGAGGAAGATCAAGGACAGGAGGTCCAAATCCAGGAATCCTCATAATTCCCAAAACTCAATGACTATTGAGTGTTGATTATAAAAATCAATGTAAAGAGGAGAAGGCATAAGCAAATGTTACTGCAACCTCAGAACAAGATGATATATTGATATGTTCCTTGGAGAGCAAAAAGGAATTTTGGATGTTAGATTCTGGAGCATCGTTTCATGCGACTTCACATAAAGAGCTCTTGAACAAATATGTGTCCAAAAATCTTGGCAAAGTATATCTTTGTGATGACCAACCTTGTGACATTGTTGGTAAAGGTGTAGTGAAAATTAAGTTAAACGGGTCTACATGTGAGCTAAAGAATGTTAGACATGTTCCTGACCTGAGAAAAAACTTAATCTCAGTAGGCAGTTGGCCAATGAAGGCTACACCATGACCTTTCATACTGATGATTGGAAAATTTCAAAAGGTGCAATGATAGTTGCACGAGGCAAAAAGAGTGATACTCTTTACATGACACCAAGCGATTGTTGTTCAATTGCAGTTGCAGCTAGCAACGAAAATGCAAGCATGTGGTACCAGAGACTCAGCCACATGAGTGAGAAAGGAATGAAGATTATGCATTCCAAAGGAAAACTACCAAACCTCATGTCAATAGAAATTAGCATGTGTGAATATTGCATATATGTCAAGCAAAA
This sequence comes from Haberlea rhodopensis, assembly GCA_907163345.1. Classification (NCBI taxonomy): domain Eukaryota; kingdom Viridiplantae; phylum Streptophyta; class Magnoliopsida; order Lamiales; family Gesneriaceae; genus Haberlea; species Haberlea rhodopensis. The sequence continues at coordinate 89,220 of CAJQUN010000172.1, read as the reverse complement.
GATGGTCAGTTTTCAGACAAGTGGCAGAACACCGAAGAAGGAAAGAATGGAACTCGTTCACTCTTATGTTTGGGGACCAATGACTATCTCATCCATTGGTGGAAAATATCACTTCGTGACATTTATTGATAATAACTCTCGGAAGGTGTGGGTTTACCTTCTAATGCAGAAGTCTGAAGTATTTGATACTTTCAAAAGATGGAAAGCTATGGTTGAAAATGAGACAAGTCTTAAGATCAAATGTATCAAAACCGACAATAGTGGTGAATACACAGCCACCAGATTCAAGAAATTCTGCTTTGAGTACGGGGTCCGAATGGAGAAAACCGTGCCAAGTATGTCTCAACTCAATGATATAGCTGAGCGTATGAACCGAACGTTGACTGAAAGAGTCCGAGTATGCGTATGCAATCAGGTCTACCAATTCTGGGCAGAAGCAATCAACAAAGCAGCCATCGGTTCCATTAGAGCACATGATACCCGAAGAAGTATGGAGCGGAAAAGAAGTAAAACTCTCACACCTTAAAGTCTTCGGTTGTGTTGTATATGTACATATCAGCAATCAAAGCAATAGTAAGCTTGATCCCAAATCCCAGAAATGCACCTTCATCGGTTATGGCAATGATGATTTTGGCTATCGAATTTGGGATGATGAGAACAAGAAGATAATCCACAGCAGGAATGTTATCTTCAACGAAAGGGTTATGTACAAAGACAGACACACAACGACCACTCGTGAGTCAATGAGTGATCCTGTCTATGTTGAGCAGGATGAAGTGCCAGACAACAGTATAGCACCACATCAAGATGTGATTTTAGATGAGGAACTTGGAGCGCAGAGTAGTGGAGAGCAGTCTGACGAACCGCGGGACTAGAGTTATCCTGTACTGAGAAGATCATATCGGCCTCATATACCAAACAGAAGGTATATGAATTATCTGTTACTTACAGATGGTGGAGAGCATGAATGCTACGAGGAAGCATGTCAGGCAGATGATGCTGGCAAGTGGGAGAATGCAATGAAAGATGAAATGCACTCTCTTATTTCCAACAAGACTTGGGAGCTTACAAAGCTACCAAAAGGACAGAAAGCCCTTCACAACAAATGGGTGCATTGTGTGAAGGAAGAAAATGATGGATCAAGAAGATTCAAGGTCAGGTTAGTATTCAAAGGTTTCCAAGAGAAAGAAGTAACTGATTACACCGATATTTTTTCACCAGTAGTGAAGCTAACCACTATTTGGTCAGCGTTGAACATTGTTGCTGCTCAAGGACTACTCCTGGCACAACTGGACGTGAAAACTGCTTTTCTCCACGGGGTTGTGGATGAAGAGATCTACATGCAACAACCAGAAGGACTCTCAGATATTTGAAGGGAAAATCTTGTTTGTAGGATTCAGAGGAGCTTGTAAGGTCTAAAACAAGCCCCTCGGCAATGGTATAAGAAATTCGATGGTTTCATGCAGCGGCAAGGATTCCATTAGTGTAATGCTGACCATTGTTGCTACTATAAGAAGCATGAGTCCAGTTATATCATCTTACTACTTTATGTCGATGATATGTTGGTAGCAGGACCAGACATGGACGAGATCAAGAAGTTGAAGATGCAACTGTCAAATGAGTTTGACATGAAAGATCTAGGTCCAGCTAAATAGATTCTTGGGATGCGGATCTCCAGAGATAAGCAAAACGGTACTTTGCAGTTATCTCATGCGGAGTATATCAACCGTGTGTTGAACAGGTTCAACATGAGTGATGCTAAATGTAGGGCCCCGGGATTTAACCTCACATTAACATGCAATTAATACCTTTAATCGCGATCAATAATCAATAATATTCCGGCTAATTTTTTTTAAAACAAATATTAACCAGACACATTGGGCCCTCCTAAAACCATGACTGACCACTTGATGATGTATAAATATATTTGAGCCGGAATTTATTTAAATCAAACAACAAACAGACAGCATCTCGACTATAAATATCAAAATCCAGCATCACAATCCTAAGCAAATGATGACAGGCCCACTATCGCCAAAGTAATTACTTTCCATCATAAATAAAATTTGACATACCTGATCGAGATGCTGATCAATATTACATAAACACAAACATAGACCGAAGCATACAATCTCTTAAACCATAAACATAAACAGAAAATCTCTTAAACCTATTGGACATCAAAAGTATATTTGTACAGTAATATCAAACACTAGAAACTAGTGGGCTCTACCCTATATCCCGTCGTCAGTCTAACTCTGACCCCGTCCACTAGTACCAGTTCTGTCACCTGAAAAACAAAACCCATAAAAGGGTGAGCTAACGCCCAGTACGTTCTTATCAAAATACCAACAGAGATTATACAGATCGTAAACATCTCATCAATATAATTCAACAGTTTAACAAATAATAATACATTGTTCCGTTACCTCGGAACTAATCATATCAACCAAGACAACAAGAATATAATATAAAAACGATGTCCAATATTACATCATATCATCTCATCATCTATATATGAAATGCATCGCAATGCATTCACTATCATCAGACCAGATATGTCATCCACTGGCCTATATCAAGGACTCGTCAGTCCATATCACCCATATATATGATATCAGGACCAGAAATTTCATCCACTGACCCAAATCCTGGACTCATCAGTCCACATCAACCACATTATAACATTATCCAATCATCAATTCATATAAATAATATACAACAATATTCGCATCATCATCCTATCTCATCTCATATCTCAACTCATCAATTCATCACATATTCTCAAATCTTCTCAATTCTTGATATTCAATTTATATGTTTACTCAAGAATAATTTACTGCTATTCTTACGATAGAACGTACCTGAATAGTGGAATAAAAAGATTATAATATTCGACTTCCCACCCGACTTCCGCTGCTACTATCTGCTCACATCAGAAATAAATATAGTATTTCCAAAATAAATTCCAAAATCCAAAATCAATAACTGACTAATTTATCTTATTCAACAATCCTATTTAACTATAATATAATATATGAATATATTTTTGATACACCATTTCTATTCACCCCAATTTCTGTATAATTCATTTCAATTGAAATTTTTATATATTTCCAAATCTTCTATATCAAGATGCAACAAGCGCATCTCCATGTTTGTTATTTTTTTAAATACAAGTGTAAAGTTGTTGTAGTGCTTAATCAAATATCCAGTCTTAATCCGTTTCAACAAATACAACAGACACAAGTTCCTATTTATTTTACTCTTATGTAGGAATATAATGCCCTATGTGGAAATAACATGCTACTACTCCATCTTACTCACAAATAGTTTATAACAAAAGAAATTTTAAATAGAAAAGTCATTATCAACGAGAACAAACCATAAGCTTCGAATGTAAGATTTAAAGCTTTAATTAATAAACAACTATGGTCTACTCAAATAAGAACAGGCACTTCTAACGTATTCATGTACCGTAGCAAATCTAAAATAATTCGAACCGTGAAACACGTGAATAACTTGTGGAAAAATATCAGGTGAAACATACCTCAAATTCAAACTAGCGGTACAGAGGTTTCTATGTCCATACAGTTAACAAATTTAAAAATTTTGAAACTGGTTATGGAGAAATAGTCTGTCCTTTTCCCCTCAGTAGCTATCGTGTCTTCATGGAAAAGATAAATGGCTATCGTGTCAAAATATTGCAATTGAAGATAAGTACTAACATTTGTCTGGAATGCTCAAATATGGTGATGAATTTATTTTATTCTTCTTATTATAATTATTTACTATGTCCATTTTTTTTAAGATCATTAATTACTTCTCTTAATCTTTACGGGTTAGTAAATACTTCTATTAATCTTTACGGGTGTTACACTAAAGCAGTGAGTATGCCATTGGGCAGTCACTTCAAGTTATCCAATGATCAGCCGCTGAAGACGGATGAGGAGAGAAACTTCATGGCTCATGTCCTTTTGTCTCAGCCATTGGAAGTCTTATGTATGACATGGTCTGTACAAGACCAGATATTGGTCATGCAGTGGGAGCTTTTAGCAGATTTATGGCAAATCCCAGAAAGACCCACTGGCAAGCGGTGAAATGGATCATGAGGTATCTACGAGGTACTAAAGACAAGTATTTAGTCTTTGGAAAGGGAGAAACAGAAATCCAAGACTACGTAGATGCAGACTTTGTTGGCGAAATCAATCGTAGAAGAAGTACTTCAGGTTATGTCTTCACGATAGGAAACACATCAGTTAGTTGGATATCGCAGATACAGAAGATTGCAGTTTTATCAACTACAGAAGCTGAGTATACCGTGACTGAGGCTAACAAGGAAATGATATGGTTAGAAGGATTGTTAACATAATTGGGATTCAATCAAGTAAAGAATGTATTGTATAGTGACAGTCGGAGTGTGATTCATCTGGCAAAGAATTCAGCATTCCATTCAAGAACAAAACATATTGGATTACGCTATCACTTCATCATATCTATGTTAGAGGAATGTGTATTGAAAGTCGAGAAAATCCAAGGCAGTAACAATCCAGCGGATATGTTAACAAAGGTAACCACCATTGACAAGCAGAAGATATCTACAGCTTCAGTTGGTCTTCAAGAATGAAGACAAGATCGAGCACACCACTGATCACAGATGTAGCATGCATGTCTCCAAGTGGGAGATTGTTCTCCACTTGAGACAACTTAGCAACCAAGTTTGAAGTCTACAACTGGGAGCAACTTTGAAGTCCACAAGTTGCCCAAGTTTGAACATTCCAAATTGTAATCATTTTACACCATGATTTTCATGATTTCACACCAAGATTTTTCTTGGTTTTACGCCATGTTTTTCTCCTATAAATAGTCAAGAAATGTGCTCATTTCTATCACAACACAAATCAAAAGTTCAGTAAGCTTTGATAGAAAACAAAGTGTGATTGAGAGAGTTTGAGTTGAGTTGAGCAAGTTTGCTCATTCTCCAAGAGTTGTGACTTTGTACTCCTCTTGTAATCTCTTCATATTTGATATAGTGGAGTGTATGTGCTTCGTGGATGTAGGTGAGTTTTGCCGAACCACGTAAATCTTTGTGTCCCTATTTATGTGTGCGCGTTATTTTTCCTGTCCATTTAGCTCCTGTAACTTCCGTAAAAACATGACAATAATCATTGTTCCTTATATATATATATATATATATATATATATATATATATATATATATAATGTGATATGTTATTCTCCGTGTTCGGTAGATTTAAATGTATGCGAAAAATAAAAGAAAGAAACCAAGATTTTTTACGTGGAAAACCTTCGAATTGAAGGAAAAACCACGGGACATAGTCCAGTATAATTTGTAATAATAACAATCGAAATTGTTACAGGACTTTTGACGCAATATATATAAGTGAAAAATTACACAAGGATATCTGAAAAAATAACAAGAGATGACCGAATAGACAAAATAATGCTCTCTTCGGATTCTCTTTTGCATAAAAAGTCCCACCCCCTTAATGAAACTCTAAGCGTCTATTTATAGGGCCAATTTCAGTGTTTAATTGGCGGGAAAGCTAGAACACGATCTCCCCTGATCGTGGTGTTAATGTGGCGAGTGTGTCCGAGAAATCCGCACCCCATTACCGCATGTTTTTCTCCGCCGGTTAATATGTTGGTTACAACCGGGTCTTTTGCTAGTCTGTGACCATTATACCGAGCAGGGTTTAATAGCGTTCGGCTACCTTGTGCTCGGATGTTGCTTATTCGGATATTTTTTTTGATATCTGTTTGTTTGGCTTCTTGCAGGGGATTTTACCCGAGAAAGCTAATATGTCATATGACATCACCTCACCCCCTTGAAGTAAATCAAGACGAGAACATTGAAGTCTTGTTTTATTATCTTCGGGTAAAATTCTAACTTGACCTGCTCGGGGGTTTTTGCCGCTCTTTTTTCTCGCTCAAAATTTTCAAATGATGTGCGACGTTTCATTTTCTGAGGCACATCTATGACAGTCCATTCAACTTATTTTGGACGGTGTGGAAAACCCAAGAAAGCTAATATGTCATATGACATCACCTCACCCCCTTGAAGTAAAGCAAGACGAGAACATTGAAGTCTTGTTTTATTATTTTCGGGTAAAATTCTAACTTGACCAAGATTTTTTACGTGGAAAACCCTCGAATTGAAGAAAAAACCACGGGACATAGTCCAGTATAATTTGTAATAATAACAATCGAAATTGCTACAGGACTTTTGACGCAATATATATAAGTGAAAAATTATTACACAAGGATATCTGAAAAAATAACAAGAGATGACCGAATAGACAAAATAATGCTCTCTTCGGATTCTCTTTTGCATAAAAAGTCCCACCCCCTTAATGAAACTCTAAGCGTCTATTTATAGGGCCAATTTCAGTGTTTAATTGGCGGGAAAGCTAGAACACGATCTCCCCTGATCGTGGTGTTAATGTGGCGAGTGTGTCCGAGAAATCCGCACCCCATTACCGCATGTTTTTCTCCGCCGGTTAATTTGTTGGTTACAACCGGGTCTTCTGCTAGTCTGTGACCATTATACCGAGCAGGGTTTAATAGCGTTCGGCTACCTTGTGCTCGGATGTTGCTTATTCGGATATTTTTTTCGATATCTGTTTGTTTGGCTTCTTGCAGGGGATTTTACCCGAGAAAGCTAATATGTCATATGACATCACCTCACCCCCTTGAAGTAAAGCAAGACGAGAACATTGAAGTCTTGTTTTATTATCTTCGGGTAAAATTCTAACTTGACCTGCTCGGGGGTTTTTGCCGCTCTTTTTTCTCGCTCAAATTTTCAAATGATGTGCGACGTTTCATTTTCTGAGGCACATCTATGACAGTCCATTCAACTTATTTTGGACGGTGTGGAAAACCCAAGAAAGCTAATATGTCATATGACATCACCTCACCCCCTTGAAGTAAAGCAAGACGAGAACATTGAAGTCTTGTTTTATTATTTTCGGGTAAAATTCTAACTTGACCAAGATTTTTTACGTGGAAAACCCTCGAATTGAAGGAAAAACCACGGGACATAGTCCAGTATAATTTGTAATAATAGCAATCGAAATTGTTACAGGACTTTTGACGCAATATATATAAGTGAAAAATTATTACACAAGGATATCTGAAAAATAACAAGAGATGACCGAATAGACAAAATAATGCTCTCTTCGGATTCTCTTTTGCATAAAAAGTCCCACCCCCTTAATGAAACTCTAAGCGTCTATTTATAGGGCCAATTTCAGTGTATAATTGGCGGGAAAGCTAGAACACAATCTCCCGTGATCGTGGTGTTAATGTGGCGAGTGTGTCCGAGAAATCCGCACCCCATTACCGCATGTTTTTCTCCGCCGGTTAATTTGTTGGTTACAACCGGGTCTTCTGCTAGTCTGTGACCATTATACCGAGCAGGGTTTAATAGCGTTCGGCTACCTTGTGCTCGGATGTTGCTTATTCGGATATTTTTTTCGATATCTGTTTGTTTGGCTTCTTGCAGGGGATTTTACCCGAGAAAGCTAATATGTCATATGACATCACCTCACCCCCTTGAAGTAAAGCAAGACGAGAACATTGAAGTCTTGTTTTATTATCTTCGGGTAAAATTCTAACTTGACCTGCTCGGGGGTTTTTGCCGCTCTTTTTTCTCGCTCAAATTTTCAAATGATGTGCGACGTTTCATTTTCTGAGGCACATCTATGACAGTCCATTCAACTTATTTTGGACGGTGTGGAAAACCCAAGAAAGCTAATATGTCATATGACATCACCTCACCCCCTTGAAGTAAAGCAAGACGAGAACATTGAAGTCTTGTTTTATTATTTTCGGGTAAAATTCTAACTTGACCAAGATTTTTTACGTGGAAAACCCTCGAATTGAAGGAAAAACCACGGGACATAGTCCAGTATAATTTGTAATAATAGCAATTGAAATTGTTACAGGACTTTTGACGCAATATATATAAGTGAAAAATTATTACACAAGGATATCTGAAAAAATAACAAGAGATGACCGAATAGACAAAATAATGCTCTCTTCGGATTCTCTTTTGCATAAAAAGTCCCACCCCCTTAATGAAACTCTAAGCGTCTATTTATAGGGCCAATTTCAGTGTTTAATTGGCGGGAAAGCTAGAACACGATCTCCCCTGATCGTGGTGTTAATGTGGCGAGTGTGTCCGAGAAATCCGCACCCCATTACCGCATGTTTTTCTCCGCCGGTTAATTTGTTGGTTACAACCGGGTCTTCTGCTAGTCTGTGACCATTATACCAAGCAGGGTTTAATAGCGTTCGGCTACCTTGTGCTCGGATGTTGCTTATTCGGATATTTTTTTTCGGTATCTGTTTGTTTGGCTTCTTGCAGGGGATTTTACCCGAGAAAGCTAATATGTCATATGACATCACCTAACCCCCTTGAAGTAAAGCAAGACGAGAACATTGAAGTCTTGTTTTATTATCTTCGGGTAAAATTCTAACTTGACCTGCTCGGGGGTTTTTGCCGCTCTTTTTTCTCGCTCAAAATTTTCAAATGATGTGCGACGTTTCATTTTCTGAGGCACATCTATGACAGTCCATTCAACTTATTTTGGACGGTGTGGAAAACCCAAGAAAGCTAATATGTCATATGACATCACCTCACCCCCTTGAAGTAAAGCAAGACGAGAACATTGAAGTCTTGTTTTATTATTTTCGGGTAAAATTCTAACTTGACCAAGATTTTTTACGTGGAAAACCCTCGAATTGAAGGAAAAACCACGGGACATAGTCCAGTATAATTTGTAATAATAGCAATCGAAATTGTTACAGGACTTTTGACGCAATATATATAAGTGAAAAATTATTACACAAGGATATCTGAAAAAATAACAAGAGATGACCGAATAGACAAAATAATGCTCTCTTCGGATTCTCTTTTGCATAAAAAGTCCCACCCCCTTAATGAAACTCTAAGCGTCTATTTATAGGGCCAATTTCAGTGTTTAATTGGCGGGAAAGCTAGAACACGATCTCCCCTGATCGTGGTGTTAATGTGGCGAGTGTGTCCGAGAAATCCGCACCCCATTACCGCATGTTTTTCTCCGCCGGTTAATTTGTTGGTTACAACCGGGTCTTCTGCTAGTCTGTGACCATTATACCGAGCAGGGTTTAATAGCGTTCGGCTAATTTGTGCTCGGATGTTGCTTATTCGGATATTTTTTTTCGATATCTGTTTGTTTGGCTTCTTGCAGGGGATTTTACCCGAGAAAGCTAATATGTCATATGACATCACCTCACCCCCTTGAAGTAAAGCAAGACGAGAACATTGAAGTCTTGTTTTATTATCTTCGGGTAAAATTCTAACTTGACCTGCTCGGGGGTTTTTGCCGCTCTTTTTTCTCGCTCAAATTTTCAAATGATGTGCGACGTTTCATTTTCTGAGGCACATCTATGACAGTCCATTCAACTTATTTTGGACGGTGTGGAAAACCCAAGAAAGCTAATAAGTCATATGACATCACCTCACCCCCTTGAAGTAAAGCAAGACGAGAACATTGAAGTCTTGTTTTATTATTTTCGGGTAAAATTCTAACTTGACCAAGATTTTTTACGTGGAAAACCCTCGAATTGAAGGAAAAACCATGGGACATAGTCCAGTATAATTTGTAATAATAACAATCGAAATTGTTACAGGACTTTTGACGCAATATATATAAGTGAAAAATTATTACACAAGGATATCTGAAAAAATAACAAGAGATGACCGAATAGACAAAATAATGCTCTCTTCGGATTCTCTTTTGCATAAAAAGTCCCACCCCCTTAATGAAACTCTAAGCGTCTATTTATAGGGCCAATTTCAGTGTTTAATTTGCGGGAAAGCTAGAACACAATCTCCCGTGATCGTGGTGTTAATGTGGCGAGTGTGTCCGAGAAATCCGCACCCCATTACCCCATGTTTTTCTCCGCCGGTTAATTTGTTGGTTACAACCGGGTCTTCTGCTAGTCTGTGACCATTATACCGAGCAGGGTTTAATAGCTTTCGGCTAACTTGTGCTCGGATGTTGCTTATTCGGATATTTTTTTCGATATCTGTTTGTTTGGCTTCTTGCAGGGGATTTTACCCGAGAAAGCTAATATGTCATATGACATCACCTCACCCCCTTGAAGTAAAGCAAGACGAGAACATTGAAGTCTTGTTTTATTATCTTCGGGTAAAATTCTAACTTGACCTGCTCGGGGGTTTTCGCCGCTCTTTTTTCTCGCTCAAATTTTCAAATGATGTGCGACGTTTCATTTTCTGAGGCACATCTATGACAGTCCATTCAACTTATTTTGGACGGTGTGGAAAACCCAAGAAAGCTAATATGTCATATGACATCACCTCACCCCCTTGAAGTAAAGCAAGACGAGAACATTGAAGTCTTGTTTTATTATTTTCGGGTAAAATTCTAACTTGACCAAGATTTTTTACGTGGAAAACCCTCGAATTGAAGGAAAAACCACGGGACATAGTCCAGTATAATTTGTAATAATAACAATCGAAATTGTTACAGGACTTTTGACGCAATATATATAAGTGAAAAATTATTACACAAGGATATCTGAAAAAATAACAAGAGATGACCGAATAGACAAAATAATGCACTCTTCGGATTCTCTTTTGCATAAAAAGTCCCACCCCCTTAATGAAACTCTAAGCGTCTATTTATAGGGCCAATTTCAGTGTTTAATTGGCGGGAAAGCTAGAACACAATCTCCCGTGATCGTGGTGTTAATGTGGCGAGTGTGTCCGAGAAATCCGCACCCCATTACCGCATGTTTTTCTCCGCCGGTTAATTTGTTGGTTACAACCGGGTCTTCTGCTAGTCTGTGACCATTATACCGAGCAGGGTTTAATAGCGTTCGGCTACCTTGTGCTCGGATGTTGCTTATTCGGATATTTTTTTCGATATCTGTTTGTTTGGCTTCTTGCAGGGGATTTTACCCGAGAAAGCTAATATGTCATATGACATCACCTCACCCCCTTGAAGTAAAGCAAGACGAGAACATTGAAGTCTTGTTTTATTATCTTCGGGTAAAATTCTAACTTGACCTGCTCGGGGGTTTTTGCCGCTCTTTTTTCTCGCTCAAAATTTTCAAATGATGTGCGACGTTTCATTTTCTGAGGCACATCTATGACAGTCCATTCAACTTATTTTGGACGGTGTGGAAAACCCAAGAAAGCTAATATGTCATATGACATCACCTCACCCCCTTGAAGTAAAGCAAGACGAGAACATTGAAGTCTTGTTTTATTATTTTCGGGTAAAATTCTAACTTGACCAAGATTTTTTACGTGGAAAACCCTCGAATTGAAGGAAAAACCACGGGACATAGTCCAGTATAATTTGTAATAATAGCAATCGAAATTGTTACAGGACTTTTGACGCAATATATATAAGTGAAAAATTATTACACAAGGATATCTGAAAAAATAACAAGAGATGACCGAATAGACAAAATAATGCTCTCTTCGGATTCTCTTTTGCATAAAAAGTCCCACCCCCTTAATGAAACTCTAAGCGTCTATTTATAGGGCCAATTTCAGTGTTTAATTGGCGGGAAAGCTAGAATACGATCTCCCCTGATCGTGGTGTTACTGTGGCGAGTGTGTCCGAGAAATCCGCACCCCATTACCGCATGTTTTTCTCCGCCGGTTAATTTGTTGGTTACAACCGGGTCTTCTGCTAGTCTGTGACCATTATACCGAGCAGGGTTTAATAGCGTTCGGCTAATTTGTGCTCGGATGTTGCTTATTCGGATATTTTTTTCGATATCTGTTTGTTTGGCTTCTTGCAGGGGATTTTACCCGAGAAAGCTAATATGTCATATGACATCACCTCACCCCCTTGAAGTAAAGCAAGACGAGAACATTGAAGTCTTGTTTTATTATCTTCGGGTAAAATTCTAACTTGACCTGCTCGGGGGTTTTTGCCGCTCTTTTTTCTCGCTCAAATTTTCAAATGATGTGCGACGTTTCATTTTCTGAGGCACATCTATGACAGTCCATTCAACTTATTTTGGACGGTGTGGAAAACCCAAGAAAGCTAATATGTCATATGACATCACCTCACCCCCTTGAAGTAAAGCAAGACGAGAACATTGAAGTCTTGTTTTATTATTTTCGGGTAAAATTCTAACTTGACCAAGATTTTTTACGTGGAAAACCCTCGAATTGAAGGAAAAACCACGGGACATAGTCCAGTATAATTTGTAATAATAGCAATCGAAATTGTTACAGGACTTTTGACGCAATATATATAAGTGAAAAATTATTACACAAGGATATCTGAAAAAATAACAAGAGATGACCGAATAGACAAAATAATGCTCTCTTCGGATTCTCTTTTGCATAAAAAGTCCCACCCCCTTAATGAAACTCTAAGCGTCTATTTATAGGGCCAATTTCAGTGTTTAATTGGCGGGAAAGCTAGAACACGATCTCCCCTGATCGTGGTGTTAATGTGGCGAGTGTGTCCGAGAAATCCGCACCCCATTACCGCATGTTTTTCTCCGCCGGTTAATTTGTTGGTTACAACCGGGTCTTCTGCTAGTCTGTGACCATTATACCAAGCAGGGTTTAATAGCGTTCGGCTACCTTGTGCTCGGATGTTGCTTATTCGGATATTTTTTTTCGGTATCTGTTTGTTTGGCTTCTTGCAGGGGATTTTACCCGAGAAAGCTAATATGTCATATGACATCACCTAACCCCCTTGAAGTAAAGCAAGACGAGAACATTGAAGTCTTGTTTTATTATCTTCGGGTAAAATTCTAACTTGACCTGCTCGGGGGTTTTCGCCGCTCTTTTTTCTCGCACAAATTTTCAAATGATGTGCGACGTTTCATTTTCTGAGGCACATCTATGACAGTCCATTCAACTTATTTTGGACGGTGTGGAAAACCCAAGAAAGCTAATATGTCATATGACATCACCTCACCCCCTTGAAGTAAAGCAAGACGAGAACATTGAAGTCTTGTTTTATTATTTTCGGGTAAAATTCTAACTTGACCAAGATTTTTTACGTGGAAAACCCTCGAATTGAAGGAAAAACCACGGGACATAGTCCAGTATAATTTGTAATAATAGCAATCGAAATTGTTACAGGACTTTTGACGCAATATATATAAGTGAAAAATTATTACACAAGGATATCTGAAAAAATAACAAGAGATGACCGAATAGACAAAATAATGCTCTCTTCGGATTCTCTTTTGCATAAAAAGTCCCACCCCCTTAATGAAACTCTAAGCGTCTATTTATAGGGCCAATTTCAGTGTTTAATTGGCGGGAAAGCTAGAACACGATCTCCCCTGATCGTGGTGTTAATGTGGCGAGTGTGTCCGAGAAATCCGCACCCCATTACCGCATGTTTTTCTCCGCCGGTTAATTTGTTGGTTACAACCGGGTCTTCTGCTAGTCTGTGACCATTATACCGAGCAGGGTTTAATAGCGTTCGGCTAATTTGTGCTCGGATGTTGCTTATTCGGATATTTTTTTCGATATCTGTTTGTTTGGCTTCTTGCAGGGGATTTTACCCGAGAAAGCTAATATGTCATATGACATCACCTCACCCCCTTGAAGTAAAGCAAGACGAGAACATTGAAGTCTTGTTTTATTATCTTCGGGTAAAATTCTAACTTGACCTGCTCGGGGGTTTTTGCCGCTCTTTTTTCTCGCTCAAATTTTCAAATGATGTGCGACGTTTCATTTTCTGAGGCACATCTATGACAGTCCATTCAACTTATTTTGGACGGTGTGGAAAACCCAAGAAAGCTAATATGTCATATGACATCACCTCACCCCCTTGAAGTAAAGCAAGACGAGAACATTGAAGTCTTGTTTTATTATTTTCGGGTAAAATTCTAACTTGACCAAGATTTTTTACGTGGAAAACCCTCGAATTGAAGGAAAAACCACGGGACATAGTCCAGTATAATTTGTAATAATAGCAATTGAAATTGTTACAGGACTTTTGACGCAATATATATAAGTGAAAAATTATTACACAAGGATATCTGAAAAAATAACAAGAGATGACCGAATAGACAAAATAATGCTCTCTTCGGATTCTCTTTTGCATAAAAAGTCCCACCCCCTTAATGAAACTCTAAGCGTCTATTTATAGGGCCAATTTCAGTGTTTAATTGGCGGGAAAGCTAGAACACGATCTCCCCTGATCGTGGTGTTAATGTGGCGAGTGTGTCCGAGAAATCCGCACCCCATTACCGCATGTTTTTCTCCGCCGGTTAATTTGTTGGTTACAACCGGGTCTTCTGCTAGTCTGTGACCATTATACCAAGCAGGGTTTAATAGCGTTCGGCTACCTTGTGCTCGGATGTTGCTTATTCGGATATTTTTTTTCGGTATCTGTTTGTTTGGCTTCTTGCAGGGGATTTTACCCGAGAAAGCTAATATGTCATATGACATCACCTAACCCCCTTGAAGTAAAGCAAGACGAGAACATTGAAGTCTTGTTTTATTATCTTCGGGTAAAATTCTAACTTGACCTGCTCGGGGGTTTTTGCCGCTCTTTTTTCTCGCTCAAAATTTTCAAATGATGTGCGACGTTTCATTTTCTGAGGCACATCTATGACAGTCCATTCAACTTATTTTGGACGGTGTGGAAAACCCAAGAAAGCTAATATGTCATATGACATCACCTCACCCCCCTTGAAGTAAAGCAAGACGAGAACATTGAAGTCTTGTTTTATTATTTTCGGGTAAAATTCTAACTTGACCAAGATTTTTTACGTGGAAAACCCTCGAATTGAAGGAAAAACCACGGGACATAGTCCAGTATAATTTGTAATAATAGCAATCGAAATTGTTACAGGACTTTTGACGCAATATATATAAGTGAAAAATTATTACACAAGGATATCTGAAAAAATAACAAGAGATGACCGAATAGACAAAATAATGCTCTCTTCGGATTCTCTTTTGCATAAAAAGTCCCACCCCCTTAATGAAACTCTAAGCGTCTATTTATAGGGCCAATTTCAGTGTTTAATTGGCGGGAAAGCTAGAACACGATCTCCCCTGATCGTGGTGTTAATGTGGCGAGTGTGTCCGAGAAATCCGCACCCCATTACCGCATGTTTTTCTCCGCCGGTTAATTTGTTGGTTACAACCGGGTCTTCTGCTAGTCTGTGACCATTATACCGAGCAGGGTTTAATAGCGTTCGGCTAATTTGTGCTCGGATGTTGCTTATTCGGATATTTTTTTCGATATCTGTTTGTTTGGCTTCTTGCAGGGGATTTTACCCGAGAAAGCTAATATGTCATATGACATCACCTCACCCCCTTGAAGTAAAGCAAGACGAGAACATTGAAGTCTTGTTTTATTATCTTCGGGTAAAATTCTAACTTGACCTGCTCGGGGGTTTTTGCCGCTCTTTTTTCTCGCTCAAAATTTTCAAATGATGTGCGACGTTTCATTTTCTGAGGCACATCTATGACAGTCCATTCAACTTATTTTGGACGGTGTGGAAAACCCAAGAAAGCTAATATGTCATATGACATCACCTCACCCCCTTGAAGTAAAGCAAGACGAGAACATTGAAGTCTTGTTTTATTATTTTCGGGTAAAATTCTAACTTGACCAAGATTTTTTACGTGGAAAACCCTCGAATTGAAGGAAAAACCATGGGACATAGTCCAGTATAATTTGTAATAATAACAATCGAAATTGTTACAGGACTTTTGACGCAATATATATAAGTGAAAAATTATTACACAAGGATATCTGAAAAAATAACAAGAGATGACCGAATAGACAAAATAATGCTCTCTTCGGATTCTCTTTTGCATAAAAAGTCCCACCCCCTTAATGAAACTCTAAGCGTCTATTTATAGGGCCAATTTCAGTGTTTAATTGGCGGGAAAGCTAGAACACGATCTCCCCTGATCGTGGTGTTAATGTGGCGAGTGTGTCCGAGAAATCCGCACCCCATTACCGCATGTTTTTCTCCGCCGGTTAATTTGTTGGTTACAACCGGGTCTTCTGCTAGTCTGTGACCATTATACCAAGCAGGGTTTAATAGCGTTCGGCTACCTTGTGCTCGGATGTTGCTTATTCGGATATTTTTTTTCGGTATCTGTTTGTTTGGCTTCTTGCAGGGGATTTTACCCGAGAAATCTAATATGTCATATGACATCACCTCACCCCTTGAAGTAAAGCAAGACGAGAACATTGAAGTCTTGTTTTATTATCTTCGGGTAAAATTCTAACTTGACCTGCTCGGGGGTTTTTGCCGCTCTTTTTTCTCGCTCAAAATTTTCAAATGATGTGCGACGTTTCATTTTCCGAGGCACATCTATGACAGTCCATTCAACTTATTTTGGACGGCGTGGATTTAACGCCTGTTCATGTGGTCCCATCTATAAATACTCCATCATTCCCTTCATTTGTTTCACTTTGCTGCAATCTGCTTCCGAGCTAGCACTAGACGACCGAGCAATTTATCTTCAATCCTTTCCAGCTTCTATCTACCAAGTATGGCCCCTTCTTCGGATGATTCCTCTTTGAAGGCGATAGACATGTATGGCGAGCATGATTAGGGATGGCAATGGGACGGGTCCAAACCCGGACCCGCATTGAACCCGCCCCGTCGGGGTGGGTATGGGACCCGCTTCAACCGGGTTTGGAAGCGGGGCGGGGTGGGTCCTGGGATTGGCCGAACCCGCCCCGGACCCGCCCCGCTATACATTTAAAATTTTTTTTTAGAAAATATGATATTGATTATACATTTTACTTCTTTGATTGAACAATAAAGTGTCATTATTTAATTTTATATCAAAATTCATGTGTTCATGTTAAAGAAGTTGGTCATTTTGAAGGAAATAAGAGCAAATTAATAAATATTTAGTAGTTTAAAGATAGTTTTACAATGTTTATTATAAATATTTACTAGAGAAAACATGAAATTTAATCACAAAACTCAACTTTTGTGTTTCAAATTTGATTTCTAGCTAAATTTTTTTTTTTTAAAAAAACGAAAAAACAAAAAAAACTGGAAACGGGGCGGGGCGGGTAAACCCGCCGGGTTCGCGGGTCTAAGCGGGGCGGGGCGGGTCCGGGTTTTATGTATAGCGGGGCGGGTCGTGGGATTGGCCAAACCCGTCCCATACCCGACCCGTTGCCATTCCTAAGCATGATGAGGAAAGAGCTACTATTCTTTCTCCTCAATCATCGTCCGCCCCAGATAGCGAGAAGACTCTAAGCTCTTTGCCTGCTTCAGCTGCTCGTAAAAAAGAGCAGCGAGTTACCACATAACAAGACTTGATAAATGCCAAAGTCCCCTGGTTCAAAATTTTTGAATCCGAGATTACATCCGACTAGGATCTGTCCTCGTACCAAATGGGGGATTTCTGAGGGGACTTCTATTATTGCTCCCTCTTCAGGATCTCGCCCTCATCTGCCCCCTATGGGATATTTTCCCTTGTACTTAGATCAATTTCGATGGGTACTTCGCTTTCCTGTCCCCTCTTTTTTTTATTGAAGTTGTTTCTTACTTTTCCGTCTCTCTCAGCCAATTATTCTCCAACAGTTATAGATTGATGGCGGGCTTCTTTATAGTTCTTTCTTTTTTGGGATTCACCCCTACTCCCGAACTCTTTCATTGCTTTTCTCAACTGAATACGAAAGAGATCGGTCTTTTCTACTTTTCTTCTCGAATAGGGGTAGGTTTCCTCAAGAAATATCCCTCATCGATAAAGAACCGAAAAAGATTCTACCTTTTCGCTCGTCCACTCCAGCCTTGGGATTGCCCCATGGAGTGGAGAGAGAACCTCCCGAAGGGTAAATTGATCAAGGGACACCTTGAGAAGGAACAGTATCTGTCGGTTTGTTGTAAACTTGGCGATCAGAATTTTAACCTAGCGGAGCTGATTGACGACGGACTGTTGTACTTGTTCCAGCTGAGCCCGAAGGGTGCATCCTTGAAAATGCCCCTCGGTGAGCGTTTAAGAGAACTTTTACTTGTTTGCACATTTTGATTAATATGTTCGGACTTACCTCTATTCACTCATTTCATAAACAAAAAAGATGAAGGCTATAATGGCTGAGAAGTTGAAGGCCCAATCCCAGAAAGGACAAGCTTCGGGATCTTCAGATCTTCCCACTCCTCCTCCATCCAACGAGCCTACACCTGCTCTACCCTCTTCGCCGATCGTTGACATCATTGTATCTCCTGAGGGAGAGGGGACCCTGGCCCACCAAACTCGTAAAAAGGTAATTCCCAAGGGTCGGGGTTCTTCCTCCAAAACCCCGTGCCAAAAAAGCTTCTTCTTCCACCATTCCCCCTGTAACCCGAGTGTGATATCCCCGAAATGATTATTAAGCATTAATTATGTTATGAGGATTATGGTGTTAAATTATGGAGTTGATTTATTTATATTGGGGAAATGCATTTCAGGGAGCATGTGATATATGTTGGGAATTTGGGTTAAGGCATGATTATTTGGGGTGGGTGTTGTTCGTTTTGGTGAAGCATGTTTAATTGGAATTTAAAGTATTTTATTGTTTAAATACTATAAAATATCATGTGAGGATATTTTAATACATCATGCTAAATACCGGGACCAAAACATAACACATCCCCTAACCCATTACCCAACCACCCCCCAACCCATGCTGCAACTGCTGAACCCATACCTCACTTTCCTCACTCTTCTACTCCACTTTTTCATTTCAGAAACCCTCTCCCTTCTCTCCTAAATTTTGTCCCCCACTTCAGCTGCTGGTAGGAGTTGGAAGATCCCAAATTTTTGCTTGGTTGCTAGTTAATAATTTGAGTCAAAAAGAGGTGAGCAATCATGCAGAGATGCTTTGGTTTTGTTGGTTTTGGTTTGTGTTTATCAAGGTATAAATGGCATGCTAGCTTATGTAAGGTTGAATCTTTGATTTAAGGGCTTGCATGGTAGTTTTATGAAGCCCCTAGCAAGTTTATTTGAACATGAAACATGTTTAATTGGGTGGATTTATTGGTGTGAAAAGAGGTGTTCGAAAATCTGGAAAAGAAATATGGTACCCTGTTTTTGAAGAGCTTGAGTGAGTACTGATTTAGTTGGGCGATTTTGATGCATGTGGGTTTAAGTTTGGGAAGAACTTTGTTTTGAATACATGCACGGTAGTACCTTGTAGCTCTTAGCATGTTTGTTCAAGCATGTTGTATGTCTTATATGCTAGATTGGTTGGCTTGAAAATGAGTGCGCGAAAATGCAGGTTGTTCGCGATTTACAGACATGGGCGATCGATCGGTGCATTTTCCCGATCGATCGCGAGCGCCAGAGTGAGAGGCAGTGGCTATTGGCGATCGATCGTGAGTTTGGCGCGATCGATCGGCACAACTTGGGCGATCGATCGGCGAAGACGGAATTTTGAATGTTGAGGCAGTAGCATCTCGCGATCGATCGGGCTTATTGGCGATCGATCGCGAGAAGCCAAATGTGGTGTTTTGAATTATTATTATAGGATTTTTGGTATTGGGCTATTATTGGCATCTAATATTGTGTTGTACACTTGTGTAGAACCTTCACAGATAGCCACACAACGCAGGGGATAAAGTCCTGCAACATACCATATTTTGGAAAGGTACGTAAGCGACGTACGGGCAGCCAACGGTAACGTGTATTATATGTTTGTCGATTTGACATAAGATAAATGCAAGGTTGTGCATTATGAGTACAATACATGTTGTTATGCATTGTTGTTGCATATGTATGTGGTGGAACATTTGGTGTGTATTCCACGAGTCACGGTTATCACAATGATGATTTTAATGCTTACCGATATTATACCGCTAAAAATGTGGAGCGAGGGGTGTAGGTCCGCTTGCACATGGAGGCGAGGTTTATCGCTAAAAATGTGGAGCAAGGGGTGTAGGTCCGCTTGCACATGGAGGCGAGGGTTGTCATACGAAGCGAGGATAGAAATACCGCTTGTATGAAGAAGCGAGGGGCATTAAAATACACCGATGATAAACTGACTAAGGATTGAAGTAAAGATTTAAGAAGTGAAGATATGTCATGACATTTATTTAAAGAAGCCATAATATCATATATTGATTTGATTATGAGTTATGGTACAGGGACAACCAAAATGGGCGTTTTAAATGCATTGGAATTCAGAAAGTATCCTATGCCTATGATTTATGCATTTATGCTTTACATTCATATTATGTTGAATATGAACTATGATATGCTCATGTGTTGGGGGTTGTCTTTGTAGGTGCTTTTACCATGGAGAACCAGGGTCGGGGTTGATACGCTGAGCTGTAAGGAGTGCTACAGGATTAGCAGAACAGAAATTCCTTTTGTATAGTTTCTACAAAGTGTAGAGTAAAGCTATAATTTAGTACATTTTGTTAGGAATGTGTATAATTCCTTTTTGAACTTTCGGTACTGTAATCTCTTAAGCTCAGGATTATCAACACGGCTTAATACTCTGATTTATGAATGATTAGTTCTCTTAATTGCACCTTAGCATCTTGTTTAGATAACGGGGTCTCACACCGAGCTTCTTCCCAACCTGCTCCGGGTGGTCCGAACGCTTCTCGGCCCACCTCGAGATACCACATACCCACCTGGATCTATTCTCCCAATGTTATCCTCCTGAAAAAACCAGACCCAATATTTCCCAATCCATCCTCTAATCAACTCCTCCGACCGCAAATGTGGGGTCTTCCCACCTTAACAGTATTTTAGAGACATAAGAAGGACTAATCATGCAATAATAACATCTTAGGGTTCTAGTTGTTACATGAGCTAACAGAATTACAGGTCAAATAAAACTTCAAAGCTTATTAGTTACATTCCAATAATGAATGTTAACATGTTAGATTTATACTACTCCTACAGTAGATACTAAACAGAAGCTGAATCCTACACGTTCCTGTGTTCCTCGTAGCTCACTGCTCAACCCGAACCCCTTAGTCTTTTAGTCCAAAAGCGTACCTACAGGAACAACCCATCATGAGCATTTACATCATTACTTAACATCATAAGGCAATGGCGTATAAATAAATGCATGAAAATAATTGGTAACGTATACTTCCTGGTTAATCGCATTAACCCTCTTTGGTTGTCCCTGTTTCATAGTCATGCATAAAATCATAAATTCTTGACATGAATGATTAAAATCATCATCTTATAAATATTATCATCTTATAGCATCATCATCATATAAGCATCATCATCTTGTAATTATCATTATCTTATAACATCATCATCATATAAGCATCATCATCTTGTAATTATCATTATCTTATAACATCATCATCATATGAGCATCATCATTTTATAGCATCATCATCTTGTAGCATCATCATCTTATAGCATCATCGTCTTGTAGCATTATCATCTTATAGCATCATCATCTTATAACGTCATAACAAAATATAACAGTAAATGTGCGACATCTTAGTTAAGTGAACATGCTGGTTATTCGTTACTTCTTGTTGTTGTTCCTGATTCATAATCATGCATATGGGCATCTTACCCTGTGGCATCTTACCACATTATAAACATCGCATGGCCTCTTACCATGTGGGGCATCTTACCCCGTGGCATCTTACCACAAATAAACATCGCATGGCCTCTTACCATGTGGGGCATCTTACCCCGAGGCATCTTACCACAAATAAACATCGCATGGCCTCTTACCATGTGGGGCATCTTACCCCGTGGCATCTTACCACAAATAAACATCGTATGACCTCTTACCATGTGGGGCATCTTACCCCGTGGCATCTGACCACAAATAAACATTGCATCACATCATCATATAAACATCGTATAAACATCATCGTATAAACATCGTATAAACATCATCGTATAAACATCGTATAAACATCATCATATAAACATCGTATAAACATCATCGTATAAACATCGTATAAACATCATCATATAAACATCGTATAAACATCATCATTTCATCGTATATATTCATGCGATAAATGCATAGTCATAGTGTAGGGATGTGTTTTACCGTCCGATGCCCGTACGTCTCTTACGTACCTTTTCAAAAGGAGGAGGAGTCAACAGACTTATCTCCTTGATTGTGCTGGTACCTGGGGTGGCTCTACAAGACCACACATTACTATATTAGATGCCTCAATACCATCTCACATCATAAACTTAACAAAATAAAACATCATTTTATTTTTCAACATTCTGCCTCTCTCGATAGATCGGCCCCGAGGTCTCGATCGATCGAGAAACTGTGCACAACAGTGCTCAACCATTCTGCCTCGATCGATCGATCGAAACATTTTACCGATCGATCGAGGAGCTTCACCGATCGATCGAGAAATCCATCGATCGATCGGCACCTGAAATTCAAAACATGCTTTAAACATTCTGTCTCGCTCGATCGATCGGGACCAAATCTTGATCGATCGAGAGCTCTGGAAAATCGGGACTTCCCCAGATTTTTGAGTACCTCATTTCACACCATCATTTCTACTTCATAAGGCGTAAAACATGCCTGAGCAAAGATGTTACAAGCTTCATAAAACTACCATGCATGTATTTAAATCAAAGGTTTAACAAAACCTAAGCTAACATGCTTCATAACATCATCATAATCTTCATCCTCAACCAACCTATACAGAAAACAGAGCGTGTTCCTCTTTGCCCAGATTTTCGAGCACATAGATCCATAACTAGAAATCTATCGCATAAAACATGTAACATGCTCGAACAACCATGCTAGTAGTTACATAATACTACCATGTAAGCATTCATAACAAGGTTTCACCCAAACCTACACTTAACATGCATAAGAATCATCCCACCAAACCCAAACTTAACCAAAACTCAGAAAAGCAAAGTACTCACTTACCCCTCTCTTTTTGCTCCTCTTCTTGCAAGGTTTTTACACCTAATAATTCCAGCTTTTCCCCCTTAATTTGCAGCACTTCAGGGACGAAAAGAGGGGAAAGGAAGAGGGAAAGGAGGAGGAGAGAAGGAGATGGAGGTTGATTGAGTGGTAGCATGGGTTGCACAAGTGGGGGGTATGGGTTGAACAAGTGGGGGGGGGGGGGGGGGGGGGTGGGCGACTTTGGGGGTGGGGTGGTGAGGGTTGGGTGGTCATGTGGTGTTTAATCGTGTCCCGGTATTTAGCACGATGTATTAAAAATATCCTAACTCGATATTTTTCATCTTCATTTAATTAATACATCCTTTAAAACACCCAACATGTTCCCCACATCATATCATAATTATACTCCCCAATTTAAATACACCACAACCCTTAAACATAACATAAATCGTCATCATAGCACATAATCATATAACATTTCGGGGGTATTACATTACTCCCCTACTTATAAGATTTCGTCCTCGAAATCCACATGCATCATCATATCGAAACTAAACATAAAAACATACCAGAGAATAGTTCCGGATAGTGCTGCACCATATGCCGTTCCGTCTCCCATGTAGCCTCCTCGACACCCCGACGATCCCACTGAACTTTGACCATTGGTATAACTTTGCTTCGTAGTCTGCGATCCTCTCGATCCAGAATTCTGATTGGTCGTTCAACGTAGGACACATCTGAGTCTAACTGAACTTCTGTAGACTGTAAGACATGAGACGGGTCTGGCTCAACTTCCGTAACATGGAGACATGAAAAACATCATGTATGCCAGACAAGGATGGCGGTAGAGCCAAACGATAAGCCAATGTACCGATTCGCTGCAACACTTCATATGGCCCGACATACCTTGGAGATAACTTCCCTCGCATCCCAAAACGAACCATACCCCTGAAGGGCGAGATCTTTAAGAAGACCCTGTCTCCTATCTGGAATTCCAGTGGTCGTCGCCACTTATTGGCATAGGCTGCTTGCCTATCATGGGTTGCTTTCATCTTTTGGCGTATCATCTTAATCTTTTCTTCCATGTCCTTTATCATATCCGGTCCTTCGACCGCTTTGCTAGTCAAGTCCTCCCAATACAGCGGTGATCTACATCGTCGTCCATACAGAGCTTCAAAAGGAGCCATTTGAATGCTCGTCTTATAGCTGTTAATACAGGAGAACTCCATCATTGGCACCGAATCTCGCCACGGAGTATCAAACTCCAAAATACATGCCCTCAACATGTCTTCGAGCGTCTGAATGGTATGCTCTGTTTGGCCGTCTGTCTGAGGGCGATAGGCAGTACTCAGTCTTACCTCTGTGCCCAAAGCTGTCTGGAGACCCTCCCAGAAATGTGAAGTGAACCTTGGGTCTCTGTCAGACATAATCGAGACTGGAACTTCATGCAACCTCACCACATCCCACACATATGATTGGGCCATCTTTAGATACGTAAAAGTCATACAGTAGGGGATGAAGTGAGCTACCTTCGTTAGCCTATCCTTGATCACCCAGATCGTATCAAATCCAGAGTCCGTCCTTGGTAAGTGGGTCACAAAGTCCATAATGACATGCCTCCACTTCCACTTAGGTACCTTCAAGCTCTTCAGCTCGCCACCAGGCCTCTGCTTTTCTGCCTTTACCTATTGGCAGATCAAACATCCTTTAACGAAAGCGATCACAGCGCACTTCATGCGTCTTCACCAGAACTGACCACTTAGGTCCTTACACATTTTCCTTCCTCCTGGGTGGATACTGAACCGACTACTATGAGCCCGTTCCGATATTCCTTTAAGCAACTCCGGCGTATCTGGGACTACCCATCGGTTGCCCAGCCTCAAGGAATCATCTTCTGCCATTCTGAACTTTGATGTCTGTCCTCGAAGTACTAAAAACGACCACCTCTAAACCTCATCATCTGACCTCTGGCTTTCCTAATAGCCTCAAATATGTCTGGCTCAGCCAACAAGGTCGACACTTGCACCGGCGACGTGTCCACATCAAAATCATAGCCCAAATGGCAACAAGAGGTCATCATAGCTGATAAATTCATGACATCCAACTTCCTTGTCGCATATTCATCTCAGCCTGTGTGAACAAAACTCCAGGCTCTTATGGTCCGTGTAGATGGTAAACGACGTACCATGCAAGTAATGCCTATGCCTCCAAATCTTCAAAGCAAGTATAACGGCTGCCAGCTCCAAATCATGGACTGGGTACCCATCCTCATGTGGTTGCACTGCCTCGATGCATAAGCCACCACATGCTTATTTTGCATCAACACACAGTCCAAACCCTGCAGTGATGCATTCGTGTACAAGTCATCCCTCTTATTCTTAGAAGGAATCACCAACATAGATGTCGTAGTCAAACGATGCTTCAATTCTTGGAAGCTTTCCTCACAAGCTTCGGACCAATAGAACGACGTTCCTTTCTGAGTCAGCTGTGCCAGGGGTCTGGCAATACCTAAGGATCCGGAGTACTGTTCCCAAGTGCTTCACGTGTCCCTCTTCAGTTCGAGAGTAAATAAGCATATCGTTCATGAAAACTATGACGAACTGATCCAAACATGGTTGGAGCACCCTGTTCATCAGGCTCATAAAATAACTGGGGCATTCGTCACCCTAAAAGGCATGACTAAGAATCCGTAGTGCCCATATCTAGTCCTGGAAGCTGTCTTCTGTACATCATCCTCTTGAACTCGAATCTGATGATATCCGACCTCAGATCGATCTTACTGTAGAGCCTCGTACTCTGCATTTGATCAAACCAATAATCAATCCCCGGAAGCGGATACTTATTCTTCATCATGGCTTTGTTCAGTTGTCTGAAATCGATGCACAGCCGCATCGAACCATCTTTCTTCTTAACAAATAAAACTGGTGCACCCCTGGGCGATACGCTAGGGCGTATATAGCCCTTGTCAAGGAGCTCCTGCAACTGAACATTTAACTCATTTTTGCTCCGTTGGTGCCATCCTATACGGGGCATGAGAAATGGTAGACGTTCCTGGTAGTAACTTTATCCCAAACCCGACCTCTCTCGTCGGTGGGAATCCGGGAATCTCTTCCGGAGATACATCAGGAAACACTGCCACTACGGGCACATCCTCAACCTTTAACTCTTTCCTCTTCTCAGTACTATCAACAGCATAGATGAGATATCCTTTATGGTCTCGTTCTAATAATTGCGCCATCTTGACAGCAGATATTAACGGAATTCTTGAACGGGAACCATCCTCATAGAATGTCCATTGGACTCCCATATCAGACCTGAATTGGACAGTCCTTGTCTGCAGTCCACAACTGCCTGATACTTGTTCAGCACATCGATGTCCACAATGCATTCAAAGTATGGCATTCCCAGAACAATCAAGTCTGTCCTCAGCTCGTTGCCCTCAAAATAAATGAGGCCGTCATAAACAATCTGATCAGTTATCAAACTTCTTCCAGCGGGGGTCGAGACTACAAGAGGCATGGGCGATGGAGAAGTGCATATGAAATCGCATCGCTTACTTCTGCATTTGCTGCTATGCTGCAACACAAGGGTTAACAATAATACCCAAAAGCAGTTCATATAAAGCACATCGTTAGATAATTAAACATGTTAGCATAACATAGGAACTTCATATGCAACATACATATAAAACATGTCCAAAAGTAAGCACCTAGCCAACTTATTGCTAAGGCTACCCTTCACTCATTCCCGAGTTATCTAACCTGGCTCTGATACCACTAATGTGGGGTCTTCCCACCTTCACAGTGTTTTAGAGACATAAGAAGGACTAATCATGCAATAATAACATCTTAGGGTTCTAGTTGTTACATGAGCTAACAGAATTACAGGTCAAATAAAACTTCAAAGCTTATTAGTTACATTCCCATAATGAATGTTAACATGTTAGATTTATACTACTCTTACAGTAGATACTAAACAGAAGCTGAATCCTACACGTTCCTGTGTTCCTCGTAGCTCACTGCTCAACCCGAACCCCTTAGTCTTTTAGTCCAAAAGCGTACCTACAGGAACAACCCATCATGAGCATGTACATCATTACTTAACATCATAAGGCAATGGCGTATAAATAAATGCATGAAAATAATTGGTAACGTATACTTCCTGGTTAATCGCATTAACCCTCTTTGGTTGTCCCTGTTTCATAGTCATGCATAAAATCATAAATTCTTGACATGAATGATTAAAATCATCATCTTATAAATATTATCATCTTATAGCATCATCATCATATAAGCATCATCATCTTGTAATTATCATTATCTTATAACATCATCATCATATAAGCATCATCATCTTGTAATTATCATTATCTTATAACATCATCATCATATGAGCATCATCATTTTATAGCATCATCATCTTGTAGCATCATCATCTTATAGCATCATCGTCTTGTAGCATTATCATCTTATAGCATCATCATCTTATAACGTCATAACAAAATATAACAGTAAATGTGCGACATCTTAGTTAAGTGAACATGCTGGTTATTCGTTACCTTCTTCTTGTTGTTCCTGATTCATAATCATGCATATGGACATCTTACCCTGTGGCATCTTACCACATTATAAACATCGCATGGCCTCTTACCATGTGGGGCATCTTACCCCGTGGCATCTTACCACAAATAAACATCGCATGGCCTCTTACCATGTGGGGCATCTTACCCCGTGGCATCATACCACAAATAAACATCGCATGGCCTCTTACCATGTGGGGCATCTTACCCCGTGGCATCTTACCACAAATAAACATCGCATGACCTCTTACCATGTGGGGCATCTTACCCCGTGGCATCTTACCACAAATAAACATCGCATCACATCATCATATAAACATCGTATAAACATCATCGTATAAACATCGTATAAACATCATCGTATAAACATCGTATAAATATCATCATATAAACATCGTATAAACATCATCGTATGAACATCGTATAAACATCATCATATAAACATCGTATAAACATCATCCTTTCATCGTATATATTCATGCGAAAAATGCATAGTCATAGTGTAGGGATGTGTTTTACCGTCCGATGCCCGTACGTCTCTTACGTACCTTTTCAAAAGGAGGAGGAGTCAACAGACTTATCTCCTTGATTGTGCTGGTACCTGGGGTGGCTCTACAAGACCACACAATACCATATTAGATGCCTCAATACCATCTCATATCATAAACTTAACAAAATAAAACATCATTTTATTTTTCAACATTCTGCCTCTCTCGATCGATCGGCCCCGAGGTCTCGATCGATCGAGAAACTGTGCACAACAGTGCTCAACCATTCTGCCTCGATCGATCGATCGAAACATTTTACCGATCGATCGAGGAGCTTCACCGATCGATCGAGAAATCCATCGATCGATCGGCACCTGAAATTCAAAACATGCTTTAAACATTCTGTCTCGCTCGATCGATCGGGACCAATCTCGATCGATCGAGAGCTCTGGAAAATCGGGACTTCCCCAGATTTTTGAGTACCTCATTTCACACCATCATTTCTACTTCATAAGGCGTAAAACATGCCTGAGCAAAGATGAAGCTTCATAAAACTACCATGCATGTATTTAAATCGAAGGTTTAACAAAACCTAAGCTAACATGCTTCATAACATCATCATAATCTTCATCCTCAACCAACCTATACAGAAAACAGAGTGTGTTCCTCTTTGCCCAGATTTTCGAGCACATAGATCCATAACTAGAAATCTATCACATAAAACATGTAACATGCTCGAACAACCATGCTAGTAGTTACATAATACTACCATGTAAGCATTCATACCAAGGTTTCACCCAAACGTACACTTAACATGCATAAGAATCATCCCACCAAACCCAAACTTAACCAAAACTCAGAAAAAGCAAAGTACTCACTTACCCCTCTCTTTTTGCTCCTCTTCTTGCAAGGTTTTTACACCTAATAATTCCAGCTTTTCCCCCTTAATTTGCAGCACTTCAGGGACGAAAAGAGGGGAAAGGAAGAGGGAAAGGAGGAGGAGAGAAGGAGATGGAGGTTGATTGAGTGGTAGCATGGGTTGCACAAGTGGGGGGTATGGGTTGAACAAGTGGGGGGGGGGGGGGGGGGGGCTGACTTTGGGGGTGGGGTGGTGAGGGTTGGGTGGTCATGTGGTGTTTAATTGTGTCCCGGTATTTAGCACGATGTATTAAAAATATCCTAACTCGATATTTTTCATCTTCATTTAATTAATACATCCTTTAAAACACCCAACATGTTCCCCACATCATATCATCATATCATAATTATACTCCCCAATTTAAATACACCACAACCCTTAAACATAACATAAATCGTCATCATAGCACATAATCATATAACATTTCGGGGGTATTACAGCAAATACCTCGGGGAGTTGGCTTTCAGTAATCTGATGAACGAATTCACCACTTCCTTCACCCAGGTAATTATCCTTTATTGATAATTTTCTAAGTACTCACTTATCAAATTCTTATGCAGGCCCACATGAAGGCGGGTGAACTTCTAACCCGATTCCATTCGGTTCGATCAGCAGATATTAATCACCAGAAGCAAATTAAGCAACTTGAAAATATTGGTGATGAATTAAAGAAGTCTGTAAGCCTTGTGGAAGATCGGCATTCTGCTATGATGGCCGCTTGGGATGAGGCGCATAATGCCCTCGAGGAAGAGCGCAAGAGGTCGACGGCAGTAGATGAGGCCAACAAGACCTTATCGGAGCAATACAAATCCATCTCCAAACAACTTGCCCAGGAGAAATCTTCGGCAGGTGCTCGAATGGAGGAGTTTTGGCTATCGAAGAAAGTTGACTTCTTGAAGTCCCCCGAGTATACCAGCATGGTGGCTAATCGTGCCTCAAAATTTTTTGGCCATGGGTTTCAAGCCTGTGCTAATCAGTTTGAGGCGAAAGGTTACCCTCCAGAAGGTGCTCCAAAGGATTTTCTTGATCTTGGGGCAGCTCTGGAAAGCCTTCCTGAAGAGCTCTTCGAGCCATAGATTAGGATTATTGTTTTCCTTTTCTTTTTTCTATTCTGATGCAATACACTCTAAAGTGATTTTATTCATTTTGATGTTCGAAATCCCAATCCCCAACACTTAAGCAAGTTTAAGACATGGACCAAACGTCCCGACCCCACAAATAAAATTCATGAATAATCTCGGTACCCCGAGCACCATCACTTATGCAATTTTATGTTTAAACGTGGACCAAACTTCCCGATCCCTCGAGTAAATCATTAAAATTCCAAATAAGCTCGCTACCCCGAGCACAATCACTTAGGCAATTTTATGTTTAAACGTGGACCAAACATCCCGATCCCACGAGTAAATCATTAAAATTCCGAACAAGCTCGCTACCCCGAGCACATTCACTTAGGCAATTTTATGTTTAAACGTGGACCAAACATCATTAAAATTTCGAATAAGATCGCTACCCCAAGCATAATCACTTAGGCAATTTTATGTTTAAACGTGGACCAAACATCCCGATCTCACGAGTAAATCATTAAATTCCGAACAAGCTCACTACCCCGAGCACAATCACTTAGGCAATTTTATGTTTAAACATGGACCAAACATCCCGATCCCACGAGTAAATCATTAAAATTCCGAACAAGCTCGCTACCCCGAGCACAATCGCTTAGGCAATTTTATGTTTAAACGTGGACCAAAATCCAAATCCCACGAGTAATTCATTAAAATTTCGAACAAACTCGCTACCCCAAACAAATCACGTAAGCAATTTTATGTTTAAACGTGGACCAAACATCCCGATCCCACGAGTAATCATTAAAATTCCAAACAAGCTCGCTACCCCTAGCATAATCACTTAGGCAGTTTTATATTTAAACGTGGACCAAACATCCCGATCCTACTAGTAAATCATTAAAATTCAGAACAAGCTCGCTACCCCGAGAATAATCACTTAGGCAATTTTATGTTTAAACGTGGATCAAGCATCTCGATCCCAAGAGTAAATAATTAAAATTCCGAACAAGGTCGCTACCCCGAGCACAATCACTTATCCAATTTTATGTTTAAACGTGGACCAAACATCCCGATCTCACGACTAAATCATTAAAATTCTGAACAAGCTCGCTACACCGAGCACAATCACTTAGGCAATTTTATGTTTAAACATGGACCAAACATCCCGATCCCACGAGTAAATCGTTAAAATTCTGAACAAACTCGCTACCCCGAGCACAATCACTTAGACAATTTTATGTTTAAACGTGCACCAAACATCCCGATTCCACGAGTAAATCATTAAAATTCCGAAACAGCTCGCTACCCCGAGCATAATCACTTACGCAATTTTATGTTTAAACGTGGACCAAACATCGCGATCTCGATCTCATGAGTAAACTGAACAAACTTCATAAAAACGACTTTATTTCATTGAGGACAAATTCATAAACAAAAACAATAATTAAAATGTTACAAGAAATATTTCTTTAAATTATGAATGTTCCAAGGCCTCACCAGCTCACGACCTTCTTGATCTTCCAGCCTGTATGATCCTCTTCCAATCACTACTTTGACTTTATAAGGGCCTTCCCATTTTGGTGCCAATTTCTTTACGCCCCCAGCTGGATTAGTTCTTCGTAATACCAGGTCCTCGACCTGAAATGCTCTTGGGCTAACCCTTTGGTTGTAGGCATTGGTAATCCTCACTTTATACATTTAAGCTCTTGCCACAGTTTGTTCCCTTAATTCAGCAATCCCATCTAACTCTATCTTTCTCATATCTTCATTATGCTCGGGATTATAACATTGTACTCGAAGAGATTCAACTCCAATCTTCGCTGGGATAAGGGCTTATGGGCCATACACTAGGTTGTATGGAGTTTCTCCTCTAGATACCCGGGGCGTTGTTCGGTATGCCCACAGAACACCAGGTAACTCATCCACCCAAGCTCCTCGAGCTCCTACTAACCTTGTTTTAATTCCGTGTAGCAAAATACAATTAGTCACCTCGGCCCCTCCATTAGTTTGAGGGTAAGCTAATGACGTGAACACTTGCTTAATTTTCACATCGCTGCACCATTCTTGCACCCTTCTACCTTGAAATTGCCTTCCATTATCGGAGATTAATATCCTCGGTATCCCGAACCGACATACTATGCTTCTACACAAGAACTTGATAACTTCCTCCTCATTTATCTTTGCTAAGGATTCGGCTTCCACCCATTTGGTGAAGTACTCAACCGCTACCAGAAGAAATTTTCTTTGCCCTGCTGCATGTGGAAATGTCCAACAATGTCCATCCCCCACTGGTACCTTCATTTGATGAACTTTTAGATTCATATCATGAACTTATAGATGTTCTTGGCAAAACCAAGATGAGTAACAAATTACTCAAACTTGAGGTAGCCAAGAAAGAGGAAGAAAATAATTATTTGAAAAATGAATTAAATTCTTTAAAGGTATCTTTTTGCAAATTTAGTGAGAGTAGTCTAAAGATGAATGAATTGCTTGGCTTGCAACGTTGTAGCTTTGATAAAGCCGGGCTAGGCTTCTCAAGCAAATCTAAAACATTTTCAAGCTTGTTGGCTAAAGTCAAGCATGATTCGCCTACTTGTAACTATTGTTGTAAAAATGGTCATACTAAAAATTAATGTAGGTTTGCTAGAATCCAATACCAACCTAACAAAAGGTGAAAATGGATTCCAAAGGTGCCAATGAAAGCTAACCCTCAAGGACCCAAAAATCAAATGGGTACCAAAGATCCTCCTATTGTTAATTTGTTTTGTATGGACAACAATGGAATAGAGGATGGAGGCATAAGCAACTCAAATGATGAGATTATCTCATTCACCTCAATAGAGGAAGCACGAGGCATAGGACCAATGACAAGAACGAACTTTTGTCATCGAAGGTAAAATTATTTTATACATTTTAAAAGAGCAATTCAAAATTTCATTGGCACAAATTAATTGTGGCCAATAAATATGAAGCTCAATATTCATTGGTAGTAAAATGCATAACCCCTTAGCATATGCACATATAAATTATTTTAATGCATGATATATGCCTATCCTTTTATAGTAAGTTTGTTGATATTCAAATTTGAATATACAATGTGGAAATGTGCAATTATGTGATTAATAATTTTATCTAATGATGCATTGAGAATTATAATGTTTATTGAGCATAGGTGCATTACTCTTGGTAAAACATATGCACACTTTGCAATGTTTAGAATTAATTGTTGATTGCCTTAAACACATGTTTGTTCTTCCTCTAAATGATTTAATATTATGCTTGTTATGACTATTACATGCTTGATGAGGAACATATGTGTAAATTGTTAAAATATGGCTATGTGGCAACATATAATTGAGCTATGTTTATTTAAATGTTGTGCTTTTTGATTATCACAAAAATGGGGAGAATTTTGTGATAAACTTGAAACTTAATACATGCATAGTTTAAGGGGGAGAGCTTTTGTATGCATGGTTTGAGGGGGGAGAGTTATTTGTTTAATGCTTTACTTGGTTATCTTGTATGTGCTATGAAATTTTTAAGGGGGAGTCATGTTTACTCACATTTTCATGCAAATTACATATTCAAGTTTACCAAGTTTTGTGATCATCAAAAAGGGGGAGATTGTTGAGCCTTAAACACATTGTTGAGTTTAATGCTTAATTTATCTCTGAATTATTTATGGGTTTTGATGATCAACAAAACTTGCATTTGTTGTACTAATATGTCTACTTAGTGTACATGGTTAGATTGATAAATTGGTTGGGAAGACCAATGGAAGAGAACCCAAGTTATACAATAACATATGCGAGTTCATAGGACAAGCGGTGATTTTTATCAAGGAATCTATTGAGCTTGGACGAGAAGGAATGACATCTATGAACAACCAATTTAAGTGTTCAACATGTGTGGAATGATGTTGGAACAATTTCTTATGATGGGATGAAGACCCACAAACCAATGGTCCGTTGGTGGGCAAATTCGTATAGAAGCCAATTGGAGCGCAGTGCAATATTTTGATTATATCTCTTGGCTCAATGCTCCGAATAATGTGAATCAAAAGAGGTTGGAAATCCAACTCAATATTCTAGATTTCATATTCAAACATCTCAGTCCAATTCGGATTGCATCATGGAGCAAAATGGCATGGAAGTCATAACAAGTGCAGATTGTGGCAAGGTTTGAGCGGCTGTCGCATTTTGGGCGTAACTTCTTCATACCTTAATGAAATGCAATGAAATGTTGTCCACACCTAGATAAGATGAAGATCTACAACTTTCATGTTTACCACGTTTCCCAGAAATGAGCTTACGATGGTCTAATAGTGCAAAGTTTGAGAGTGTTGAAATCTGGCAGATCACCTCAGGCGATCTGGGCCATCACCTCAGGCGATCCGAGCCATGCGTGCACGCTGCACGCACCATCGACCCAGGCGATGGCACGCCGTGCGCCAGGCGATGGCCTGGTCGCCCCAGGCGATCCAGAACAGTTCCTACGGCATTTTTTCAAAGGGCGATCGCCCGAGGCGATGGGGACATCGCCTGAGGCGATCTGGGCCAGATTTGAACATTAGAACGTGGCGATGGAGATCGCCCGAGGCGATGGCCTAGGTGATGCACGCGTGATTCAAGCCTTATGTGTAGCAACGGCTAGTAGGAGCCTTGGGGGCCTCCTACACTATAAATATTGATGATTTGGAGCATTTTGAAGACAAGAAACAAGCCTACAAACTTCTACAAAGCTTTGCTCATTCAATTTTTAAATAGCTTTGCAATCTCCATACATTGTTGTTGTATTGGAGTTTGTAACTCATTCTTTTTGTTAGAGTCTTGTTGTCTTCGTGTGAGTACATCGTGAAGGTGTTTTGTTGAGTTTATTGTAAAGGTCCTCCAACACCAAAGCAAGTTGGAAATTGTAAAGTCATCAACAAGTAAAGTTGGTGCATGTGTTGTGGCTATCCTTGGAGCCCTTAAGGCCAAGAAGACTCGTGAAGAGTGTTGGTAGCTCGTGAAGAGCTTTGTGTACTCGTGAAGAGTATTGTGCTCGGGAAGAGCTTTGTGAACTCAGAAAGAGTTGTATTGTGGCTAACTTGGAGCCCTCAAGGCCAAGACCATTTGTTCTAGTGGAACCTCGGTTGGAGGTTATCTAACCTGGAAGAGGAGACGTAGGCGATTCATCGCCGAACTTCTATAACAAATATCCTTGTTATTTACCGCTTTATTACATTACGCATTTATTTATTTGTTTACGTCTTTATTTCTTTTATTTATCGATTGACTTAAGACTTCCGCAAGCGCAAACTCTTTTACTTTGCAAACTCATTTTAAAAAGCTAAAGTAGCCAAGGAATCTCATTCACCCCCCCTCTTCGATTCCAACACATAGGCATTCCTCCAGTAGGAAATGCCCGAGGATCATTCTGAGATGATTCCGCATCCTCCGCTTCTTCTTCCTGCACCGGGAACGAATAGGGAGGGGGGATTGGTATATTCCCCTTCGAATTTTGCCCACGGTCCTTACTGTTAGTTCCGGATCTTATCGATGAGATTTTAAAGATGACAAAACATATCAGACCGGATCGAGTGAAATAGACTGACCAGAACGATCGCCCAAAACAGATCAAGCTGATAAGATGACAAAGCATATCAGACCGGATCGAGGGTAATCAGACTGACCAGATCAATAGCTCAAAACAGAACAAGCTGATAAGGCATATTATATATCAGACCGGATCGATGAATATCAGACTGATTAAACCAAAGCTTCAGATCGATCTCTATCTTTATCAGATCAGAGCAGCGTAGGATACATACAGAATGGCTCCTCAGTCAGAATCATTAACGGCTATTTATTGTAGCATTTAATGTTGTAATTAATGCTACAAAGGACCATAGACTGAAGATTGCCATAAAAGGTAAGAAGACAAAGAGTAGCTTACCTGACAGTCGCCGAAAGTATGAACCAGAACGGCAAGTATCCTGAAGAAGAAGACTGAAGCCTACTCAGAGTTTAAGCAGAGTCAAAGTTGCACTTTAAGGGAAATAATGTCGTTGGTACCTTCAACTATGAAAGGATGCAACAAAAGGAACTTACCAACTCTTGCTGATCAATTGAAAAACACACAAAAAGCAAAAACAGCCCAAGCTTACAAGCTCAGAAGCTCTCGAGCTGAAATCATTCTTAAGCACGTTTACTTTGTAACATTTGATCATTTAGGATCACTGTGCGCATCTTGTGTTTTCTGTGTTGAAAAATAGAAGTGAGAAACTTATTGTAACTGTCAGACAAAGTGTGTCTGAGCAGATCGAGTGACTAGGAGTTTCAGATTGGTAGTGAGGTAAATCCAGTCTGAATCGGGTTTGTACAACAGGATTGTATAAATCAAAGTCTTCTAGTATAAACCTTCCTTAATTGGAAGAAGGGGAGACGTAGAAGGATTACACCACCTTCGAACTTCCAGAAACATATCCTGTGTATCTTATTTCTGCACTTGTTCTTTCATACTAGCCATCGAGCCGTTCTTACATACAAGAATAGACCGTTCCGCACTTATACTTTCAGTGGTCTGTTCTGTACAAGATTTGATTAAGAAACAGATTTCTTTCACTAATCCGAAAGAAATCACAAAGGATTAATTTTTAGAAGGAGTGTTCATTCACCCCCCCCCCCCTCTAAACACTCCGGACCGATCCTAACAAGTGGTATCAGAGCAGGTCATCTTAATCAGCAAAATCACTCGAGCTGATGGCATCATTTAACAAAATTCCTATGTTCTCAAAAGAAGACTATGATGACTGGAGAATCAGAATGCAAGCTCATCTGGCAGCTCAGGATGACGATATGTGGTTCGTCATCACTGATGGACCAATGAAGATTCTAAAAATAAATACAGCAGTCGCCATTACTGGTGGTGAACCACAAATGGTAGAAAAGGACAGATCCCTCTGGACGAATGAGGAAAGAAAGAAAGCAAATCTCGATAATGTGGCCAAAGACATCTTGTTCAAGACATTGGACAAGAACATGTTCAGCAAAATCAAAATGTGCTCTACTGCCAAAGAAATTTGGGAGAAAATAGCACAGCTATGTGAAGGCAACGACCAGACCAAAGAAAACAAGCTGATTGTTGCTCTTCAAAGATTTGAGGGCATAAAAATGAAGAGTGGAGAAACTCTAAATGAGTTTGATGAAAGAGTCACTGGCATCATAAATGAACTGAATGGTCTGGGGAAGGAATATTCTAACAGAGAGATCGCTCTGAAAGTTATGAGAGCTCTGCCAAATGAATGGGATGTTAAGACCATTGCCATGAGGGAATCAAAAGATCTTAACAAGGTTGAACTTCATGATCTGTTTGCAAATCTTAAGGCCTATGAGTTTGAACTGATAAGCAGAGGTGAAGCAGAGCCATTCATCTCTCAACCAAACAAGGCCCTGGCAGCCATTCCAGACCATACCGTCTCAACATCAGACCGATCCGTTGAACAGATAAGTAATGATGCTATGTCATTATTTATCAAGAAATTCGGTAAATTCATGTCTAAGAATAAGAGGAACTTCAAACCCTCTCATCATTATAAATCAAGAAAAGATGAACTGTTAACGATCAGGCTTGCTACAATTGTGGTAAGACCGGACATTTTATTGCAGATTGCACCAGACCGAAGAAAGAAGAACGGAAAGAGAAGCATCATGATGATAGGAAGAAGAAGCACTACAAAGACCGCAAGAATCATGGAAAATCCCAAAAAGTCCTAGTATCTGAAGAGGGAAACAGCAAATGGGCTCAGACAGACTCAGACTCGGAAAGCTCTGAATATTCTTCCAGCGAAAGCGAAGAAGATATTCAATGTCTTATGGCAGACGAAGAGATGAGTCAGACAGACGAGGTATATGATCTTGACTCAAATGAATTTACACGAGAAGAGCTCATGTCCGCACTGCAAGACATGGCTAACGATTATAGGATCTTAGCTGAATCATTTGAGAAGAATAAAGCTAAAGTCAGTGATCAAATGGATGAGCACAACAAACCAAGCTGCTCTGAGCAGGGTGAGTGCAACAATCTCCAGATCGAGCTGAATAAGCTGAAAATCTCTTATGATCAGCTCCATGAAGAAAATAAGAGAATTAGCACACAAAATGCTAAGCTCTCTCATATATTCAAAACATGGACAAAATCCAGAACATCCTTGGAAGAATTACAAGAGGTTCAAAGAAACGTCGGTGATTTCACCGGCATAGGCTTTGACACCAAAGAATGCACCAAAGATGAATCTGAGCTGTTGCTGGTAAAGAACCAAGTCAAACAAATGACATTTGTTAAATCCAGCACAGTATATGAGACTGAAGCACCTAAGATTCAAACAGGAGTCTCTTACGTGAATCAAAATCTGAGAAAAGGAATTGGTTATGTTGACCAAGCCAAAGAAAAGGCACCAGCAAGATTTGCGTCTATCAGACCAAATCCAAAGGTGCAAGATCTGAGGCAAGGAAGACAATACAATTACTACAATTCGAAACCGATTCAACGAAGATATAGACTACCTTATGAGAATCAAAGGTTTTCACAGCGCACACATTATCACACACAACATCAAAACAGACCAGCACACAGCACACCTTACACACACAAGCCATTGAAGCTGATACAGGTGTGGGTTCCCAAAGGGCTAATCCGTTCTGGACCCAAATAGGATTGGGTACCAACAATAATTATATTTGATGACAGGTACCGAAGAAGCTCGCATCAGACTGGTATTTGGACAGTGGGTGTTCCCGTCACATGACTAGAAACATCGAGCTGCTGTCTGAAGTCACAGAATGTACTGGACCCAAGATCATCTTCGGAGATAACTCAAAGGGTAAGACCGTGGGCAAGGGTAAGATTGTCCATGGTAACATTATTATCAATGATGTGCTGTTAGTTGAAAATCTGTGCTATAATCTGATAAGTATAAGTCAACTCTGTGATAATGGTTATGCTGTAGAATTTCACAAACACACTTGCACTGTTAAATCATCAGACGGTATAACCGTGCTCGTAGGAATCGGGAATGGAAATACATATAAGATTAACTGGAATCATGCTCAACCTGATAACCCTACTTGCTTCATCGCTAACAATGATAATAAACATTGGCTGTGGCATAAGCGTTTGAATCATATAAACTTTAAGACCATTTCCAGCCTGTGTAAACATGATTTAGTTATCGGTCTGCCCAAGATCGATTTTGCTAAGGATAAGATCTGCGAAGCTTGCCAAATGGGCAAACAGATCAGATCATCCTTCAAAAACAAGAATGCCAAATCCTCCTCCCTCTGTTTAGAATTATTGCATATGGACTTGTTTGGTCCTATACCAATAACAAGTTTAGGGGGAATGCGGTATACTCTTGTTGTTATTGATGATTACTCACGCTTTACATGGACTATATTTTTGAGCAGTAAAGATCAGACCGGTCCGAAGTTGATCAAGCTGCTGAAACGCACTCAGAACGAGAAATCATCCAGCATAGACAGGATTCGTAGTGACAAAGGCACTGAGTTTTCAAATCAGAATCTTGAATCCTTTCTAGAAGATCATGGAATCAAGCATGAGTTTTCAGCCGCTCGAACTCCGCAACAGAATGGAGTTGCAGAACGAAGAAACAGAACGCTCAAGGAAGCAGCAAGAACAATGCTTGCTGATTCTGGAATTTTGCAAAAGTTCTGGGCAGAAGCTGTAAACACTGCTTGCTACACTCAAAATCGGTCCTTGATCAACAAGAAGCTGAACCTTACCCCATATGAAATATGGACTGGTAACAGACCATCTATTTCTCACTTTCATATTTTTGGCTGCAAATGCTTCGTTCATAACAATGGTAAGAATCATCTTACAGCATTTGAAGCTAAGTCTGATAATGGAATATTTTTAAGATATTCATCAACTAGCAAAGCCTATCGAATTTTTAATAATCGAACCTTAACTGTAGAATAATCTGTTCATGTAGTTTTTGATGAATCTTTATGTGTTGAGGGCAACAAAGAATCAATTCAAAATCAGATGGAAAATATCCATCTCGAAGCTAACAGTGATGATGAGATTGTAGCTAACAGGTCAAGAGACAATCCACCAGAACCAGAAGTACCAGACAGACCGGTTCAAGGCATTGAAGCTTCTTCAGATCGAGCTGATCCGGATGTTCTTCACTCAAATGTTAAAGCAGATGCTGATCATGCTGCTACTACTCATCCGACCGGACCAGACAATCCAGAGTCAAGCTATCGATGGACTAAGAAGCATCCACCCAATCTAGTGATTGGTAGTCCCTCTGCACCGATCAGAACCAGAGGACAGATGATGGATGAATTCACACATGCTGCTTTCATCTCTACTCTGGAACCTAAGAAGATCGATGAAGCTCTAACTGATTTCAACTGGATTAAGGCCATGCAATAAGAGCTAAATCAATTCGAACAAAATCAAGTTTGGAGTCTAACTCCCAGACCAAGCGATCTGCCTGTTATTGGAACCAGATGGGTCTTCAGAAATAAGCTAGACGCAGATGGAACTGTGGTTAGAAACAAAGCCAGACTGGTGGCACAAGGATTCAGACAAGAAGAAGGAATCGACTTCGATGAATCATTTGCACCAGTCGCCAGACTTGAAGCCATCCGAATCTTTCTTGCATATGCTGCCTTTAAAGACTTCAAAGTATATCAGATGGACGTTAAGAGCGCTTTTCTTAATGGAAAGCTTCAGGAAGAAGTCTACATTGAGCAACCACCTGGATTGCAGGACCATTTGCATCCCAATCATGTGTATCTACTGAATAAAGCAGTGTATGGTCTGAAACAAGCTCCAAGAGCCTGGTATGACACTCTATCTCAATTTCTGCTGAACCATGATTTTCAGATCGGCTCAGTAGATAAAACTCTCTTTAAATTTATTAAGGGGGTACATACCCTATTAGTTCAGATTTACGTTGATGACATAATCTTTGGGTCAACTAACCCCAAATTGTGCGAGAAATTTTCTAAGTTAATGCAGGGACAGTTTGAGATGAGCATGGTGGGAGAACTTTCATTCTTTTTGGGTCTCCAAGTAAAACAGCTCAACAATGGTATTTTCATCAATCAGACCAAGTATACCAAAGAGCTCCTCAAGAGATTTGTATTGGAAACATGCTCAACTGCATCAACTCCTATGAGTCCAACAATCAAGTTAGACAAAGATGAAGGGGGAACAGCAGTTGAAGTAACCATGTATAGAGGACTAATCGGATCGTTATTGTATCTTACAGCGAGCCGGCTTGATATTATGTTCTCAGTCTGTATGTGCGCCAGATTTCAGTCAGAACCAAAGAAATCACATTTTATTGCTGCCAAGCGTATTCTGAAATACTTAAAAGGATCTCAGAACATTGGTCTTTGGTACTCCAAAGATTCGAACTTCAGCTTGATCGGATATTCCGACGCAGACTACGCTGGGTGTAAGATTGATCGTAAAAGCACCCGTGGCATGTCAATTTCTAGGTGAAAGATTGATCTCTTGGTTCAGTAAAAAGCAGACATCGATTGACACATCTACAGCTGAAGCAGAGTATCTCGCCGCTGGAAGCT
Organism: Haberlea rhodopensis; assembly: GCA_907163345.1. Classification (NCBI taxonomy): domain Eukaryota; kingdom Viridiplantae; phylum Streptophyta; class Magnoliopsida; order Lamiales; family Gesneriaceae; genus Haberlea; species Haberlea rhodopensis. Next base: position 47,690 of record CAJQUN010000172.1, on the reverse strand, counting down.
GTTGCGCTCAAATGCTATGGATTCAACACCAGCTCAAAGACTATGGCATTCAAGCTGTTGACTCTCCGATATTTTGCGACAACACGAGTGCAATCGCTATAACGTATAATCCAGTTTTGCACTCTCGAACAAAGCACATTGATATACGCCATCATTTTATTCGAGATCATGTTGGCAAAAAGGAAATTCGGATCGAGCACATCTCAACAGAGCAGCAAGCAGCAGACATCTTCACCAAACCGCTCCCAGAGGCTAAGTTTAATTATTTTCGTCAAATTCTTGGTTTAATTGACTTATCTTAATAGTTTAGATGTTCTCTTACTTTCGCACTTAAAGATTTCTGTTGCCACAGATTGATAATACAATGTTCAGAAAGACACAGACCGGTCTGAACTTTCAGACCGATCTATGTCAATCTGATGTTATCCCATGATCTGTTTGGTCAATACATCTTTTGTACAAAAACAGTCCGGACTGATCGCATTTTAACCGCCTTAACTATCTGTTATCCTGACCGTTTATTTTTTAATTTCTTTTCATCAGTCATCGAGATAAAGACACGTGTCTTCTCTCTCCTATTTAGCGGGCTGAACATTTCATTTTATTTCACTTTTTACAAATACCGCTATCTGTTTTCTTATTCTCTCACTCTCCTAAATCTTCGCACTCGTTTATCTTTACTCCAATGGCTACCATTACTCACAACTCTCTCTTCGTTGAGTTCAATGATATTTACAGGGCAGAAGATGCAGAGATGGTGTCTATCTTCCAAGCTTTGGAATCTTCTGGTCTGAGAAACTTTCTGGAGTGCGGCACAGTTGTTTATGAATCAGAAATCCGCGAACTATTCGCCAATGCCGTCTCCAAGAAGACATCCATATCTACTACTGTCAAGGGCAAATCATTTGAGATCTCGCCGATGACGCTGGCCAAGACCTTTGGCCTCCCCAATTCCGGACTGACAGAGTTTGGACAAATTCCTCAAGCGTCACTCTCAGCTCTTCAAGGAAAGATTTCTATTCTTGGCCACCGCCTGCAACCATCGTTTAAGAAGAAGGAAATGCTCTTTCATTTCCAGGTGCTGTGCGAAATCGTTGGCAAACCTATTTTGGGCAAGGCAGAAAGTTTTGACGCTGTAACCGCAGAGAAGTTCAGGGCTATGGCGGCTATAATATCCGGACAGAAGATGAACTGGTCCGTGATTCTGTTTGGAGTTCTGATGGAAACGGTGATTGCATCCAAGCAGGCCGTATGCTTTGCTGTTCCTCTCAGCAAGCTACTGGAGTCCTTAGACATCGAGCTGGGAAAGCAGTCCGCTCTGAGTCCCTTCAAGATTCTAAACTCCAAAGGACTCGCACTGCTGAAGTCCAAGAGTGCTCCGCCTACTCCTGCTACTCTGGCTGCAGTCAAGATTGAGAAGGGCGAAGAACAAGCTATTGCGCGCAAACCTCGGGTCAAGCGAAAGCTGACCATCCAGACTGATTCTGAAGAAACTCAGTCTGCTCCCTCGCCACCAACCAAGCCACTTCCCAAAAAGCCAAGAACCCAGATTACCAAGCCCAGCAAAACATTACCCCTCAAAGCCTTACCCATATTGCCTCCAACTAAAGTCACCCCTGCACCCCAACCTTCCATCCAACCTTCACAAGCTTCAACCCTTGCACCCAAAGTCACCGTTAGACTTCCCTCTGCCATTCCCACGGTCAAAGGAATGGTTATCACTGAGTTGGGAGATTATACCCAATCAGGGATCAAGTCCCCTTCCTCCACCGGTAAGGGAAAAGCCATTCTCTCCGAACCCCTCTCCTCTAAACCCAAATCTGCAGCGCAGACAGCCATCGACAGCGCTATGGAGGATGTTGATGAGATGGTGAAGGCACTCATTATGGTCTTTGATGAATATGTCCAGTACCGGACTATCAACCACATTGAGTTATTCTTCGGTAAGTTGAGCAGACTGAAGAAGATGGAAGAGGAAGTTCTCAAAGGAACAGAGACCATTGATGTTCGGATTGCCGTCCAGCGCAAAGACCTATTTACAGCAAATCAAAGATACAGTATGGCCACTCTGCTCCTAGCTGCTAAGAAAGAGAACTTTGATCCGATTGCTCCAACTGCCAGAGATGATGGGGCCGTTATTGCTCAATTAGAGATGGATGTTCATGCTCTTCACTTAGCTGTCCGTTTTCAACGACAGAAGCTCAGTATATCCACTCCAGCCACCAGCCCGGATCACCCTTCTGCAAGCAAGACTCTGGCAGAACCTTTCGTTGAGGTTATTCATTCTGATGCAGCAGAACAGACAGCCGAGCCAGCAGCGGATCAGATTGCAGAGCAAATACCAGACCAGACAGCGGAGCAGCCATTGCCTAATGCTGCGTCTGCGACAGATGATGAACCCTTGAATGTCTTGTTGGACTCTCCAACAACATCTATTCATTTGGGGTCATCAGTCTCCCTCGTTCAAATCAGTCCAACAGCAGACCTTGCAACAGTTGGCGCTCCAGAATTCGTCGATCCGGATCTGGTGGTGTCCACCATTGTTGCAGCTCTCCAGATTGAGGAGCCCTCCAGACCAAGCACTCCTCCAATCCACTTAGATGAAGATATGGCTTTCATTCAAACATTTTCTTCGGATCTGGTCACCTTGATCCGGTCCGAAAGTCACCAAGTTGCTGTATCTTCACTTGTCCCGTTTGCTGAAGACTATGAACAGGCTTTGTCTTCATCAGATCGTTCTCCCAGCCAACAATCTGATGCACCTCCATTTCTGGCAAGGACTCTTCAGCACCTCTCTGACAACTGCCTGTCACTATCTCAACGCATTCTCGAAGTTCATCAAGGTCAGAGGCTTACAGCTTTGGACTTTGATTCATTCAAAGAGAAGATGACTGCCAGTATCGGAAGTCTTCAGCGAGGCATAAACGATCTGTTTTCTCAACAAGCCTCTTATAAGAACAGTCTGAGAAAAGAGCAGATCGAACTAGCCACTGAAGTCAGAGCATCTGTTGCCAATTCCCTCCGCGCTCAAGACGTTCGTCTTGACGCTATCAGCGCGCAGCTAGCACAAGTTGTTGACTTTCTTCAAGAGATTGCTACTGACAAAAAGGGGGAAAATAAGAAAGACTTCAGGCCGCCTCAGTCTCAGTCTTCTAGAAAATAAAATTTTCAGACTGTCTGTATTTAGGATTTTTGGTGATCAATAAAAATCCTCTTTCGATTAAGTCCGTGTTCATTTATTTTGAACTACAATATAAGGCTTAATAATAAAAGGCTTAATCGATCCAACTTAATGATGTTCATTTATTTTGAACAAAGAGAGAGTAATCGATCCGAAAGTTTTCACTTCAGAGTTATCATCAGACTGGTTAAAAAGACTTAGAAGCTAGGTTTTGTCATCATCAAAAAGGGGGAATTTGTTAGTTTCGGATCTTATCGATGAGATTTTAAAGATGACAAAACATATCAGACCGGATCGAGTGAAATCAGACTGACCAGAACGATCGCCCAAAACAGATCAAGATGATAAGATGACAAAGCATATCAGACCGGATCGAGGGTAATCAGACTGACCAGATCAATAGCTCAAAACAGAACAAGCTAATAAGGCATATTATATATCAGACCGGATCGATGAATATCAGACTGACTAAACCGAAGCTTCAGATCTATCTCTATCTTTATCAGATCAGAGCAGCCTAGGATACATACAGAATGGCTCCTCAGTCCGAATCATTAACGGCTATTTATTGTAGCATTTAATGTTGTAATTAATGCTACAAAGGACCAAAGACTGAAGATTGCCATAAAAGGTAAGAAGACAAAGAGTAGCTTACCTGACAGTCGCCGAAAGTATGAACCAGAACGGCAAGTATCCTGAAGAAGAAGACTGAAGCCTACTCAGAGTTTAAGCAGAGTCAAAGTTGCACTTTAAGGGAAATAATGTCGTTGGTACCTTCAACTATAAAAGGATGCAACAAAAGGAACTTACCAACTCTTGCTGATCAATTGAAAAACACACAAGAAAGCAAAAACAGCCCAAGCTTACAAGCTCAGAAGCTCTCGAGCTGAAATCATTCTTAAGCACGTTTACTTTGTAACATTTGATCATTTAGGATCACTGTGCGCATCTTGTGTTTTCTGTGTTGAAAAATAGAAGTGAGAAACTTATTGTAACTGTCAGACAAAGTGTGTCTGAGCAGATCGAGTGACTAGGAGTTTCAGATTGGTAGTGAGGTAAATCCAGTCTGAATCGGGTTTGTACAACAGGATTGTATAAATCAAAGTCTTCTAGTATAAACCTTCCTTAATTGGAAGAAGGGGAGACGTAGAAGGATTACACCACCTTCGAACTTCCAGAAACATATCCTGTGTATCTTATTTCTGCACTTGTTCTTCATACTAGCCATCGAGCCGTTCTTACATACAAGAATAGACCGTTCCGCACTTATACTTTCAGTGGTCTGTTCTGTACAAGATTTGATTAAGAAACAGATTTCTTTCACTAATCCGAAAGAAATCACAAAGGATTAATTTTTAGAAGGAGTGTTCATTCACCCCCCCTCTAAACACTCGGGACCGATCCTAACACTTACCTCTAATCATGTTGTCTTGAATTTCGCAATAAGAAACTTTTCTACTTCAACGCCTTTGCTCTAAATTTTCCCACAGATGGCGCCAATGATGTGATTCGTTATCCTCCGTGTTCGGTAGATTTAAATGTATGCGGAAAATAAAAGAAAGACACCATGATTTTTTACGTGGAAAACCATCGAATTGAATGAAAAACCACGGGACCTAGTCTAGTATAATTTGTACTAATCACAATCGAAATTTGTTACAGGACTTTTGACACAATATATATAAGTGAAAAATTATTATACAATGATATCTGGAAAAATAACAAGAGATGACCGAACAGACAAAATAATGCTCTTTTCGAAGTCTATTTTGCATAAAAAATCACACCCCCTTAATGAAACTCTAAGCGTCTATTTATAGGGCCAATTTCAGTGTTTAATTGGCAGGAAAGCTAGAACACGATCTCCCCTGATCGTGGCATTAATGTGGGAGTGTCCGAGAAATCCGCACCCCATTAACCCACGTTTATCTCCGTCGGTTAATTTGTTGGTTACAGCCGGGTCTTCCGCTAGTCTTTGACCATTATACCGAGCAGGGTTTAATAGCGTTCGGCTACCTTGTGCTCGGATGTTGCTTATTCGGATATTTTTTGTTGGGTATTTGTTTGTTCTGCTTCTTGCATTAGATTTTACCCGAGTAAGCTAATATGTCATATGACAAAAATATATATATATATATATATATATATATATATATATATATATATATATATATATGTGTGTGTGTGTGTGTAGATGTGCTTAACGGGCCGGGTCAATCCGGATCTAGCCCGATTCGGAACCGGAACCGGAACCGGGCTAACCGGTTCCGAACTGGTCCGAAACCGGTAAGATATCGGTCCCGGATCGGTTCTACCGTTTCGGAACCGGTATCTTACCGGTTCCGGACTAAACGGATCCGGTTCCTGGTTGAACCGGAACCGGATCAGTTAATTTAAAAAAATTAATTTTTTACAAAATTTAGATAAATATATTTGAGGTTAGTTTACAAACACAAAGACCCATTAGCTCAATTGGTTAGAACTTTAGAGTAGAAGACGATGGTCGTGTGTTCGAATCCTCCAAGCAACAATTTGCCTTGATTTTTTGAAAATAAAATAAAATAAAATTCAAAAAAACCGGTTCCGGGTTGGAACTGGTCCAACCCAGAACCGATAGAACTGGAACCGGGTCCGATTTCTTACCGGGATCGGACCGGTTCCGAAATTAGGGGATCCGGAATCGGCCGGTTCCGGATCGGATCGGTTCGGATTGCCCCGTTAAGTAGCGGATCGGACTGGTTTCGAAATTAGGGGATCCAAAACAAGCCGGTTCCGGATCGATTCGGGTTGCCCCGTTAAGCACCCCTATGTGTGTGTGACAACTATCAGTGTGAGACGCTACAAATTTAAAAACATTAAGGCAGAGCAGGGAACAGAAGAATGGTTGGCCATTTTCTTTTTAAATTTTTTTTCTCTTCTTCACATATATTCATCTCTATACACACGCATGTGTGTGTATATATAATATTACAGATCATCGTGCTATGTGTAAATGACATATAAAGGAATGAATCGGGAACACAAACACTAATTACATTTCAACATGCTCGTTATCCGCTGTCTGCTGAAGTGGAGAAGCAAACGAAGATCGAGTAAAATAATTAAAAAAAAGGACAACAAATTAGAGATGGAAGAGAATAAATACAGTTATATACGGGGCAGAGTAAGTAGGGGTGCAACGGCACACCCCATTTTTTTTTATATAGAAATTCCGCACCTCCAATTTTTTTTATGTTTTTTGTAGAAATTTTGAAAATTATGTTCTACTATTTTTTTAAAAAAAAAAATTATTACCCTAAATTAAAATACCAATTCCCTCATGATTTTATATATACTAATCATCATCTATATAAAGTGACGTGGTAATTATAAATTCATTTTTTAATTTAGACTTTTAGAATGTAATAATATTTTTTCAAAATTGATTTTGTAGTTTAATATCCTCTCATTTATTTTTTGATGTTATTTTGTTATCTATATTAATAGGGATATTGCGGTCATTTAACATATTTGCATCTTTATTAGGATGAGCGTGAAAATCATGAAAATTTAAAGATTGAAGTAAATTTGAAGTTTAGAAAAGTGAAACACAAAAATGAAAAAAAGATATATAGTATATATATATATATATTATGAATTGGGTACAGAATCGTTGAATCTCTGAAAAAGTGGGTGTATAGATGGGTATTTGGTGGCAGACATTTCTGTAAAAGAGTTCAGAATAGATTCCAGGAAATATATTGATTAATTACACAGTATTAAAATAACCGCAATAATAGAGTAGCATTATGGTCCTTTACAACTCTTTATTATAAGAGCAGGCGATAATTGATAAACCCTAAACCAATCATGTCATTAATTTTTTTTTTAAACAAGTCCCATGGGACCAATGATAAATTACAAAATACGATCACCCTAACAACATCCAAGAGCAAAACGTCGAAAACAAAATAATGTAAAGATGTAATTAACGAGCTGAAGAGTATAGGAACCATCAGAATTGAATCAAATCCCCTCAAACTTCAACCCTGACAAGCAAGGAAATTAACTTTCAATAAACCTGAAGATACAAATAAGGATAACATAGAGATAAAACTGATAAAATACAAAAACCCTAGTAACAAAGGAACCTTAAATTCAATACTGTTAATTTTATAATGTTTATTTTTATTTAACTTTGAAACTTATCCAACTATCATATGTCAACCACAACCATAAACCAATTTTTTTCCCAATGATTTTCGATGCCACTCATTAAAGCAATGAAGAAAATAAATCTAGGATTTTAAGAGCTACAAGACCAAATCTTTACAAGTTTGGTTTGTCTAATAAAATCACATTGGAAAATTATCCAAATATAAGTTGTCTTTTAAAATTTTTTCATTAGTGTAAAAACCCGGATTTTAGTTAACTAAAATCTGATTTAGAAGAGTTTAAATACTTCTAAACTCTAGCATAGAGTCTCAATCCTTCAAGGAGTCCTTATCCATCTCAATCTCATCTTTTAAACCATCAAATCTCAGCAACTTTGGATGAAACAGAATCGGGTCTGCACCTCCAGAATTTGCATCGAATTGCTCCTCCTTTATCAAAGAAATTTATTCCAAAACTCCTCATTCATCTCCTTGAAACTCTTGGCAAGAAGTCCATTAATTTAAACTGCTAAGTTCCAAGTTGTCCCACCTCTCCAACTTCATCCAGAACCAAATCTGAATCGGAAACCTATCCAAGCTAATCTGCGATCGAATCGTTCATGATCTTGCACAGATTGTTAGCCAACAATTGCGAGATTGTGCCCCTCTAAAACCCTCATACTTCCCCTTAAATCTCTCGATAAACCTTGTGAAGAATTTCATGAAATCAAGCTGATCAATTTCGAATTCTTCCACCTCTTCAGCAGCGTCAGGATCTAAGCAAATCTGCTCTTTAACCTTCATGCATCTGCACAGATTTCATCCCTATAATTTCGATTAGGAATCCTACTCCAACACCTCAACTTAGCCTCCACTTTTGCCTATAAATAGAGCAAGCTTCAGTGGTGATTTTACACTCGAAAACCATCTCCTTCCAGCCATCAAAAGCGAGAAGAAATCCCCCATCCTTTAAACCGAAGCTCTGCACCTCCTGTTCCAGAATCACTCTTCAACATTCTGGATTCGAAAGTAGTTAATAAGCCATCAAAATCCTTCCACCAAAAGCAGAGAAACCACGGTTTCTGTCCAACAAATCGAGTTGCTAAATTCCTTCGAAAATCACAACCCAAGGCCGTGACTTGTTCCCAGAAGCTGTTCAAACGTTGCCTAGCATTCTGTTGTCAATCCTTTCAACTTTCAGCAGTCTAAACCAAGTGAGATCAAGCTGTGGCTTGTAGTCTGTGTTCCCAGAAACCTTTAAGCATTATTATTCGAAGCTCTTCCCTCAAACTAAGCAAGTTCCTGTCCAAATTCCAAACCAAAAGCTGATTAAAGTTCTGTCTCGAATTCGATTGGTGTTGAAGAATCTGGATCGAGAGCTCCCTGATTTGGTTCAAGCTTTTGGCAGCCTACTCGTGTTGTTCGAAAGCCAAGGAAGATAAGAACCCATTCACTTCTTACCTTTGATCAATCAAACACGCATCCAAGCACTGTAAGTGGGCTTTTGTTATAAATATTCGTTTCGTTTTCTAAAAATCATATAGTATGTTTTGAAATCCCAATCGATATGTATTATGTTGAAATTATGAAAGTATTATTTTGTAAGCACGTTAAACTCGAAATCTAATTGGATTTGGATCCCCATGACCCTGATGCGGTGGGATGTAACCGCTAAAAGAACCTTATACGGTGGTAATCCGTTGTTTCTGGATTATCCAGACCCTTTATTCGTGGGTTAGCCGATGTTATGACCTCATCTCTAGGAGGGTTAAGTCTAGAGACTGATATCAGTACCAAGAAGAGAGTAGAATGCTTTACTGTGCTTAAGTATATGAAAATTATGAAACGATATGTTATGTCATGGCTCGTAAGGGCAATCAAGTATGTTAAGATACATTCATATCGGTTTATGCAAGTTTTATGATCCAAGTTTATGAAAATTATGTATATGTATGATATCGATTGTCCCCCACTTGCTGAGTGTTTACCAAAGCACTCAACCCCTTACTCTACATCCCCAGATAAAGCCGAAGAAGAATTAGAGCAAGAAGAAGAGCACCAATTTTGGGGTTGGTGAATTAAGTCCGCTGCGTAGTTCAAGATTTTATTGTTTTATAAGTTTTCCAAGTTTGTAAGACAATTTTAATTATTCAGTTGTTAAGTTTTTAATTCCGCATTTCTTTATTCATTGTAAAGACAATGGTTTTAAATTTTATGGAAAAAGACTGGTTTTTCAGTTGTTATGATATTACGAGGCTTATTGGTTTCCTAGTTGTAATGGAAATCAATGCCGGTGTTATTGACCCCGGTCTCGGGGCGTGACATTTTAGTGGTATCAGAGCTAGCCAGGTTCCATAATCCCGCTGGGAAAAGAATTCTAGTTGATAAAAATACTAGAAGAGAAATCCCGGTTGAAATAGACTAACTGGTGAAATAAATACAGTTGGGGAAAAATATCGATTCACGATAATTACGATAATCAGAAGTCCAATCTGATTGATCACGTGAATACGAATTTTTCGACTCTTAAAAATTTTAAGTTTCTGATTTTTTTTTAAAAAAAAAAAATATTTCGAAAAAAAAAAAAATTTTAAAGGAATTTCGGAAATTCAAAAATCAGAAAATTCGAAACCCTAGCTCCTCGCCGCCGCCGCCGATTGCCGCCGCGATAACCCTCGACCAGTGTATCATTGGAACCGCCTTGTCCAGTCGACCCTACTGTCCAAGTTTCATGTCGATCGGACTTTGTTTGCTCTGTCAATTTCTCGTTCGAAGCCAGGAACCCTAACCCCCAAATTCTGTTCGTTTCTCGATTTTCAGATCATCGCTCGATCGTTTTGAAATTAAAAATTTCAGTATGCTCTTCCAAGCAAGTCGATCATTAACCCTCTGTCAATTTCAGATTTCGAGCATCGATTAGGGATTAATTCGGAACCCCTATTTTTTCGAATTTAGAACCCTAATTTTCGTATTTTAAAAAAAAAAAAAAAAAAAAAAAATTTTTCCAGATTGCAAAAATCGAAGATTTATGCTCTTAAATTTTTATCCTTGTTTTAAAATAAAATTTTGTCAAGTATTTAATTCCGTGTTTGGGTTTAGGTGATGACAACCCGAGCGCAATCTGCCCAGATTCTCAGTATGGAGCAAGAAATGGAGAAGCTCAAGGAAGCTAATTCGGAACTACATGAGCTAGTAGACCACCTACAGGGCGATGTTCATAGACTCGGTTACTATCACCATCAAGCCGAAGAGCAGCTTGAGGGAACTAAGGAAGAAGTAACTAGACTAGACGGACTCCATAGGACTGCAGAGGAAAAATGCGTAGTCCAAAGACAGCAGCTTGATCAAATGGCTGATCATATTCTCTCACTTCAAAATACGAACCATCGCCTGTCTATAAGAAGCAATGGTTACTGGGGTATAGTCACTCATCTCCTGAATGTCAACAGTGATCTAAGGGAAGCCAATGATCACATGAGAAACATCCTGGATGTTGTCGATTCAGATGAGGATTCAGACGAAGACCCTGAAGAAGAACCCATGCAGGAAGATGTCGTAGAAGAAGTAGAAAGTGGAGAAGTGATAGATCCATAGTTCTTAGAAGCTTGTTTAGGAGTTTTGTTTTCGTTTTATTTCGATATTCAGCATTTTCCTTTTCAGTAGTTGTGATAAACATTTTCCCCAGTGATTAATAAAATTATCATTTTGTTTATCATGTCTTCTTTATCTTTCTGCTATCGTTATATCTTCTGCGCAAGGATTTTAGATCTTTATATATTGTAGGAAATGGCCGGACGTCCTACTCGCAGCAATCGTAATCCCAACTATGCCGTTCCTCCCAACTCTAATGAGGAGAGAAATACTGGAAATCAGAATCCTCCACCTGCACCGCCACAACCCCCGAGGGTGGGACTGAGTCGTGAGGACTTGGCAGCTATAGCCACCATTGTGGCCACGACACTTCAAGGTTTGAATAACCCTACTGCTAATCAGCCACATCCACAGCCAGCACATCCGCAAGGTGTAAAGTACCACTATGAATCGTTGCGGAAAAACAGAGTTCCAACCTTTGATGGTAACTCAGACTCGGAGGTGGCCCAGAACTGGCTGAAACAAATAGAGAACCACCATAGACTGTTGGAAGTGCCGGAGAATATCAAGGTGGAAGTTACCACTTCTTTTCTCATCGACCAAGCAGGGAAGTGGTGGGAAAACGTGTCGCCATTAATGCAAGAAGCGGGACCAGTTACATGGCAAAGGTTCCGGAGCACATTTCTGAAGCAGTACTTTCCAACTGCAGTCCAGAACCAGAAGTTGCGAGAGTTTGAAAACCTGACACAGACTACAGATATGTCAGTTGTGGATTACACTGCAAGGTTTAACTCGTTGGGAACGTACGCACCGAGTATCATGGCAGACGAATCCCTTAAGCTACACCGCTTCAGGATTGGACTGAACAGTCGAATCCAGTCCGCCCTGGCAATCTTTGAGACAACCAGTTTCGGAGATTTAATGGGAGCAGCCATCAGGGCTGAAGCAGATATCAAGCGTCGCGAGGAAGAGTTTAAGCGCAAGCGACCCCCCACCAGTCAGCATACTGCTAGCAGTCAAAACTTCAAGAGGCCTAGTCCGTCCAGTAACCAGCAAAGGGGACCCACAATAGGCCCAACTCAACAGAGGTACCCCAAGTGTTCGAACTGTGGGTATCATCATCCCGGAGAATGTCTCAGAGGAAAAGGTGCATGTTTCCGATGTGGGAAGACAGGCCACCGAATTGCTGAGTGTCCCGAACCTGATATGAGGGGGACGACTGTAAGGAATAACGGCCCTCCTAGTAAACCAAATGGGACTAAGCCGAACGCCAGAGTGTTTGCTATAACGCGAGATGAGGCAGAAGACGCAAACGACGTTGTGGCAGGTACCATTTATTTAAACGAATTACCTGCATATACATTGTTTGATTGTGGTGCCACGCACTCGTTTGTATCTAAAAGGTTTACTAAGAAACTAGCCCTTAAGCCTGAACTGCTTAGTGAACCATATAACGTAGCAACACCAGCCAATAAGACCCTTATAGCACATAGCATACACCGAGATTGTAATCTTAGTATTAATGAAATCCAGTTTAATGCTGAGCTAATTCAACTCAAAATGGTGGATTTTGATGTTATATTGGGAATGGATTGGCTATCCAAACATCATGGAGTAGTAGACTGCCGTAACAAGAATGTTAAACTACGAACTCCAGACGAGAAAGAGATCGTATACCACGGCAAAACTAAGGAACGAAAATTCCTTCTGTCAGCAGCACAAACGTGGAAAGCTGTGAAGAACGGTGAAGAAGTTTACTTAGCTACAATAAGCGAGGTTAAAGAGGAAGATGAACCCAGGATAGAAGACATACCCGGTGTGCAAGAATTTCCGGATGTCTTTCCTGAAGAGCTACCCGGTATAGTTCCAAACCGAGAATTGGAATTTGAGATTAATTTGGTACCAGGCGCTGCACCAGTCTCAAAGGCACCATACCGAATGGCTCCAGCCGAACTGAAGAAACTTAAGGAACAACTGCAGGAGTTATTGGACAAGAAACAAATCAGACCAAGTGTATCCCCATGGGGAGCTCCAGTGTTGTTTGTAAAGAAGAAAGACGGGAGCATGAGATTGTGCATCGACTACAGAGAGCTGAATAAGATCACAATCAAGAACAAGTACCCTCTTCCGAGGATAGATGACCTGTTCGATCAACTCAAAGGCGCTAAAGTGTTTTCCAAGCTCGATTTAAGGACAGGCTATCACCAACTAAAGATAAAAGCAGAGGACGTGCCGAAAACCGCATTTAGAACACGGTACGGGCATTACGAGTTCACGGTGATGCCATTTGGCTTAACAAACGCGCCCGCCGTATTCATGGATTTAATGAATCGTGTATTCAAGCCATTCCTGGACGACTTTGTAGTAGTGTTCATCGACGACATACTCATTTACTCGTCGAGCAATGAAGAACACGAACAACACCTTCGCCTCACGCTCCAGACATTAAGAGAGAAAGAACTCTACGCCAAATTTAATAAATGTGAATTTTGGCTAGAAAGGTATCTTTCTTAGGACACATCATATCAAAAGAAGGCGTGTCAGTGGATCCTAAAAAGGTAGAGGCAGTTTTAGATTGGCCTAGACCAACGACAGTGACCGAAATCCGAAGCTTCTTGGGACTAGCTGGTTACTACCGGAAGTTTGTCGAAGGATTTTCGTCAATAGCAGTACCTCTTACCAGGCTCACACAAAAGAACGCAAAGTTCATATGGAGTGAAGAATGTGAGAAGAGCTTTGAGACTTTAAAGGAAAAACTCTCATCTGCACCTGTACTGGTATTACCAACTGAAGACATGAGTTTCACTATTTATAGTGACGCATCTAAAGAAGGACTAGGATGTGTACTCATGCAGGAAGGAAAAGTGATTGCTTATGCTTCAAGACAGCTCAAGCCCCATGAGCAAAACTACCCTACGCACGACCTCGAATTAGCCGCAGTGGTGTTCGCCTTAAAGATTTGGAGACACTATCTGTACGGCGCCAAGTGCGAAGTGTTCACGGACCATCAAAGCCTCAAGTACTTGTTCACGCAAAAGGAACTCAACATGAGGCAGAGACGATGGATCGAACTTCTAAAAGACTACGACCTCACTATTAGCTACCACCCCGGCAAGGCAAACAAAGTAGCAGATGCCTTGAGCCGGAAAGGCAAAGGAAAAATGATCTTAGCTTCGGTCTCAGCTCAACCTTGTCTTCGAGAGACCATCAAACTAAGCCAAGATCAAGATCTGAGCCTAACAAGGTTAAAAGAACAAGTCAAAGAGAAGAAAGTTACTGACTTTGAGATCGACAGTAATGAAATTCTGTGGATGAAAGGACGATTGTGCGTGCCAGATGTGAACAACATAAGACAAGAAGTAATGTCTGAAGCGCACAAGTCAAAGTTCTCAGTCCACCCTGGGAGTACAAAGATGTACAAGGATCTGAAGGAAAGTTTTTGGTGGAACGCAATGAAAAAAGACGTAGCTGAATTTGTTGCCCGATGCTTAGTATGTCAGCAAGTAAAAGCTGAGCATCAGAGACCCGGAGGACTTCTTCAACCTCTGGAAATCCCGGAATGGAAATGGGATCACATCTCCATGGATTTTGTCGTGGGACTACCAAAGTCAAAGCAGAGCCATGACGGAATATGGGTAATTGTGGATAGACTAACCAAGTCAGCACACTTCCTACCAGTCCGCATGAACTACAACTTGGATAAGTTGGCAACACTATATATGGACAATATAGTGAGATTGCACGGAGTCCCAGTGAGCATACTATCGGACCGAGATCCCAGATTCGTGTCGCGTTTCTGGAAAAGCTTTCAGCAAGCTATGGGAAGTAAGGTAACTCTTAGCACGGCTTATCACCCACAAACTGATGGCCAGACGGAGAGGACTATCCAAACCCTCGAAGACATGCTAAGAGCTTGTGTATTGGATTTCACTGCAAATTGGAGCGAACTATTACCTCTAGTCGAGTTTGCTTACAATAATAGCTATCATAGTAGCATTGGGATGGCGCCATACGAAGCACTCTATGGGCGCAAATGCCGATCACCCTTATACTGGGATGAAGTAGGAGAAAGAGCTATCACCGGACCAGAGTTAGTGCAAGCTACCACGGACAAGATAGCAATCATCAGAGATAGGCTCAAGACAGCCCAGGACCGACAGAAGAGTTGGGCTGATTTGAAAAGGAGACCAGTGGATATCGAGATTGGTGAAAAGGTCTACGTAAAGATTTCACCAATGAAAGGAGTGATTAGATTTGACAAAAGGGGAAAGTTGAACCCAAGATACGTAGGACCATTTGAAGTTCTAGAAAAGGTGGGAACGCTAGCATACAAAATAGCACTACCGCCAAATCTGTCGAGAATTCACAATGTCTTCCAAGTATCACAACTAAGAAAGTACATTGCTGACTCAAGCCATGTACTTGAAGCGGAACCCCTAGTAACTCAAGGGAACTTGGACGAGTCATTGAAATACGAAGAAATCCCAATCCGTATTCTGGATACCAAGGATCAAGTTCTGAGAAAAAGGACCATTCCTTACGTGAAGGTGCAATGGTCAAACCATACGGAAAGAGAAGCTACTTGGGAAATGGAAGAATCAATGCGGGAGAGATATCCCTATCTCTTTCATAATCAAGCTGACTCGAGTTTCGAGGACGAAACTTCCAATAAGGAGGGAGGGATGTAAAAACCCGGATTTTAGTTAACTAAAATCTGATTTAGAAGAGTTTAAATACTTCTAAACTCTAGCATAGAGTCTCAATCCTTCAAGGAGTCCTTATCCATCTCAATCTCATCTTTTAAACCATCAAATCTCAGCAACTTTGGATGAAACAGAATCGGGTCTGCACCTCCAGAATTTGCATCGAATTGCTCCTCCTTTATCAAAGAAATTTATTCCAAAACTCCTCATTCATCTCCTTGAAACTCTTGGCAAGAAGTCCATTAATTTAAACTGCTAAGTTCCAAGTTGTCCCACCTCTCCAACTTCATCCAGAACCAAATCTGAATCGGAAACCTATCCAAGCTAATCTGCGATCGAATCGTTCATGATCTTGCACAGATTGTTAGCCAACAATTGCGAGATTGTGCCCCTCTAAAACCCTCATACTTCCCCTTAAATCTCTCGATAAACCTTGTGAAGAATTTCATGAAATCAAGCTGATCAATTTCGAATTCTTCCACCTCTTCAGCAGCGTCAGGATCTAAGCAAATCTGCTATTTTCATCCCTATAATTTCGATTAGGAATCCTACTCCAACACCTCAACTTAGCCTCCACTTTTGCCTATAAATAGAGCAAGCTTCAGTGGTGATTTTACACTCGAAAACCATCTCCTTCCAGCCATCAAAAGCGAGAAGAAATCCCCCATCCTTTAAACCGAAGCTCTGCACCTCCTGTTCCAGAATCACTCTTCAACATTCTGGATTCGAAAGTAGTTAATAAGCCATCAAAATCCTTCCACCAAAAGCAGAGAAACCAAGGTTTCTGTCCAACAAATCGAGTTGCTAAATTCCTTCGAAAATCACAACCCAAGGCCGTGACTTGTTCCCAGAAGCTGTTCAAACGTTGCCTAGCATTCTGTTGTCAATCCTTTCAACTTTCAGCAGTCTAAACCAAGTGAGATCAAGCTGTGGCTTGTAGTCTGTGTTCCCAGAAACCTTTAAGCATTATTATTCGAAGCTCTTCCCTCAAACTAAGCAAGTTCCTGTCCAAATTCCAAACCAAAAGCTGATTAAAGTTCTGTCTCGAATTCGATTGGTGTTGAAGAATCTGGATCGAGAGCTCCCTGATTTGGTTCAAGCTTTTGGCAGCCTACTCGTGTTGTTCGAAAGCCAAGGAAGATAAGAACCCATTCACTTCTTACCTTTGATCAATCAAACACGCATCCAAGCACTGTAAGTGGGCTTTTGTTATAAATATTCGTTTCGTTTTCTAAAAATCATATAGTATGTTTTGAAATCCCAATCGATATGTATTATGTTGAAATTATGAAAGTATTATTTTGTAAGCACGTTAAACTCGAAATCTAATTGGATTTGGATCCCCATGACCCTGATGCGGTGGGATGTAACCGCTAAAAGAACCTTATACGGTGGTAATCCGTTGTTTCTGGATTATCCAGACCCTTTATTCGTGGGTTAGCCGATGTTATGACCTCATCTCTAGGAGGGTTAAGTCTAGAGACTGATATCAGTACCAAGAAGAGAGTAGAATGCTTTACTGTGCTTAAGTATATGAAAATTATGAAACGATATGTTATGTCATGGCTCGTAAGGGCAATCAAGTATGTTAAGATACATTCATATCGGTTTATGCAAGTTTTATGATCCAAGTTTATGAAAAATATGTATATGTATGATATCGATTGTCCCCCACTTGCTGAGTGTTTACCAAAGCACTCAACCCCTTACTCTACATCCCCAGATAAAGCCGAAGAAGAATTAGAGCAAGAAGAAGAGCACCAATTTTGGGGTTGGTGAATCAAGTCCGCTGCGTAGTTCAAGATTTTATTGTTTTATAAGTTTCCAAGTTTTTAAGACAATTTTAATTATTCAGTTGTTAAGTTTTTAATTCCGCATTTCTTTATTCATTGTAAAGACAATGGTTTTAAATTTTATGGAAAAAGACTGGTTTTTCAGTTGTTATGATATTACGAGGCTTATTGGTTTCCTAGTTGTAATGGAAATCAATGCCGGTGTTATTGACCCCGGTCTCGGGGCGTGACAATTAGCACACGAAAACAAAAACTACTAATAAATCTTTAATCCCAATAGATTGTGGTGAACTACATAAATCATATGATGAATCAAGTCGGGTCGCGCATATGAGCGCCAGTATACCAATGAAAAAAAATTACTAGAAAATTCATCAAATTTTTTGCTCAATTAACTTGATCCACTTTGATTCATCATCTTTCAATGATTTATTTGAATCAATCTTCACTTGATTTATAATGAGGCTTTGATTTTGTTGATGATTGGAATAATGACATGCCGAAGCCAAATTCTATTTCTAACACACTTCTTTAGTCAAAATAAATAGTAGGATAAATTTTAAAATTGATTCCACGGAACTGTGAGATTATGTTTGATTAGTTTTAAAAGTCTGAGACTAGTGTTTATTAAAAATAATTTATTTGGAACTATATTTGATTAGTCATAAATGTTTAAAACTAGTATTGAAAATAACCTAATTATGTGAGACCATAATATCAACAAGAAAATTAAGAAGAGATACATAGGATGAGATAATTAAGAACCTCAAATAATTGTATTATTTCATTGGTTATTTGGCTTATTTCCTCAGCTGTAAATCATATTATATAGGTTCGTCCGAAAGTCATACATTAGACTTTGTAATATTTCCAATCAAATGATTATTTGACTTTAATCAATTTATATATAAAGTAAACCCTAGGGCCCTAAATTAATCATATGACACATTAATGTGTGTATATATAAAATAAAATCTGACTAAAGTTAGTATTAGACTATATTTCTTTTTAATTACTAAAGTCCTCATCTAATTTTCTGAATGACAAATTCCTAAAAGATATTTCATATAAAACTAACTAATATTAAAATATATTCATTTCTGATCTTTTTTAAAATAAATATGATAATCACTAAGAATAGATCTATGTATGAAAACTTGGAAAGGTTCGAAAACATGTTTATATAACTATATTTTCTAAAGTGTTATGATATTGTCAGAGCAATTGTTGCTGGCTTTGGAACGATTTTCATAAATTTAATATGAAAATTGCTCTGTTAGCAAAAATAATTGCTCCGACAATAAAATATGAAGATTAATTAGCAACAGACCCCATTAGACAAGTCTTTCTTGAGGAGACTTCATCCTATAGCTAGATCAGTAGTCAAAAGCGACAACCAAGAAGCGTTAGCTTGGGTTGATACAAAATAGTAAAAATAATGGAAATACAGAAACTAACTGTATGGAACTGATTTGGACCTCATGGACAAACTCAAAATGTTTGGTCTAAAATGACTGATATATTAGGTTATTTATTTTTTTAATTTTAAATGTATTATATTTTAATATCGATTTGTTGTATAAGTGAAACTCAAACCGAATGCATATAAATATTTCCCAAGAAATTCAGGCTATCTTGTCTACGGTTTTCATTCTTTTTCATAATCTTTCATAATATCTAATCTCTAATTAAATTTTTTAAAATATATATATATTTTATATATAAAAATATAAATAACAATTAAACTATAACAAGGACAAGTTGTATTTATCATCCATGTGAAATATCGAAAAAATATAAAATCTCATATGTAAATTTAACTTTCTTTTTAAATCTTGTGTTTTTAAAATTAGGTACACTTACCCTATTTCCAGGGGTTTATACCTTTTTTTAAAAAAAAAAAATATAGGATTATAAAAGATTTAATTATTTTTTTGAGAATTTGATAGGGGACCTAAATGCTATTTGCCCGGTAAACACGTCAAAAACAATGGCCGAAAGCATTCTCTCTTAGAAACCCAATATTCCCCCTTCTGTTTAACCTATTTCACTTTCCCCATTTTACAACACAATCCCTTTTTTCCCCTCTCAAATTTACATTCGACATTTGTTTCTTGGTGTGAAAATCCCAACAGTGATTATTCTTTTGTGGGTGGAGATTACAGAATGGGAACTCCAAACATGGATACAATCACAGCATCCCTGGAGAGATCCCTTCAAAACTGTTCCCTGAATCACCAGCACAGCAGCAGTGGCGGTGGAGGTGCGTCTCACGGTTCAGATTCGACGGGAAATCCTTCGTCAGCCGCCTCCTTGGCTTCAGCCACCGCCACGTTGGAACTCAATTCACAAGCCTCACTGCCCACCCATTGGGAACAATGTCTCGACTTAAAGGTTGGAAATTTAAGGTTTTTATCATTATTGCGATGTTCTTTTGTCTTTTATTGGCTTTTGCACCACATTTAATGCCATAAACCTTAACTGATCTTAATTTATTTAACCTCTGTTCTGTTTCTTGTACCCTAAAGCTTCGATTCTTTAAATGTTAGTTATTTATGATGTTCTTTGTTCATTTATGTCCTCATTCACTACATGTTTCTTTTGCCCATAAGCTTCGATTCTTTAATGTTAGTTCTTTATGATGCTCTTTGTTAATTTATCTGCTCATTCACTACACCTTCTCCCAAAATATTTACTTTTAGCACCAACCCTCTTCTTTTAAACTCACATTTTCCCCCAAAAAGATCATGGAGAGGAGACAAGTGTTTCTGGCTTCTGGCCATTTTACATGCATTTTCTTGAAAAGATGGAAAGACTCCCCTTTTTTCCCTTAATTTGTCTGACGGTGCTAGTTTTCTTGATTCTACAACAACAGACGGGTGAAATATACTTCATAAATTGGAGGACAGGCATGAAGGCAACGGAAGATCCCCGGTCAACGGCGGAGTACGGCGGCGGTTATTACTCGGAGGACGACTGCAGCTCGTATGACAGTGAAGGGTCTTCTTCAGAATCATCTCCTTCAAGAGGGAAATTGATTGGTAATACGACTGATAAACAAGATTACTGTCAAGAAAATCTTGAAAAAGAGAATAATAATATAGATAATAGTAGTAATATTAATTCGAGTAATGTGCTTGTGGTGGCTGGATGCAAGAGCTGTTTAATGTACTACATGGTGCCCAAACAACTCGAAATCTGCCCAAAGTGCTGTGGTCAACTCCTGCACTTTGATCGTGCCGAAAATTGCTCCCCGTGAACGGTTTCTGTTATCTGATTTTGTGTTATTAACTTTCTTTTTCACAAAACATTTTTTTCCTTCTTCGAACAAACGCTTTCGTGGAGTTTTAGGCATATTCGATGTTGATGTGGGGCGACGAAAAATTACCATTCGTTGCTATTTTTTTCATCGTTAATTTTCTGTCATTTTAACTATATCTCTGTGTTTTTTAAGGAAATAGTTTTTTTTTTTTTTTTAATGAATCATTAAAAAGGGAAGATTAAGGGGGTGAACCTTTGCGCTACGTAAAATTGTTGTCACGTGACCTGAAAGTTTGTGTAAACAGTCTCTTGAGAATGCTACGTACATTAGACACAATGAACCCTACCCCTTTTGAACACCGTGCATCGTGAGAATTTCGTACACTGGATCTGTCCCTTTTATTAAAATTATTAAAAAAGGAATATTAGATTAAAAGAGCCAGCTATGGTTAACCCGCTAGGCAGGCAAAATAATTCAGAAGATGAGAAAGTTTGTTTTGTTTCCATGATTAAGAATTTCATATTATCCATGAATCTGAAATATATCTGATTTCTATAGTTTATTTTGGGGTTTTTGATTATAAAAGGTCCACTCACATTTTTCCAAATTTCTGGAAAAGGGAGATAAATTGATCGATAAACACTTGGAAATCTAATCATGGTATGTACGACTTGCATTTATTAATTAGTAGTGAATCTTATCACCCGATATGTGCTGAATTGATATTTTACTATTAACATTTTTTAAATATATTTTTTATTTTGTCGTGAAATAAGAGTCCAATTTTCCAAATTTAAAGTCTCGTTTGGTTACATATTGTTTATCCTTTGTGATTTGTAAATATATACAAAATATACAATTCACATATGATTTGTGTGATATGCATATTCTTGCGCGTTTAAGCTTTGAAATCATGTTAAAATATTAATCATACATTTGATGGGTAAAATGCACCTAAATAATAACATGAAGGGGTTAAATCCAACTAAATAATAACATATGTGGTAATCTACAAAAAAAAATTAGAAAGTCAATTTGACATGGTTTGACAATTTACCCTAGTAGTTCGGTCAAATGTAACTTTACTCTTTGTGGTTTCGATCAGGTGCAATTTACATTGATATGGTTTGGAAATAGGCAACACCCTCTGTGGTTTGTGAGTATTTGCGAAACACCATTTTTAAAAGAGGGTATTTTCATCATGACAAACCAAAAAAATCTGAAAATTGTGAAGGGATGTGGTGAGCTATGTTTTACAAACCACATTACAAACCACGGTGGATATCTATAGTATGAATATTTATTAAATAAAGCATGTAAATAATGTATTTATAAGTTGTATTTAAATAATGTTTTTTTTTTTGTAAAATCATTTAATTATTTGTTGTAAAATCAAATCTAGACTTGTTCTTATGAACAAATACATTTCTTTTAAAAATTGTGATTGAATTTAGAAGATTTTGAATTTGCAAACGTTTTTTGGCATAACACATGGCATACCATGATAGCCAATTCAAGAATCTATTACTTCACAGTTGACACAAGTGATGTCATGATACAGCTAGTTTTGCATACTAAACAAGGTATGTGCGGCATGGGATGATCTTTTCACACCATGTTTTGGTCATTTGAGGGTTAGATTGATTGATTTCCAGGTGATCTACATCCGGTGGAGCATTTCTGAACCCCGTGATTAAGCTGTGTAGTAGTTCCAAGTTTCGGGCTAAGGGAATCCTGGCATAGACAATATTAAACTCACATCAGATCAAAAAGGATATTCCAACGTTGCTGGTTAATATGAATACAGATGAGCCTTAAGAATGGTTCCTTTTAATTTCCATGTGGTTTCCATCATAAACCCTTATGAGTTCTGCTTGAGACTTTGTTCCGCATCGAAGAAAGCAAAGAAATTGGCCAAATCATTTGCTATAAAATGAGGCCTGAGGCTTCAGTTTTAAATGCACCAGTCAATAGCTTGTCTAGCAACTTTTGGCTTTAGATAAATCCATATCTTGTTGTAGTATCTAGTAAAATTCTTAGCATGCTCTGTGATTGCAGTTGTGCTTGATCTTTCCACATCATAAAAGATTCATTAGATGTTTTTCTTGTTAATGGGAGAGGTGTGAGTGTCATTGGTGTGTTTGGGGTAATAAGAAAAATTGTGTTGTTGTAATAATTTTTCATACAGTGTATTTTTTTCTCTAATTCTGGTTGTTTTTCTCCCGATTTGGGATTTTTTCATGTTAAATCCTTGTGTCATTATTTCTCTTTTTGGTTTTCTTATCCTATAAAAAGTGCATATCCTACGGGTGAATTTAAAGGGTCAACTTGCCAACAGTTATAGTAGGTAAGAATGGCATAATCCATATATTGTCTCAAGATGAGATGAAGAAATGATCCGCAACATAGAAATCGGGCGGGTTTGGTATATTGTGAGTGAGTGAGTTAAGATATTTGTGGTATCATCTTGGGACTCATAGGCCCTGGCGAGAGGAAATCCAACCATTAAAAATGAGATAATGAGTTGGTGCCGTTGATCAACTTTTGGTTTATTTTTTCTTTATCCAGCTTAAACATTTCTTATTTCGAACATTGGTATTATGATTGAAAATCTTCTCTCTCTATACCCATGCAAATGGCGATGGGTGATCATCAAGTAATAGATTTCTTGTCCAATGGCCTCTACATTGATATTCATGGTCGATAAATTGTCTAAAAAAAGGATCTCTATCTAGTTCACCACAAATCAATATCTGTAATGTGTCGATGCGCTCCATCTCTAGCTAGAGATGTCAAACGGAGCGGACGACACGAGACACGACACGAGCACGTCACGTCACGGAGCGGCACAACACGACCCATTTTGCTACAATGTCGTCTCGTACCAGGCACATCCCATAACATGGGCCATGCTGGGCCATAGGGTGCCGACCTGTGGGCCGGCGCGGCACGACACGACACTGTTGATTTTTTTTTTTAGTGTAGCGATCGATCGACAGTTATGTGCCGATCGATCGCTACTTGACCGATCGTTCGGCACAATTGTGTCGATAGATCGGTAAAGCCAAAAAACTTTAAAAAAAATAAAAAAACTTGGCACGTCCCATGGCACGACCAGTAGGGACCGTGTTTATGGGCCGTGTCGTGCCATGCCTATTGTTGAAAAGGGCCGGCACGGCATGACCCGTTTCCAAATCGTGCTGGCACATGCCCGTTTGACAAGATTAAATGGCCGGCACGGCCCATTTGACACCTATATCTCTAACTCATCTATGGGATCACTAAACGATTCTTACAATAAATACTCTTAGGTTACATTTGGATTGAATGATTTGATTTGGAGGAAATGATTTGAAAACTAATCATTTAAAATTCATAGATTTGAAATGATATTTAGTATATTGTCATTTCAAATCATTCCAAAATGCAAATGAATGTGTATTGAAAAATAATGGGAAATTTGAAATACCCACGTCAATTTCTTACGCAAACATAAATGATGGATTTGAATTGGAAATTTGAAATCCACTCATTTCAAATCATTCAATACAAACACAATCTTAGACATATATTTTAATTCATTACCAAAATTAGTTTTTTTTTAAAAAAAAATTTAAATATGCTTCTAGATTCTTACCCTCAAATCTTATAAAAAAAATATGTTTTAAAGCGGAAAACAAGGTTGGTAGCAAACAGTAGTCAAGAAAAAAGGTAGTTCTAATGGAAGACATACTTTTAATGGCATATTAAACCGATGTCAATTCTAGTTTGATGTTACTTATTGAGTGTGTCTTAATGTGGCTCATAAACTATATGTTCATACTTTTGAATCTATACAAACATCGGATATTTTTTTAATTATAATTAATTACTAGTAAAAATTATAAAAAAGTATAATTAGTATGAAAATCTATTTATACGGGATAACAAGTGCGTAGATTACTAATTCCTACATTGATAATGAAAATGGAAGTCACGGTGATAGGAAACTAAGTTTTGGTATAACAAAGCAGAGATGTTACTGACCCAAAACTGATGAAGTTGAAGAAAATCGATGACGACAACCAGCTCAAGAGTGGAGATAAAAGATAAATTGTTCAGAACAAGTCTCCGGCGGTCTAGGACTGATTACAAAGAGACGTTATGTATTAAATGCGCACAATAATGTAACAGGTTTCGACAGCAGTGTATTTAATGTATGTCATTACAAGAACAGAAAACTAGCTCAAATGTTTGTACAGAGTCTCGAGATTCAAAATTGGACCGTCACAAAAGAAGAAGTATTTATAGAAGACTCATATTCAAGGAGAGGGAGAGCTACACATATTGTTGGCCACACGAATTTCAGTTATATATGCTTTTTCGAGAAGAAATCAAGCCACACCTTTCAAGTTATATCAGATCATTCAAGCCACCATCCGGCTAAGGCCGGAGGCTCCTCAACATTTTAACACTTGAACATCCTAGTACAAGAAAATGTATATATAGCCATGACCACTTTGTTTTAGTGACACCACCTCCCCAATTTGGAAGAAGGTCATCAATTTTAAACAGTTTTTGAAAATAGATCCGAACCCGTCGGTTCAACCAATTTAACCTGTAAACGGTATTTGGTCAGGTTCGATTGACTCTTCAAAACTACACTGCTAAAAAACCTGTGAGAATCAGATTAAATCGGTAAAAAATCGATTCAACTAGAGAACCGGTTGACTGGTTAAACCAGTAAATTCCTTCATTTTTAAAATGTTAATATTTTTTTATTTTTTTAAAATTATAAATCAAATTTTTAGAACAAAATATATTATATATAATTTTTTGTTATTGAAATGATTACAAAATAATATTTTATGTATGTTTTTATCAAAAATTTCATATAATTCAATAAATGTGTTTGTATATTGATGTCATATGACATATTGACTTCCTCGGGTAAAATCTTCTCAAGAGCCGAACAAGTCATATACCGAACAGATAGTACCGAACAGGGTTTTACCGAACATAACGGCTGCTAAACCCTCCTCGGTTTTCTGGTCAAAGATTAGCGGAAGACCCGGGAGTAAGTAACAAATTAACCGGCGTGAATAAACGTGCAGTAATGGGGCGCGGATTTCTCGGACACGTTGGGCTCCAGTTAAGCCACGATCAGAGGACATCATGTTCCGAATCCACCGCGAGCCAATCACTAGGAACAGTCCTATAAATACCCGCGGATGTCATCATAGTAGGGGTTGGATTTTTCTGGGCAAAAAGACTCCGAAGAGAGCAAATTTATGTCTGTTCGGTCTTTTTTGTTATTTCTCTAAAATATTCGTACAAGTCATTGAGCGATTGTTATTTGTGTCCAGAGAGTCTTGTAAATCATCAACGTTTATAGTGAAGTTTTATACTAGACTAGGTCCCGTGGTTTTTCTCTCAATTTGAGGGTTTTCCACGTAAAAAAGCTTGGTGTGTTTATCGTTATTTTTCATTAACACTTTATTCTACCTTATATTCAAAAATCACAAATCATAACTTGAAGAAATGTTTTGTGTAATCTTTCTTTTTTATTTATTTATGAATTCAACAGTAATAAAACGAAAGTATTTGATTCATCGAGTTTATTCGGAATTCTAATGATTTATTCGTGGGATCGGGATGTTTGGTCCACGTTTAAACATTAAATTATCATCGGTTTACTCGTGGGATCGGGATGTTTGGTCCACGTTTAAACATTAAATTATCATCGGTTTATTCGTGAGATCGAGATGTTTGGTCCACGTTTAAACATTAAATTATCATCGGTTTACTCGTGGGATCGGGATGTTTGGTCCACGTTTAAACATTAAATTATCATCGGTTTACTCGTGGGATCGGGATGTTAGGTCCACGTTTAAACATTAAATTATCATCAGTTTATTCATGGGATCGGGATGTTTGGTCTACGTTTAAACATTAAATTATCATCGGTTTGTGCTCGGGGTAGCGAGCTTTTTTCAGAATTTTAGTTGTTTACTCGTGGGATCGGGATGTTTGGTCCACGTTTTAAACCTAAAATTGCCCAAGTGTTTGTGCTCGGGGTAGCGAGCTTTGTTCGAAATTTTAGTTGTTTACTCGTGGGATCGGGATGTTTGGTCCACGTTTTAAACCTAAAATTGCCTAAGTGTTTGTGCTCGGGGTAGCGAGCTTTGTTCGGAATTTTAGTTGTTTACTAGTGAGATCGGAATGTTTGGTCCACGTTTTAAACCTAAAATTGCCTAAGTGTTCGTGCTCGGGGTAGCGAGCTTTGTTCGGAATTGTAGTGGTTTACTCGTGGGATCGGGATGTTTGGTCCACATTTTAAACCTAAAATTGACTAAGTGTTTGTGCTCGGGGTAGCGAGCTTTGTTCGGAATTTTAGTTGTTTACTCGTGGGATCGGGATGTTTGGTCCACGTTTTAAACCTAAATTGCCTAAGTGTTTGTGCTCGGGGTAGCGAGCTTTGTTCGGAATTTTAGTTGTTTACTCGTGGGATCGGGATGTTTGGTCCACATTTTAAACCTAAAATTGCCTAAGTGTTTGTGCTCGGGGTAGCGAGCTTTGTTCGGAATTTTAGTTGTTTACTCGTGGGATCGGGATGTTTGGTCCACGTTTTAAACCTAAAATTACCTAAGTGTTTGTGCTCGGGGTAGCGAGCTTTGTTCGGAATTTTAGTTGTTTACTCGTGGGATCGGGATGTTTGGTCCACGTTTTAAACCTAAAATTGCTTAAGTGTTTGTGCTCGGGGTAGCGAGCTTTGTTCGGAATGTTAGTCGTTTACTCGTGGGATCGGGATGTTTGGTCCACGTTTTAAACCTAGAATTGCCCAAGTGTTTGTGCTCGGGGTAGCGAGCTTGTTCCGATATACAAGTAAATGATTTCATTAATGAACGAAAAAGAAATACAAGAAAAGGTAAAAGTTCTACCCTACGGCTGGAATAGCTCTTCGGGGAGGCTCTCCAGAGCAGCATTGACATCGAGGAAATCTTTTGAAGCTCCTTCGGGTGGGTAGCCTTGAGATCCAAATTGGCTGACGCATGCTTCAAAGCCATGATCAAAGAACTTGTAAGCACGGTCAGCCACCATGTTGCTGTACTTTGGAGACTTCAAAAACTCAGCTTTCTTTGAGAGCCAGAGTTCTTCCACACGAGCAGTAATGGAAGATTTCTCTTGAGCAAGTTGCTCAGCCAGAGATTTATACTGCTCTGACAAAGTAGAGTTAGCACCTTCCAGATCGGCGGATTTTGTCCGCTCCTCTGCCAGGGCCTGCTACGCCTTGTCCCGAGCTGATACCAGGGCCAAGTGCCGCTCCTCCAGAAGGCTCACTGTTTTCTTCAGCTCCTCACCCATACCCTCTAACTGCCTGATGCGCTTCTGGTTCTGCCCATCAGCCAATCGAACTGAATGAAAACGAGTGAGAAGTTCACCCGCCTTCATGTGGGCCTGCATCAGAGCATATATAAAGTTAAAGTAACAAATGAATGTATTGTAAAAAGACAAGCGAAACAGATTAATGGGTAAAAGCATTTACCTGAGTAAAGGAGGAGGAGAAGTCGTTCACCAAGTTGCTGAAAGCCAGTTCCCCGAGGTACTTTCGATCAGCTGAGTTGGGGGTGTAGCACAAAATGGAGTGGGAGGCTTTGGGGTCGGGTTTTTTCAGTAGTGTAACAGAGGGGGAGTACGTCCACGAAGGGATATGGTATCTCGAGGTAGGCCGAGATACACCGAGAGCGGGTTGAGAGGAGGCTCGAGGTTCGGAAGGAATAAGGGAAGAAGAAGTTTTCTTATTAGGAGGTGCTTGGGGCGAAGAACTTGGACCTTCGGGAGTAGCCCTTTTCCTGCGATGAAGAGCTTGAGTCCTCTCGGGTGAAGCCCTCTCCTCAGGAGGAGTCAAAATCTCAACGGACGGGGGAGGTGCAGGAGTAGTAACAACCTTAGAAGTTTGGCCTTTTTGGCTCTTCTCCTTCAGCTTCTCGGCCATCCTAGCCTTCATCATTTTTGTTTCTGAAAAGAGCAGAGAAATATTAGTCCGAACATGATAAGTCGAAAGTAAAACGAAGAAGATTGCCTGAAAAGCACTCACCGAGGGGCATTTTCAAGGATACACCCTTGGGGCTCAACTGGAACAAGTATAGCAGTCCGTCGTCAATCAGCTCCATCAAGTTAAAACACTGATCGCCAAGTGTACGACGGACCGACAAATACGGTTCCTCCTCAAGATGACCCTTGATTGACTTGCCCCTCGGGAGATTTTCCCTCCACTCCATAGGACAATCCCAAGGTTGGAGCGGACGAACAAAAAAGTAAGAGTTTTTCCAGTTTTTTATGGACGAGGGGTATTTTTTAAGGAAGCCAACCCCTGTCCGGGAGGAAAAGTAAAAGAGCCCGATCTCTTTCTTGTTCAGTTGAAAAAAACAATGAAAAAGTACAGGAGTAGGGGTAAAACCCAGATAAGAAAGTACTATGAAAAAACCTGCTAATAGTCGATAACTATTGGGAAATAATTGGCTAAGGGAAACACAGAAGTATGAGGCTACTTCAATAAAGAAAGGAGGGATAGGAAAACGAAGGGCTCCTCGGAGCTGGTCTATATAAAAAGGAAAATACCCCTTAGGGGGTAAGTGAGGACGAGATCCAGAAGGGGGAACAATAATAGAAGTCCCCTCGGAAATCCCCCATTTAGTTCGAATATTGCTGAGATGCTGAGTCAATTTGACCTCAGACTCGAAGATCTCGAACCAGGAACACGGGCTTTAACTAAATCTCGCTCTGTAGCAAGTCTCTGCTCCTGTATACGAGCAGCTGACGCGGCAGAGGAGCTTAGAGTTCTGTCACTATCAGAAGAAGAGGAAGAGGGTTGAGGAGAGGGGCTAAGAGCGTCCTCCTCGTTGAACATATCTATCGCTTGCAATGAAGAGTCGGCGGAGGAAGAAACCATACTTGGTGATTAAAAAAGGACTGTTGGGAAAGTTATTCGATCGTCTGGTGCTAGCTCGGAAGCAAAATGCAGCAAAGTAAAGATAAATGAAGAAAATGGATGGGTATTTATAGCGGGGACCATATGAACAGTCACTCAATCTTCACCGTCCAAAAATAAGGGAATGAACGGTCATAAAGGTGCCTCGGGAAACGAAACGTCGCGCGCCATTTGAAATTTTTGGGCAGGAAAAAAGGGCGGCAAAAATGTCCTGAGCAGGTTAAGTTTAGGATTTTACCCGAAGATAATAAAACAAGACTTCAAAAGTCTTGTCTTGCTTTACTTTAGGGGGGTGAGGTGATGTCATATGACATATTAACTTCCTCGGGTAAAATCCTCTCAAGAGCCGAACAAGTCATATACCGAACAGGGTTTTACCGAACATAACGGCTGCTAAACCCTCCTCGGTTTTCTGGTCAAAGATTAGCGGAAGACCCGGGAGTAACTAACAAATTAACCGACGTGAATAAACGTGTAGTAATGGGGTGCGGATTTCTCGGACACGTTGGGCTCCAGTTAAGCCACGATCAGAGGACATCGTGTTCCGGATCCACCGCGAGCCAATCACTAGGAACACTCCTATAAATACCCGCAGATGTCATCATAGTAGATGTTGGATTTTTCTGGGGCAAAAAGACTTCGAAGAGAGCAAATTTATGTCTGTTCGGTCTTTTTTGTTATTTATCTAAAATATTCGTACAAGTCATTGAGCGATTGTTATTTGTGTCCAGAGAGTCTTGTAAATCATCAACGTTTATAGTGAAGTTTTATACTGGACTAGGTCCCGTAGTTTTTCTCTCAATTTGAGGGTTTTCCACGTAAAAAATCTTGGTGTGTTTATCGTTATTTTTCATTAACACTTTATTCTACCTTATATTCAAAAATCACGAATCACATCATATATTATATATAAACATGTTTAGTTTCTCGTAAATTATAATATATGTGAATAATGTCATAATATTTTAAATATTTTCTTATAATTTTGGGATATTGTTTTTTTTGGGCATTATTTGTTCTTTTTGAGATGTTTTATTATTATTTTTTTATGTTGGACATTTGATTTTATATTATTTTTGAAGTTTGACATGTTATGTTGGTGTAATGATATTTTTTTATTGTGAACAACTTGAAACTATAGCAAATACATGGTATATATATTTTACAAAACTTAAAATAGATATTACATAATACTGATATCATCACCGGTTGAATCAATTGTTCAACCAGTCTAACCGATCGAACCTGTAACCAGTAAGAGCACCGATTTCATATCCGGTCCGATTTTGAAAACATTGGTTTTAAACCTATTATATATATATATATATATATATATATATATATATATATATATATATATATTAGTGAGGGTTATTTTATTAAAATTGTTTGAGTGACGTCAAACGATGACAAAAAGCCCGATCTTCCAAAAGGAATTGACATTTCAGCAATGACAAGAAAGAGAGATGACAGATAATCGAGAATATTAATGGTCCACAGCCCTGTAGGAGGAAGCTCGTGAAAATACAGCCCCACTTTTATATACCACGTCTTTTAAATATCAATACACATGTAAATATATACATATATATTTATGTATCTTGGTGTTTACAAACACCCGATTTATATAAATAGAACAAACCAACCTTTTGTTGCAAAAGTGCAATGGCACCTTCAAATAAGACAAAGGAATCTTGCCCAGAAACGTCTGAAAACATTGTTCAGTTTATCCAAGGACAACAGTACAGAGCCTAACAGGGAACCTGAGAAGGACCTTTCTTGTGATGAACTTAATAACTAATATTTTTTTTTTCAATATTATTAAAATTTTATTACGATGACTTAAGTTTTAAAGTTGCATATCTAAAATTTATTAAATCCACTTGTAGGAATGTGATGTCTACTGTGTGTTGTGCAGTCATAGGGTAGGTGGGGACTAAGGATGGCAATGGGACGGGTCCAAACCCGAACCCGTATTGTACCCGTCCCGTCGGGGCGGATCTGGACCCGCTTCAACCGGGTTTGAAAGCGGGGCGGGGCGGGGCGGGGCCTGTCCTGGGATTGACCTAACCCGCCCCGGATCCGCCCCGCTATACATATTTAATTTTTTTAAAAAAAAATATGATATTGATTATACATTTTATTTCTTTCATTGAATAATAAAGTGTCATTATTTAATTTTATATCAAAATTCATGTGTTCATGTTAAAAAAGTTGGACATTTTGAAGGAAATAAGAGCAAATTAACAAATATTTAGTAGTTTAAAGATAGTTTTACAATGTTTATTATAAATATTTACTAGAGAAAACATGAAATTTAATCACAAAACTCAACTTTTGTGTTTCAAAATTGATTTCTAGCTAAATTTATTTTTTTTAAAAATAAAAAATAAAAAAAAACTGGAATCGGGGCGGGGCGGGTAAACCCGCAGGGTTCGCGGGTCTAAGCGGGGCGGGGCGGGTCCGGGTTTTATGTGTAGCGTGGCGGGTCGTGGGATTGGTCAAACCCGTCCTATACCCGACCCGTTGCCATTCCTAGTGGGGACTGCTGTGAGAAAATTCAATGTAAATTAAAATTCTAAAACTATTTTTGGGCCGGTTGAAATCCATGCGAATTGATTGAAGCCCAAAACTTTGTTTACCGTTTAGCACACCTTACAAGCTTGGCCCATATGAACTGGATTGACTCCAGAAAGAATGATGACTTACTTCTGGTTGTATAAATTTGTTTTGAGGAAATTACAAGAAGGTACCACTTTTTAAAACATCTTTCAACTAAATCACCCTAAAAACTCTTCTTTCAACTAAATACATCTTTTAAAAAATATCTTTCACATAAGTCTATTTTATGAAACCCTAATCTAATTAATCCATTTTTATGACTTAAATACCCCTAATCTAATTAATCCATTTTCTCAATGGCAGATTGTTCGATTGGTTGAATTGCTTTAAAATTTCAGAACGAATATCGAATTTTGTTCTTCACAAATTGAATCTCGTTGTCGTTCTCATCCCCGTCTTCAATCAATTTCTCTGCTTTTTTCCGATCTATTGCTTTGAATTGGTTTCGTCTTCTTCGTTGCGAGCTGTTTCTGAATTGACGTATGATCGCACCATAGCATTCACCTTCAATTGTTAATTTTTTTTGCTTCGTGACGCATCGTCGCTTGCATTGTGCCAAATTTTTCTGCGATCTTGTGATGTTTTTGCTGCGTGAATTCTAATATCAAATCTGCAAAAAAAAATATCGTTTTTCTTCTGGAATATGGCGACGGCAAAGGACAACTGTTGAGGAATTGAATTCTTCGTCGTGAATTAATTCCGATAGTTCGTTTGCAATTGAATTGTACTCGTTCATTGTGCTCTTGAGGTATTCGATTACAATCACGTGAGCAGCTGGTGTGATTGTGTACATCTTCGGTGTATGAATAAAAATTAATCATGTTGTATATGAAAAATTAATCATGCGATGCATGTAAAAATGTATTCATGTGGTGCATGTAAATTACATGCGCCCTAGTTTACCGGTGCATGTAATTACATGCACCGCTAGTCTATCGGTGCATGTAATTTACATGCACCGATAGTCTACCGGTGCATGTAATAGCGGTGCATGTAATTTACATGCACCGATAGTCTACCGGTGCATGTAAATTACATGCATCGATAGACTCAACATTTATCGGTGCATGTAATTTACATGCACCGATAGTCTACCGGTGCATGTAAATTACATGCATCGGTAGACTCAACATTTGCATTGGTTCTCACAGTACATAATAATAAGTATCATATAGTAAGTGTTAAAGACGATCACAAATAACACTTAAAATTAATACATGTTTGTGTAATATATTATCATTTGAAAAATAATAGAATTTTGTTATGAGATTATGCAATAATTTATCATATAGTATATACTCATCCATAATAAAATTTAATTTCTAAAGTAATATATTGTATCTTTAATTTGTTATAAGATCAATTGTAAAAATTATAGAATGAAAAATTAATTCACATTTTTTTGATTTGATCATTGTTATTTAGTAATTAGATAAAAAAAATCGTATATTAGTGCATCTCCGCCTATCGGTGCATGTAAATTACATGCATCGATAGATTTTAGCAAGTCGGTGCATGTGAATTACATGCACCGCTAAGCCTATTTTGCATGTAAATTACATGCACCTATAGACTTATACTATATTTAACAAAAAATAGCCTTTTTATATATAATTTTGAATATGTAACATTTTTCCTCATTAATTTTTTTTATTTAATAGCAAACTGAAATAGAAGGCTTGAGATGTGAAATAACAAAATGAATAAGAAAGCAAAACATAAGTCTAAAGATGCATGTAAGTTACATGTACCAATGAGTCTATCGGTGCATGTGAATTACATGCACCGATAGACTCATGAACTGCCGGTGCATGTAAATTACATGCACCACTGAGTCTATCGGTGCATGTAAATTACATGCACCGATAGAATCATGAACTGTCGGTGCATGTAAATTACATGCACCAATGGTTTCAATATCATTACATTCTCAAAAATTTTCATTCAAACAATTGATCGAACATCTCAAATACATTATAATTTTGAGTTTTACATTAAAAATCTACAAACAATCATTACAATAAAATTGGAATTCATAACAAAAATAAATTTTTATCAAACAATTGATCGAACAATTCAAATATATTATATTTTTACGTTTCACATTAAAAATCAACGTACAGACATTACAAAAAAATTGAAATTCATAATCGGTAAATAGATGATAAATAGAAGTGCGATGATTTTGTCTTCTTGCACAACCGTTTTGTTTTTGTTTGACCAGTGCGCGCAGCTCCGACGCCATGGGAGGAGCGACAACTTTCGACGACGGCGTTGGTGGTTGGGACATGTGGCTGATGTGAGGGTTGGAGACTAGGGTTTTGATATTGAAGGAGGTGATCCAAGGAAGGCAGAAGACTATTTTGGTCATTTTGACCAAAATTGGACCTAGTTGAAAGAATTTTTTTTGGGGTGACTAGGCTGAAAAATCTTTTACCAAGTAGTACCGGCCCGAAATTTTCCCTATTTTTTTTTATTAATTTCGAGCATAATTTAACACAAATAATTTTCTTTTTCTCACAATATGATTTCAAATATATTTGGTGTTAAGTAAGTATTTTATGAGCTTACATAGCTAATTATTTGTATTCTATATAGATCTGCTATCTAATAAAGAAATTCATAAAGGTGATTTATGAGTTTCCAAAATATTAAGTTAATTGGTATGATTTACCTTACGTGTAGAAACCCATCAAAATTAAGTCTTCTATTTAGGGTAGATTAAATATGAGAAGTGTCAAATTAAGCCCTAAGGGTTAACTACTGTGGGTTAAAAATTGAGCCATATATCCAATAAACCTCCACTTTGGCTCAATATCAGTTTATTTTCAAACGCATAGAAAACTTAAGCAGACATCATCATCATCAAATGGTCCCCCACAACAAATAAAGTAATAATGTGGACCAAATTCCTATCAAAACACAAAGTAAAGATAAGGAAAAACAATAACAATCACATATCAAGTTAAATGGGGAAAGTAATCAGGGTGTAATAGTTTGTTACGAGCACAAAGCAGGTTATAAAACATTAACCAGGGGACTAACCATGCATCAATCACCAGTAGCAAATTTTAAAATTTTGCCACAAACTAGTGTTTGCTTGTTGTTTCAGTGAAGTTTACACATTCTTTTTGTGTAAAATATTTAGCTACAAAGTCTAGCTTTGAAATTAACAGAATCATTTTTGTTCTTAACCTTAAACAACTATTTACAATTAACAACAGAACAATTAAAAAGTTTATGAACAAGAATCCAAGTATGATTCACAATCAAAGAATGCATTTCTTCTTTCATAGCACACAACCAGTCATTAGCATTTTTTTCAAAGCTTCATTTTAGGTTTTAGGTACACAGTTATCAATTTATTCAAACACATCGAACACATAAGAAGCAAGATGAAAGTCACTTAGCTTAACAGGTTGTCTTATGTTTCTCCTAGCCCTATCTCTAGTCAATTGTTAACCATGTAAATCTTCTTGTTCATAGCAACCAGCTCACCATGCACAACAGGGTCATGTTCAACAACAATATCATGATGTTTAGGCATTTCATGAATCCCAGGTTTATTAACAGGCAAGTTCACATGATTTTCAGCAAAACGGGCATTGTTAGCATTAACGGGAAGCACATCAAGTAAATGCTCCACCTTGCTAGGAGTAGCACTAAACTCAGACTCATCAACATGCACAGAAGGAAGCAACCAAGGCATTTCAGACTCATTGAAAATTACATCCATACTTGTAAAGGTTTTAAAAGCAGGTTCACTTCTTACCCATATTCTATATCCTTTAATTCCCTCAGGACAACCTAGAAAGACACAATTAGTAGACATAGGATTCAAATTTATCACCTTTTGTGATGTCCAGATTTATTAATAATCATTTATTGGATTAAATTATGATATTTATATAGTGTGTCGGGATTTAATTTTGGGTATCTGACTTTGCGCCGGAGCCGAGATAAATAATCCCGGGGTTTATTTGATAATGTAATTAAATCCAAGGGGATTTCATATTATTTGTAATTGAGATTTTAATTTAATTTGAGTGGTGGGGATCAACACTAGGGTTGGAGTTTAACATAAAAAACTCACATTTGTTTTCCTCTCCTCCCATACCATCGACCCGCCTCTTCTCCTTTTTCCCCCTCTTCGCGTCGCCCTTCTCTTCCAGTCGTAAGAGGCGATTTCTTCTCATCGTTTCAGACATTTTCGAACAGGTGAGTACATGAATACTAGGTTGCTTCTCTTAGTTCAAAAATCATGCTGTAGGGTCGAAAAAATAGTTTGTTTTGGACGAAAATCTGATGATGTTTTGGTTCTAAAT
This sequence comes from Haberlea rhodopensis, assembly GCA_907163345.1. NCBI lineage: Eukaryota > Viridiplantae > Streptophyta > Magnoliopsida > Lamiales > Gesneriaceae > Haberlea > Haberlea rhodopensis. Next base: position 11,109 of record CAJQUN010000172.1, on the reverse strand, counting down.
CCATGTTGTTTCTTGTTCGATTTCTTGCTGTTTTGTTTCGAATCTTTGGGGTTTAAGAGGATCTGATGTGTGATGAATCTTGCTGCATTTTTGGTCTAAAAACATGTTGTAAGTGGCTCGATTATTCTGCTGTAAGTTGGTTCGAAAATTTGCTAATTAAGACTCGAATTTCTGCTACTATTTTGGTGCTAATATCTTGATTGTTGGGTATTATGTTGAAGATTTGTTACTAAGTGTTAGTGGGTGTGTGAGGCATGAGTTAGTGTGTGCATGTGTGCGTGTATGGTGGTGCTGAGTGCGTGCGTTTGCTGCGATGTGTGTGTGTGTAAATCCCTGATGTTACGTGGTTCAAATTCCTGCTGCATTAATGGTTCGAAAATCATATGGTGTTGGGTTTAAAAGTTATTGCTATTTTGTTCAAAATTATGATGTTGTTCTTGGTTCAACTCTCATGCTCATAAAGTGTTTGATATAATGTTTAAGTGGAGTTCAAGTGTAACCAAAAGCTATACTAAATGTGGGAATAAATGGGTTAGATACATGGTGGTGTAAGTTATGACATGGAATAAGATTGTGGTGATGTGTATACTTGAATGGGCATTATGAGTTTAGATTGAAATTCAATGCATGTTTAATTTGTTTAAGTTGAATTCAAACAAATAAACGACTTTATGTTGGGATTAAGAGAATTAGATTGTAGAATCTCGTATCTACATGGATCATTTCTTTCATGTCTTGGTTTGAATCACCTCGGTGTGGGTTTGAATGTTTGGAACATGTTAATTGGCTTAATTTGATTGTTTTAGTTAGACACTAGTTGGATGTTATTATGCATACACCCTTGCACTTCCTTTCCCTCTGTTGAACTGGTATGTCTAGTGAACTGCTATGTGAGATGGGCATGATCTTGCGCGTATGGGTGTGTGTATCCTGCATCATGTGTGTTGATGTAGCGGATGGTGGGAGATGATGGGGTGTTGCATTACCAATGATATATCATGATTAATGTGAGGATGTCTGCATCCAAAGTATTGATGATGATTTGATTCATAATATTGAGTTATTGATTTATGATATGGATATGAAAGTAAGAAATATATGATGGTTATGAATTGCTTTGATTTCGAGCTACATTCGACATAGACTCTACACGAGACTTCGGACGTTGATGAAAGCTTGCTCATGTTGTCTACTATAAGGTACGTGGTGACGTACGAGCAGATATATCTAGTATCTATACATTCATGTATACATGTAATTTGAATATAATGTTTCAGGTAAGTGTTTGACTTTAATAATTGAGTTTCATTTACGAGTTATGGTGGACACGTAGTGGTACGTGATCCGATTATACTTGTTGAGTAGTGATGTCGTGGGCATGAGCGATATGAGAAAGTATCGAGAATGAGATAGTGGGATAGCCAGGTTTACATTGATGTTGAACTATTTATGTTTGAGCATAAATAATATATTGTTGTTGTATTGAATTCATAAGCGTTGTTGAGTATCATATTTTCAGTGATAATACTAAACTTGACACTATGAAGGTGCGTGAGTTTGAAACAGGAACAGTGTGTGGAAGCTATACAAATTCCGAATTGTACAGGGAGTATATTTTATGAGTTTTGAATAATCTAAATTGTTGCATTATGATTTTGTATGTTGATTTGTGATTGAATATTGAGTTGGAGTGTGCTCACCCTGTGTGGGGGCTGTTTCTGTTGAAACAGGTACAACAGGTATGATGCTGCCTTGGAGTGCTAGGCTCGAACCTTGTTGGATGATGCTTCCAGAAGCGTAGTATGAGATTAAGCTGATATACGAGGTTGAGCTGTTGGTATATATATTAATTATGCATCCGGATGAGTATCCGTTATTCGTTGCTCTTCTGTTAGCACTTGTATCTGTATATGGACTGTATAAGGGTGTTGAAACCCACTTTTGTTGTCTTATTAGTGTGGTGTCTTCCCTGGCTGTGAATTTACTTAGTGTTTCTGTATTCTGCTTAGTATTGTGTTGTCCCTGGTCGGGAGTTATGTTATGTGATGTATTTTTATTTCCGGATTGCTCAGTTTATGGGGAGACTCTGCCCAAATTTTTATAAAAATAACCCACAATGTAAAAAGTGGTGTAATGGGTATGGTAATGGGCGAAATCTTTGAGACTATTTGTTGGTAGAGATGAACATATAATGTTGAACATTATTTATGTCATGGGATTATGGGAAACATGTAATGATTCTTTTTAAAGAATGAAAAGAAAATGAAAATTTATACATATACGACGTCATAAATGAGCTAATGACAAGTTCATGTGTTGGGGTCTTACACCTTTCCTATGCACAAAAGCAGAGCAACCAAATACTTTAAGATTAGAAAAATCAAGTTCTTTGCCAACAAAGACAGATTCAGGACACAAACCATTAAAGGCACAAAATGAGATCTATTGATCAATTAGGCAGCTATCACAACAGCTTCACCCAAAAACTTCTTTGAGAGGCCAGAAGATGCAAGAATACTTCTAACTTTCTTAAGGAGAGTCCTATTCATCCTCTCAGCCACACCAGTTTGCTGAGGGGTATAGGGCACAAGATTGTGCCTTTTGAATCCCAGATTCATTTGCACAACAAAGAATTACAGAACTCCAATCCATTATTAGTCCTAAGTTTCTTAATCTTTTTATCAGTTTGGTTCCCAATTATAATCTTCCAACTTTTAAACTTTTCAAAAGCATCTGATTTATCTTTCATTAGAAAGCCCCACGTTTTTTTCTAGAAAAGCCATCCATTACAGATAAGAAGTATCTATTACCACCTTATGTAGGAATATTAGAGGGTCACCACACATCAGCATGCAAGTACGCAAGAATCATAGAACTCTTAATCACCATGGGAAGGTGAAACCGAGAATTTCACTCATTGTTGTTTGCCATAAACACAAGAATCACATAAAGGCATGCAAGACAACTTGTATTTACCAAAACAACGTTTTTTATGCAAAATCTCTAGACCTTTAGTGCTCATATGACCTAATCTTCTATGCCACAGATCAGTCAAGTCATCAGTCACAGAATTCACAGAGATTTTATCATACACAGATTCAATTTTGCAAACATAAAGATTTCTTTTCTTTTCAACTTTGAAAACTACCAAAGAACCCTTTAAAATTTTTCATTACTCTATTTCCCCATTTACCCTCAAGACCACAAGATTCTAAAGCAGCACAAGACATCAGCAGGAACATGCCTCACATATTTTAGAGTCACAGAATAACCAAAATCAAATTTTAAGTAAACATCACCAATGCCAGCAACTTTACAAAGTTTCTCATTAGCCATAGAAACAACCAAAATCGATTAGCCATTCATTTTCACACACAGTAGATGAATGCACAGAATTCACAGAATCACATAAATCAGTCATCATAAAGATATTCACTTGTTCATAAGATTGATTTTTATCATTTGTTTCTGGTTTTTATTTTTAGGACAATCTTTAATAAAGTTATTAGGATCACCACAGTTAAAACACTTTCTATTTTTAGGCCTAGACTTAGACCTAGTCTTGCTTTTCCCATTGTTCTTACCATTATTCTGATTTTGGTTATTATCAGATTTATGATTGTTGGTATACATTTGTTAGACCTACCTCTAACATGCATAATTTCAACTGAATTTTACTTACTACATTTGTTTGCTTTTAAATCTAATTATTTACTATTAAGACCATTAATCAAAGTGTCAGGCGTAATGGAGTCGCTACCATACTTAATAGCAGATTTGCATCACTATAGGTCTCAGGTATAACGTTTAAAGACAATAGGAGTATAATCATCAATGTTCCTATCTCCAATTAACTTAATATCAACTTGGTAAACACATCAAGATTCACATCAACATCTTTGTTCAAGTCAAGCTTGAATCTGAAAAATTTTCAAGTAAAAATAATTTACTAGGCAAAAATATTTCTGTATACAACTCTTCTAATTTTCCCCAAAAAAGTTTAGCAGAAGTAAGTTTACCACATTTTCTAAGCATATAGTCAGATAGATTCAAGATTATGGAGGAGTAAGCAAATTCATTATCTTCAGCTTTCTTAGCAGTTGTTATATCATCAGTATAATTACCACCTATAGCTTTAAACAGTTGAATTAAAATTCCTTTCATTTTCTGTTGTCAAATAGAAAAATCCGATTTTCCATTAAAATGTTCCATATTATAGCCAGAAATAGAAGTCATTGCACACAGACAAAATAAGGCACACTAAATCACAGGCTAACAAATTACACAAAGTAAGCAGCGGAAGCAGGACCACACAAAAGAGGCACAGATAATGAAAAAATCGAAAGTTTATTACAATTTTAAAATTTCAATGAGCCTCACTGAATATCACAGAATCCTAGTTTTCTACAGCAAACAATCCTCATAACCTATTACCTAGATGATCAGCAAAACAGTATAAGTTTTAAGGTTCAAGCCAATCACTTACAATCTAGAGGCAAAGCTCTGGGGTTTTTCCACCAAAAACGAAACCGGGGCAGAATCTGAACCGCCAAACAGCCGCTGCCCGAGCGTCGCCACTGCTGTCCACCCACCTGGCGCGGATAGCCGCTCTGATACCACTGTTAGGTATGTATCCGCCTTGGCATTGCCTTGTAACTGCAAAACAAAGACCAACACAAATAAACAAGTATGCAAATATATAATTAATCAAAATGATATCAAGATTGGCTCAAATCTGTTATGTTTCCCAATTTATGTAACTGAGAGAAACCAGGTAAAGACCTGAAGGTGAAGACATCATTGGTAACGCAAGGAACCCCAAGCACAAAGCAAGCGAACTTAAGGAACCAGAAAACCCAACATCACAGACAGAACCACCATTCCAAAAGCCGAACCACCCGAGCACAAAGCAACCGGACGAGAAACCTCAAGTCCGCCGCCCACCAAAGCACTAAGCAATCGGAAAACAGAACCCCCCGCTCAACCCGACGTACCCCCAAAGGAAGCGTCGAGAATCACACAAGAAAAATAGCAGAAGCAACAAAGAGCGAGAAAGTTTCTTTGGAGAAGGAGGCGCACACTATCTATATCACGCATTAACCAACAATCTCCTCTATTACTAATTTTTTAACCTGACCCCTATCTATCGTTGTAAAAGTTGTTCTCCCGTTCCCTGGTCAAAACTTGGTTGGATGCGGGATCTACTCCACGAGAAGCGGTACATATTCTGTATTGTTCCCATGCTCCCATTTCAGTGAAAAACGTAGTGGATTCTCTATTACCTTGAATGATCCATAACTCCTACTCTCTATCAATCAATGAATTCATGTACATGATTATATTGTTATTTATTTCCTTGTAACTCGACATAAATTTCTGTCTTGTTATAACATATAATTTTAATATATTCTATTAAATTCGTAACATTTGGTTGTCTCCAATTTAATTTAGGTGAAATTAACGGTAAATAAATGCAATTTACTCTTGAAATCAAATCAAACCTATGAAAAAACCTTACATTATTAAGATATAAACGACAATAATCACAATATCATCTGGTAGTACAGGCAATTTATTACATATAAACGAATACTTCGTCCCCGTTCGAAATTGGAAAAATCGATAAATTTCACAGCACAGATTACAAACAAGCAAAAATAAACAAATGACCAACTCAGAATTTTATCACACTGCATATAATCAAAAACCACGATTTAGTTTCTCGACTCGTGACCGTCCGGATGTGCCACATTTCCTGTATTTGCTCTAGAATCCGAAACAGCGTCCAACAGGTGATTAATCGCTTTCTCAAAGTTCACAAATCCCATGAACCAAAATTCGTGGCGATCAACAGTTATCATCTGGATATACTTCTCCGGCGGATGTTCTTTCATGACCACTGGATTCACACCTTCTACATTTCCAATGGGTACTGTTATCTTGTAGTAAGTCCAGGACTCCTGTCCTGACGGAGCTCTGAAAGATAAGGGACGATCGCTGCAGAACGCCACACGAGCTGTGGAAAGATAGAGGGTTCCAGCAACAGGTCCTGTTGTTGTGGAAAGGTAACAAGCGAATGTCTTCTTTAGCTTCTCATTGGGATCAGCAGAAAACATTTGTTTGAAAATAGGCTCAAAGCCTCCTCCTGTCATGGCCTTGGCCGTCAAATTAAACTTCCCCCACGCAGTTTGTGATACAGATGGTCCAGTTTTTACTGCAATCGTAACATGATATCAATCAATCAGATCGATTAAAATTGACGGGCTATAATCAAAACTTCACTATCGAAATGACCAAAATTCTAATGACATCAGCTTAGGAGATCAATATTGCAGATGTCCTTAAATTCAATCAATTCAGATCAATGGAAAGCTGTAAATTAAAAAAAAAAGAACTTACAATGGTTCCAGATATTGCCAGCTATACCCTCAGCCCTGTTACTCCAAGAATTGAACATATTAACAACATATTCATATGGGCTGTCGGCGGGCTTCTGAACAGAAGAATGAACTACGTAAGGATGTTGTTGGTTATCATGATACTGCTGGACGGAGCCCTGTGCCTGCCACTGGGCCGCCTGCTGATTGTCCGGGTGAACAGTTGGGCCGCTGGAGCGCCCATTTCATGAGTACCCCCACTTCTTCACATCTTCCTCCGGCGGGTGGCTGTGGCGCAGACGAGGCGGAGGTTTCATGATGTTCGAATTCTTTAGTTTTCTGATCTTCACCCTTCTTCAATTCGCCCCCGGAAGGCGGGGTAGTTGCAGATGAGGCGGCGGCTTCATGGGGTTGTGATTCTTTACCTATGTGATCTTGATTTGTGCTATCCATGATGTAATATTGAGAGGAACCAAATCGAGTTCAATGAATTTCGGTTGTCCTGATGATCCGTGGAGATTACAGATGATTGGAATTCTTTACAAAAACTGATATAATTTCAAATATTTCAACGCGATAAAGAAGTTTATGCTTATATACGTGTCTTTACTTCCGCATGAAGAATATGATACTTAGCCGTGTTATGTTTCAACTATTAGTTAATGATTGAAGGACCGCCACTTTCACAAGTGAACCTGTTTCCATTTGTTGAATGTTATATTATTACATACTATATAATAATTATATTTTATTATATGATATAACAACATACTTGTCACAAAACTATCGTGCTGAAAATGTGGCACGTATACATTGGGATGTCCTTATGTGGTGGATTTTGATGGGAAATTCTTGTATGAATAGAACAACGTTATCCGCCAACTACGTGTCTGCCCAGAATTTTCCAGATGGGATGCCAACCCTGTGGGCTACGTGTATAACAATATCTGTTCGCTTATGGTTGTAGTAGTCATCGTTAATTACTTCAAGATGTGGGCTCCTGTTATCCGCCGAACCACGTGTCTGCCCAGAAAGTGACTGAAGACTTATCCCCATTTGCATTAATTTTTTAAGGAAAAAAAAGAAAATTTGGCGACATTTCTTTTTGTTGTGAACAGTAAGTAAACATTGGGGAATGAAATTTGGTCAGCTGTGTTATACATACAGCTCCACAGTCTAAAAGAATGAGTTACCAGCATATCCACCAAGGTCCATATTCTCCACCAGGCAAGTTTCCATCCGTGTTGCTGTAGTGATAATCGTTACATTTAGCATAAAGGTTGGTAAATTTAACGGAATATTTATTAAATTCAGGGTTGCAACCACCACCGCCACCATGGGGTTACCCCTCGGAGCCATCACCGCCAGGATATTTCAGGGAAGGGTACCCATCTCCGCCACCACCTCCCGGTTATCAGGGCTACTTCAAGAATGACTACCCTCCGCCGCCACCCTCAGCACACTCATCATCAGAACTACGAGGACAACGGCTGCTCTTCGTTTCTCAAAGGCTGGTATGTATGCTAGCGTTTATGGAATTTCTGACGGACACTAAGAATTTTAATCTTGATCACAATTCATATTAAAATCTATGAGAATCAGTTTTTTTTTTTACTGAGGGAGCCTGAATGGCCTGATCATCTTTCTTCTCCTTCTCATGATGCATTTACATGTGATTCTTAAATTGCAAATTTTGTTCTTCTTACTTTATATCTATCATTGATGTGAACTACGATATCTGTTGATGAATGGTCATAACTTTTTTCAATTTATTTCCAGTTTGGGTGTTCTTTGTTGCTGCTGCTTGTTGGAAGAATGCTGCAACTGCTTCTGAACTAATTGGCCCCCGTATATAAAATAAGATATTGAAAAGATCGCAATCAATTTCGTTTCATCCAAGGCTTATTATATATGCTTTTTAATCAGCCTTTGGAGGAAAGTTTTGAGAGTTGATATCGACGTCTCCAACACTTATATTTAGTTCATTTCTCATTATTGTTTATAGATGAAATGAATTTTATTAGTTATGCCCAACTCGCTCCAAATTCATCTTCCGGGATTTCCACCTTTTTAAGGAAAAGAAAGCAAAAGTGAGTAATAATGACATAAAGATTTAACTTGTAAGCCTCTCAAATCAGTATAAAAACCATTGGGAGAAAAAAAAATATACTAATTGAAAATTTATTACAATCACATAATTTATCATTCTCATCGTACTTCAAATACACCCATAAGGTATTTCCATTACTCAATTTTTTTTTAATTTTAACATCTTCCCTCTACAAGGACATAAAATCTTTTATGATGTAAAGATTAGTTAAAATTGTAATCATATCGTATACTTAAAATTTTACAATTTATAATATCATAAATGATATGATTTTTTTTAAAGAAACAAGTTATTAGCCGATGTATTTAAATTGAATGACCGAGCCTTCTTTTATGACAAAAGAGTTTGGCAATTTCTTCTCTCTTGATGTGGGATAAAAGAAGTCCCCAACGCCATAAGCAGCGAGGATCCCTTTCTGAAGTTATAACCCTCTTAGTTGTCAACATTTCCCGTTCAAAGATAAAAGTAGAATGGTATCTCTTTGGACTATCTAAAATCTTGAACATATACCGAGTCTATCTGGGGTAAGAGACTGCTAAGATCTAGCTTTGCACATTCCAACAAACAATTTTTAGTGTTCCACGTCTCAGTCATCGATTAATGCCATGTACGAGGCTAATTGACAGGGGGGGGTTCTCATAATTCATGACACAACAATATATTTAGCAAACATACATGATATGCAACATTGTATATCAAGCCATCGACATTAAGAACACACGAGGCGAAGCTTGTCTAGGCAAAATCCTTGAAATCATATCTTTATTTCTATGTCTTCCAGCTATTTTATCCTACTGCTCCCGGTTGTTCAATCACTTCTATTTTATTTTTGAAGATTATTTGATGTAGAGTGCCAGCCACATGTCGTGAACATTTTTTTCCGGGAGAAGAAGCAACAACGCAATTATAAACGGTTCGCTACCCTTCGTCAAGTTTTCCGTCAAACCTTGTATTCTGTCTAGGTTCAAATATTCTTTACAGAAGCAGAAAAAGTTATATACCTTAAAACTCCTACACACCCTGTTCAAATATGCTTATGGAAGTAGAAAAGTCGTATATATACGTTTTAAAAAAGCATGCCTGTGGATTGTAGTTGTATTAATTAATCACGTAAGTATATGGGTCGGATTGACCAGACCACATATGCATGCATGTGTTATAGCTACCGAGATGATGTAACACGTCTTGCACGAGATGCGTTTTGGAACCTTGTCTCAGAACTTGAACGTGTCTCGACGCCTGTATAAGTATGCACAAATTCCGGGAGAGTTGTGGCTACCATAAGACAAGACCGTGTTCCCATGAAGAATTGATCCTCTGCAACATGAGATTCCTTATAAATGGGCTGCCCGTCTCCAAGTTGATATACAGGGTAACACAAGAATCTCCTCTCTATTTGAGCATGTATCTCTTGGAACATCACCATATCCGAGGGTTTTAAAGGCGTGGACAAAACGTAAATTGCTCTGGTAGTTGATGTAACCTAACTTTCTGTAATCAGAGGCTTTGTAGACGAGCGTCAAGATCCGGTGCATAGCTATTTTCGCTGCAAACCACATACAATAAGGGTATAATCAATTATTTGATTTACCGTAATAATTTCCCATACACGTGAGCACATGCAAACGATGCAAGTCAAGATATATCGAATTTGAGGAAGGTCATATCTCTGCTCAAAACAAGTTAGGTGATATTTCAATAGATGATGTATTCTGGCCTGTTGGGCATACATGATTAATTGCTGGCTCCCCATATCCAATTATGGCAAATAAATGGTCGTCGCGCTTTGGCCTCCTAGCATGTACGACTCACCGTTGCCACCATATCATAACAAAGCAATACTGGGCAGCGTCGGAAGAAGAAATTAAGAGGGCAGTATGAACCTCTCAAAAGATTGTGGCCTATGTTTTTGTTCGATGTTAAAAAAACTGATTTTAAGAAAAACAGTTAAGTGTTTGATATTAATAAAACGATTTAATAAACTTTAATTGATTATAAAATTGTCCGTTTAACTTAAAGAATCCATAAACACCTTATTCCTTTGATTATCTGCTGCTTCTGTTTTTACCTTCTTTTTTTTAAGAAGCAATGACAGAAACAAGAAAATCAAACATCCAAAATTTGTTTTTTTATTTAAAAAACAGAAAAAGTTTTTAAATATCTAAATTGTATCATCGTAGTTTCGGTTTTTAGTTGTGAGGGATTTTTGTGGATAAGTTCTTCTAGGGATTTTGCCAAGATCAATTTGGGATTTGGGGAACTCTATTTCAGATGAGTCTATTTCCCTTTCCCATTTTAGCCCATGTGGAAATATCTTTTTTCTTTTCTTTTCTTTTCTTTTCTTTTCTTGTAAATAATTCTCAAAGATATATTTTCTCCACTTTGAAAAATATCATTTTTTACCAAGTCATCAAGACCCGGTCAAAATTACTGTTAATTGACCAACTCCCAACAGAAATCGAACCTTTTGGACAAAATCAGACCAAAGGTTGAAAAGTCAAATTTGGTCTATTAAAGGACCAAAGTCTATGTTTTTTTTGTGAAGCCCCAAAAGTCTATTTAAGCCAACTCATACGACAATTCTTATATATTTTTTAAATAAAATTGATGTGTGTACTTTTA